>OY735253.1:11879563-12479563 GCA_963457715.1 Argyresthia albistria | reverse complement strand
AAAATAAATAAAGAGAGGTAGCTGATCAAAGAGTTTTCCCGTCGCATGGGTGGACAATCGATTAAGGTATCCACAACGCATTTGTGCGGCAAAGCACATGACACATTAAAAACTGGACTCTACACCCTGAAAATAAAGCTGTCGATAATGCTAATACTTGCAAAGTAGATAATGTTGACGTTCAAAAGGTGTCCCGTCCACTGTGTGGTATGGTACAAATAGTACAGAATGTGGGCAGTCCCTTTAACTAGGACAGAGTAAAGGTACGGATAAACCTACTCAAAACGATAATTTACATCACAATGGCTTTAAACGTAAGCCCCGGACATGGTGGGATCAAAAGACGCAGGTAACTTATTGAAGTTAACAGCACAATAGTAGTTAAAGGATCAAAGAAGAATCTGGTTGGATATTCGTTTTACGATGTGACCGTAAATAAAATAATGTGAGTATTTAATGTAAATCAAGATAGGACCGTAATATGTGCTACAGATGGATATAGTTCATAATTCATAATGTCATTATTGCACACGAACATTGGAAAAAGCAGGGGTACTTAGCAATAGTACAAAGACAAGTTTATGTTTAGTAAGAGATCTCATCCAGCAAACCAAATAGGGTTGAGAAAGACAGCAATCCATTGCTGACTAGGGGTAGAAATTTTAGTGTTTTAGGCGTTTTCTCGCTCATTTGGAAGAGACTATTAGCTGTTTCAATAAGCGAAATATATAAAAATCATATCATATCAATGAAATTAAATACAATGTCTAAAATGGACATAGAAAATCAGTCAGGCATTCCTATCAAAATCCTAGATTCGATGTAGATTGGGGCATTAATTTATGCTAGACATGTGCAATTCAATCTTACAATTTAGGCTTACCTATCCTCTTTTGGATGTCCTAAAAGCGCAAGACACCCATAATATTATGCAAGTTGGAATTGTATGTACCTATGTACCTTAATAGTCTCTAGATTTATACTCAAGGCTTAATAGTCTCTAGGTCGGCCGCCACAAGCGATTATGTCACCCTGCTTAGTAGAAACACCTTTACATACAGTAAATGACATACTTTACGCTAGGCTTTGATTCCTTAAACCTTAAAGAAGTTTCCGAAATGAAAACTAAAAATACCGCCGAGAGAATAAAGAAAAAACAGTGCCTAATGATGGCTTCTCTAAATAAAACTTCACGTGAACTCGGATTCTCACAGGCTTGTGATGTTGACAGACAGCTAAATAAAAGAACAATGGTTAAGATTGCATTGTTCCTTTTTGTTAAGTAAACTATTAAGGACACGCGACTTCCTAATTTTGGTGGCAAGGTGACTAATAAATAAAAAATATAATTATATTCTTTAGAATAGAATAGAATATCCATTTATTTACTGTTATTATACACAACACAAGCCCATGGCCATATACGTAAAGAGGTACACAGAGAAAATAAATTACTAATAAAAACCGGCCAAGTGCGAGTCGGACTCGCGCACGAAGGGTTCCGTACCATTATCTATAAAAAACCGCAAAAAAAAGTATGGGAGCCCCCCCCTAAATATTAATTTAATTTTAATTTAATTATTTATTTTTAAGTAAATAATATACTCAATATATTGTGAACATTTTAAGCGTCTACCTGCTACCATATCAATATCGAGCAAAAATGAGCAAAAAAAATCACGTTTGTTGTATGGGAGCCCCCCTTAATATTAAATTTCTTTTGATTTTTAGTATTTGTTGTTATAGCGGCAACAGAAATACATCATCTGTGAAAATTTCACCTGTCTAGCTACCACGGTTCATGAGTTACAGCCTGGTGACAGACAGGACGGACGGACGGACGGACGGACAGACGGACAGCGAAGTCTCAGGTCCCGTTTGGCACCCTTCGGGTACGGAACCCTAAAAATTAACAAATTATGGTTGTACACGGTTTGATGATGAGTATTGTCTCGCTAAACGTGCTATTGTGTGCCTCTGCCACCTCATATGGGAAATGGCGTGATACTTTTGTAACGCTATGGTTGCCATTTACGGTTCATCGATCCTGTATCATTCCATAAACAAAATACACCAGAAGTCCTCAGATTTGATTTTGGACTTAGATTCCATCACAATTTTCTATGTCACTCCAGAATCTCTAGATACATACATACATAACGTTACACCTTTTCCCAAATGCGGTGGCAGACACACAATTGTGCCCACAGACTCCCAGACTCTTTCGTCACTTAATTTTGCGTAACAGGGGGCTAGTCTATACTCATAATATAATCACAATCTCTATACTCCATTCCATATAACATTGGAAAAAAAATAACTTTTCTTCTTCATATTTCCAATCCTAAGGAATTCAGTTAAAGCAATGTGGAAGGTAAGGCTCATTTAGACAGACAACGCATTGCAATTATATGCTTTACTTAATTTCATATAGGATTGGAAATATGTAGAAGAAACGTTATTTTTTTTCATAATTTCTTTATTGCACACAAAAAGTTACATAGGACAGTAAAAAACATAGAAAACGTGTACAAAGGCGAGCTTATCTCTAATAAGAGATCTCTTCCAGCAAACCAAATAGGGATGAGACAGGTGGATTGCTGAGCAGGAGTAGACCCATGTGTACAATACATATAATTATTACTTACAAATCAATAGACTACATACACTAGTGCATACTTATATAAATAAATATGAAATATATTTATATAATATACATAAACTAATAAATACTATACATACATACTACCTATAATTCTATAAAGACAGGTAATGCTTCTTCACACGACTTTCCAATTTTTCCAATGTTATATGGAATGGAGTATGTATAGTTACGCACAACAATTAAAGCATTCAACCTTATCGCTCATGTCCTCTATAATCTTTATTTAATTTCAAAAGATGCCAGCAGCAGTCGAGATACCTAATTTCTTTGTGTTGCTCAACAAAAGATTTCTCAGGAAGTTAGACCCTTTTTGTTATTGCATAATATTTTAGCCGACGCTATGTAACTCGGGTGTCACAAACAGTTGACAATTATCGCACTGGAGGACTAATTAAAATGTTCTTACCCAATGTCGTCAACCGGTTGACTTGTTTTTAATTAGGTTAGATGAATTTATCGTTAGGGACAAAAAAGTAACATGAAATTTAGCTAAAGCCTACAACTGAAAATTACATAATAAAGCTGGGGTCCATTAGACAGGTTAGACCTAGTATGGATTCCAACAGTAATATAGGTATTAGGCCGGGTAAAAAGTTTCATCTTATTTTTCTGCATTCGATTCACTCATTTTGACATAAAGAAAAACAAATGAAAAATTGTTGAAATAACATCAAAACCTGGCAGATACAATTATTACATCCAAAGATATTAAGTTACAAATTATACACATACAACATATGAAAAGACTTTTTACCCGACCGTGTTTTGGAAAATACAGTTTTTGTATTATGTATTTTATGTTATTATTATAAACATCAAGTATACCTAAAACAAGCTCACGTTAAGGATGAAAATCAATCATAAACTTTGATAAAGTACAACAAACCTAGTAATACCTACATAATACTACGAAAACCTATACGATCCCGAGTGCTAAAACATAGAGGTTATTGACCTCTGCCGAAGTCCATTCAAGACGAACTTAAGCGACGCATTCATCAGTTTCTAAAGGTCCAGATGGCTCCAAATATTTTTAGCTCTAAATTAAATGTTACCTCTCTCTTACCCTATTTCTGACATCACACCTCATCATTCGTAACTATCGTTACATTTGAAGTCTGTATTGGTAGGAAGTACAGATCGAGCCAAGATTCTAAGCACTTAAGTGCCGTGTGGAGGGGGTAAACCTTCATATATCTCTTCTTCATATATAAACCATAATTCTGCGTGGTGTCAGGTGCCAAAAATCTTGGCGCGACCTGTACAACTCGGTCACAATATGGTATGGTATGTGGTATATATATGGTGAATAAATTTCATTTTCATTTTTCTTTTTTTTTTCACAATACTTGTGTACCTGAATGTCAACGGGGCGCTCCATAAGATTTATCTATCACATTCTGACGAGGTGCAGAAATATCAGTATAATGCATAGTTCCTAATAAATTGGGCTTAGTATCACAAGATAACTCATGGATAAAATGTCCTCAGAAGAGTCCAGTCGATGATCTTTTCAGTAGGTACCTAGTAATTTCATCGAGTTCAAATGTTTTTGGTTGTTCCTCATAGTTTGAGCGGTCAACGTGCTCCGCTTTGTTAGGGTTGCCGGTAGGGGTGTGATTTCGGATCTCGGGGTGTATTGGGGTGTGTTGGGGTGTGCGGGGGTGTTGGGTCAGTGGGTCGCGCGCGCAGCGTCCCGTCGATGCTACCCTGGGAGACGCTCCTCTATCGACCGTGCGCTACCTTTCTAGGGCTGCCACATATTTTAAATTCGGAATTTCGGTTTTCAACTTTGGTGACTTTGAATTTGGAACTGGAACTTGGGAAGTTCGTAACGCTTTGTTTGCAATTCGTTATAGTTCGGAAGTAAAAATAAAGAAGGAGATACTGCCAGTGGTTCGAAATTACCCTTGCGAGATCTACATGAGACAAATTGACACAATGACAAATACACAATTAAATACACTAACACGATTGTGCATCGAAATATGGCTAATTACTTACAACTTATGGATAACTTTTGCATCACGAAAAAAATACCAACAAAAACAAATAATGCAACGTCAAACACCGATTCCGAGAACACATTCACCCCCTCTGAGGTAACTCGCAATATGACTTAAAATTGGCATTCCGACCCTCATTTGCGAGTGCAACGCAATAAAAGAGGGTTGCATTTTCAGAGGGTCGTTGCCGCCCCTACCTACAGATGACTCGCGCAGCATCCGCGACAGCGCAACTCTGTACGCACTCGATCCGAGGCCGCGTCTCGCACAGAGCTTTAGGACTTCCGTAGCTTTTTGCGTGAAAAGCCCTCGGTATTCGCGTCCCGACCCTCACCACTTCCCTTAACCCTGAAGCGCCCATCGCAATGTGGTCCTTCGTCCTTCCTTGAGTGGTCCGACCCCGCCCCCTTTACCCACTCGTCTTTGTGACGTAACAGTGAACTCTGAGTGAAGTGACAATGGGGAAGGATAAGCATCAGCCGACGGAGGCTGATGTGAAGCTGGTGGCTACTGTCGATTTGGAAAGCGTTGATAACATGGCGACGTTGCCGGTCGGTCAGCACCGGCAGCAGGGCAGTGACCTCGCCATTGCCGAGAAGCACAACACTGCCAACAAAGAAATGGAGCTCAAGAGTGTTCAGCCGAAGCCGTCGAAATCGTACGTCCTTTTTGATGGAGGAATTATAACAATCCACAAAGGTTGACAAAAGCCTTGCTTTCAATTTTAGTCATTCTTTTCATTGGGTAAATGGGTCAACCCTTGGTTGTAGTTCTAAAGATGTTATACAAGAATAGTGGTAGAGGAATAGTACTATTTTATAGTAGTAAAAAATAGTAGTCGAAAATTAAGGCGGGGCTCGGAGCTACTGAACCCGGAAGTACTTGTGAACAGGCGGACGTACGGAACGGAATGCAATTAGCCGTATTGATTTAGTTTTACTGGTAACATGAGCCGGTGTTCGATGTAATTCTATTGTGACACTTTCTTGTTGGGATTACTTGGAATTGGGGCGTTGTTGTAGTTCGGTGTAATTTGGAGTGATGCGCATTATGTTTGGATACACAATATTTTATATTGAATACCTATTATGACCTACACACAAAAACGCCACAAAAAATCTCTGGGTGGAACACTTGACGAAAAGTGGGTTAAATTAAAACTAGATGAGACTTCATAGATAGACGTACAATATTTATAACCAGCCATCTTTGAAGCAAACTTTAATTAAACTATGTAATTGATACTCCCTCTTGTTGTATACTCTTTTCTTTGGCTCTGAGCGAGCTTTGAGTAAAGTATGGTGAGAGAGAGAGAGAGAGAGAGGCAGATATAGAGAGGTAGAGATTAGGAGCTCACTCGGACCCAAAACAACGTGGCGCCAACTGTAACTATGCTATGAGACTGTGCTATTGATATAATAAAATGGATATGTTCCACCTGAAGTGAAAGAACTGCTTAATCAACTCCAAAGTCTCTTCTAATAAAATTTATATTACTCGTATTAAATAAATGTTTATGTGGATCAGTCAATCAGGTTGGCCCAGGACCGAAACAAAAGACGTAATGAAGGGGAGACCTTTACTCAAAAGTGGGTGCTGGAGGCTGGATAGATAGATAGTTAAAAAAAAACTGTTCACCCACGGAAGCGTAAGGACAAAAGAGTCCTTGGAACAATATTGACATTAAAATTATAAAAAAAAATGACATTAAAATTATTTTGACAGTGGGTACCAAGACGTCAATGAATGTCTAATTTTTGACGTTGGTACCCACTGTCAAACTAATTTTAATGTATTTTTTTTTATAAAAAAAATGGCTGAGTTTGGGGGTTAAGGATCAGAGAATCGCCCTAATGGTTCACAGTCATACCATTTACCTATCATTAGTATCATTATATGTGAATCAACTTCCCAAACTAGGTTAGGTACTCACTCACTTTAGAATTGCCTGATAGTTACTGAAAAGCCTAACGTTGCGTAATCTTTTTTCCAGAACATCGCTGTACATCATTTCGAGTTTCATCTACGCGAAGCTTCTAGTAGTGGTATGCATTGCTTACGTCATCAGCGACGTCATCACCCACAACCTACCGCTTTACTACTACGAGGGTTTCTTCACATACCTGTATGGCCTGAGCATATTGTTTTTGTTATACGTCTTCTGCTTCTTGCTCCAAGGTTAGTATAAATCCTGGTGCACACACACAATTAATCATTATTCAAGTTGTTAAATTTCTATTTCAATATTTAGATTATTTCCATTGACTCTGTTAATTACTTTGAAACAGAAAGCGCATGCTGCGGCGGTAGCCCACCGAAGCCAAAGCCACCCCCGAAAGAAAAGAAACCCAAGAAGGAAAAAGAAAAGAAAACCAAAGACAAAGAAGTAAAAGAACCGAAAGAAGGCAAAGATGCCAAGGACGGGAAGAAAGATGCTAAGAAGGAGGGAAAAGGAAAAGATAAAGACAAAGACAAAGACGCTGGAAAGGATAAACCAGCCAAGGAATCCAAGGAGGCCAAGAAGCAAAGTCAATTCCAGGTCAGTGGTGCAAGTTACACATGCACATACATTTGTCTCTAACTATTATCATCACGAGTCCTATTGTTGTTTAAGTGTGTCGTAAAATGTCAGATAACCACCCATCACAGATTTATTTTAACAGAACCTTTATTTACTTTGACGCACATGTTGGTTTTTAGTCCACATATTGTTCCAAAAGAGCTTCGCGAGTATAACAGCAGCATGAAACCCTTTTTGTTTACACCGCCTACTTTTGTTTTGTTTTTTCCATATCCTTTGGGCAGGAGGTGTATCCTCGTAAGATGCGCGATAAAGTTCGCGACCAACAAATACAAATGGCGCTTTTGTATGCGCCTGAGCAGGTGAGGCACGTATTGACGAAGCACGCTTCAGCATTGTGTACCAAGCCCACTATTATCAAGCTTTGGATGTGCTGTTTTAGAGACTTTGTCGTGCTTGTGTTCCTAGATAGACCTGTCATACCTGTATAAAGCTTTCTTGCCAGTATTTAATGTTTCATCCATACTATGTTTCCTTTACATCTCATCATCAAGATCATGGGACTTCATACTACCATAATGATCACTGTCAGTCAACGTTAATTAATTTTAGATTAAGCACGTTTTAACTTTGGGCTATTTTCATAATTTTTGATTCAAAAAAAATCTTTGATTCAAAAGTGATGACTTGATTACTAAAGAGTGAGTTTTTATGCACGAACTAGATATATTAACGCCACTGTAGAAGTAGATCTAATTTATGAGAAGATAAAGGAAAGAATACAAGCTCGTACCATACACCATAAAATAAATTACGCAAAAAACCTAGGGGTTTTCCATAGTAGATTGTTACACAAGGGGCGTAAGTGAGCTATTTCGGAACAAGATCAAATTTGGGGCCCGTGCGAGCGCAGATCTCAAAGGGCGTTAACGGATCTAGTGATCCCGAGATATTTAGAGCGAATATATCCAGTTCGAGGTTGATATAGCTACTTACAACCCGAGGTAAGCATTCTACTTTACATCATTCATATTGTAGGGAATTGTTAGGGACATCATTCTGAACAACTTTCTTTATGAAACCGATTTCATCAGAGCAACTTTATTTTTCTCTTCTCCGCCGTGCCGGGCGATCAGCTGTTTTGTAATTTTGTATAGAGAAGTGAAACATAAAGATACTCTGATCAAATCGGTTTCATAATGAAAGATTGTCAGAAGGATGAACCATCATGCACCCACTATCAAGCATAGTGGTTACTTAATAAAAACATGACGTACCCACTATCAAGTCTTGTCTGGCGTAAAGTGATTTGAAAATGGAACGTTTTCTTTAAACAATGCAATTCTTTGCAAATGCCAACTTACACTGACTCTTTAGACAACAGTAAATTCTTCTTACTGAGCATGGATGATGTAAAACATTTCCGTCACTCCTACTTTTGGATTCACAAAGAATTTATTTTGGTTACAGCAGCAAGATATTGTGGAGCTGGAATCAGGACCAGTGGCAAGGCCACAACGTAGACGCAAGACTTCTCAAAACGACCATAGCCATGGGAGCTTCTTCCTTAGGATTGGAGCCATTGGTATGTAAGCTTACGTTATTTAGAATTTTGATACGAATTATCTCCTCATTTATCTCAGAAACAAAGTAATAATGAGTTATTGTCTACAGCATTCGGACTTGGAACCATGGTATACAATGGGTTGGAATTTGGCACTTTCTTCGAATTACCGATGGAGTCACCGTGCTATTTAATTCTGAAAGGCATCAATCCCGTTCTGCAAATGGTCTTTACCTTCATGCAGATGTATTTCATTTTCATGAATTCTCGAGTAAGTTTATTTCATCCAATATTCCTATAGTCTTAATGCTCTACTCTTGCAGACAAATTTTAACTAGTTTGTTTTCTTTTTCAGTTGAATATCCACCGATTTAAGGTCATTGCACGCTTTGGCCTGATGCATGTGATGGCCACAAATATTTGTGTTTGGATTCGAACACTGGTTCTAGAATCTCTGAAGGAGATCACAGACTATCATGTCAAGAACCCGAACGGGTTCCCTGGCGAAAGTATCCTTGGCAGTAAGTACCAATTTAAACCCAATTGTAATATTGTAAAATGTACAGTACTTACTACGCTTCTTGCACACTTATGTTTCGTCACGGTTTTGCTTTCCTTTACAAGAGATTTATCCTAGGACAATGTGTGCACATACTTTTAAGTTTACCTTTATTTAAATATGTTTTCCAGAAGTGATCCGTAAGCACACACTCCGGCATTCTGGTAAAGTGTTGAATGTACTCTCTTCAACCGCAGCCACTGTCGCTTCTGGTGTGGTCACGACTGCCAAATCTACTGGAAACCAACTACTGAACGCAGTAACTACAACTGCAGCAACAACTACAAGTAAGTTTCTTCCAATCGTGGAGCGATTTCATCATAACCGTTTTCTTAATGTTTACTCACATTCATTATAAGTTTAGTGTTTTCAATGTATGCGTTTTAACCGAACGTTTGCATGAATAAACCAACATCCGATACTAATTTTTCAGCGACCACTCCTTTGCCGTATATTGGTGGCGGTGATTTAATTCCAAGAAGATCGAAAATGCTTGACAAGATTAAGACTAGTACGCTAGGGTACGGTGACGGGATGGGCTACAATGGTCACCAGTACCAAGACTCTTGGCCCAACGATAACCCTTTCACAAGCTCCAGTATCGCACCACTAACAACTCAGTCTGAGAAAGTGACTCAAACTCAGACAGCGATGTTGGAAGTCTTCCAGTGGCTTTATTCCTCCACTGTTAAACCGATTGTCAGTACCGTTTCCACTTGGGCCCCATCGGCCCCGTCATCGACCGCAGGATCGTTGAATAATGATGACTGGGGCAATAGTGTTCAGACTTACCGCGTTGACGAGCCACCTCATTGGCCAGGTTTGTCATTGGAGTGTCGTATTAATTTCGTTGATTTTGCGTCAATGCACTTTTTGTTTGCTGTGTTTTCGGTGGTTCCACGTTCTTTGTTCACGCTGTAGGCATCACTCGGATTATTTTCGCATGTTCACTTTGTTCATTTGTAATGTTCTGTGGATCATACTCGTGTTTTGTTTATTTAAAGTTTGCTGTAGATTTAAGTAGGAAGGTAGTAGCAGTCAGTTGGTTTATTATTTCATTAGATAAAACATTTTTTATTTTATTTAGTTTCAGTACAGAAACAATGAAATTACATATACGCTATATGCTGTAACGCTATAGCTGAACTATATGCCAAAATGATGTAAATATTTCAAATGTTAATTGTTCTAACACCGACCGTTTTAAGAACATCTTAATTTAATTTCCAGTTAACAACTCAACGGAGGTGTTTGAATCTTTTGAGAACCTGAGCCCAGCTGCACTGATCGCCAATATTGACAACACCACTGTCTGTGGACGGAACCCCATAATGGGAACCATCGTCACGGACTCTGCTCCCTACCTTTACCCATTCATCATCGAATACTCTCTGATCGGCGCTGCTGTCATCTACGTCATGTGGAAACACATTGGCCGCTATCCAAGGTAATTTCATTTTAACCTTTTCTGATTTTCTTAGATTTACCTTTTGTGTCTAACTTAGCTAGCTACAACACTCCACCATTAACTATCATCATAAAGAACCATCACATTAACCCTTTTAATGCCGCTACCGACATCAGTAATCTCGGTGTGTGCACAGATATTGTATAATATACGACATTAGCCATGCATGCCATAGAGCTAACAAACACGAGAGCGTCACGCACGCGACTGACGTGTGCTTACGCGTTTGGTTGCAGCGTGGCCAACGACGAAGATCTGGAAAGACGTCTGGAAGCTGTTCTATCCCGCAGGGCGGCAGCACTAGCGGCAGCTCAGCGCGGAAACAGAGTCGACTGTGCAGGCGCCTCCAAAGGCCTCTTCTGTGGACTCCTCTTGCTGGTTGCCTCATTGATCTGCCTGATTCTCTTCTTCGTGCTGATTAGACACCAGGAGTTGAAGCGCCTGTCGATTTATTTGGCCGATGTGTCTCACTGCGGTCTGATGGCTCTATCGATTTTGGCTATATTGATCGGATTTATACGGTAAGCATTGTTATGCTTATTTAAAATGACTTTTGATTAACTGAAGTTGGAAGAAAGATGTTCGAAATTACGCTTTATCATTTCGAAAAATGATTTGAACTTTGTAGATGCTTAGTAGTAATTTAGATTCCTGAAATACATTCACGATCACAATTTTATAATCCATACCTTGAAAAATTTGGAAGTACCTACATATAATGAAACTCAGCATAGGTACTTGTTACGTAGTTCTTTTAGTTTATTATTATGTTCCTGATTTGTACGTTTTTCCTCATTTCTGTTCTTTGGTTTAAATTTTTGTTTTTTTTTCTCCTTTCCTTCACTACCTATCCTCTTTAACTCCATCAAAACTACATATTGCAATATCTACCCCAAACTGCTATCTCCAATACATTTTTATCTTTAAAATTCACGTGTACATACTTTCTTGCACGTTCTACATAATCACCAACTCCTATTACACCTTCGTTTACAATTCCAACGTGTGCCTAAACTTACACGTCTTTGTAAATCTCCCTCTTTCCCCTTTTCACATTTTTTTATACCACCAATTTCATACGTGTGTTTTCCTGCACGCATTCCCAAATCACCCTTTGTTATTCTTTGTTTATTTTCATGCCAAATTTTGGTTTTTCAAAAGTGGTCGTGTAATGAAATGGAGTTCTAGTCCCCCTTCCCATTCCGAGCCTCTTCGCAGGGTCCAATCACTGAAGTTCCGTTCTGAAGAGCAGTCAGATTTGAATGACATTTTGCTGCGCGTCTCTGCATTTGGGCTCTTCATCTACGCTGTGTTCAGTGTCATCGCCGGAGGCATGGGGATGTTCACGCATGAGCCGAATCTGCTGGTCATGATCACGGGCGCTTTGAGCGTTTTCCAGGTTAGTATCATAAAGTCTTTAGTCTCTGCATATTCCTCTTCTGGGAATAAAGCGTGAGCTTATGTATTATGTATCTAATGCGTTATTTTACGTCTGTCTGTGTACTTGTTAATGTGTGGTGTAATATTTCTGAAAAATAATAATACAAGTGGCTCTGTGAGCTGTAGACCTCGCGAGCATGTCGGTGGGAAAGCTGAACTGCTAACACACCATAATTTTCTTTCAATAACACATACAAACTTATGAATGTACCTGGTTACGTACATGCAGTATGAAAGTAGTCGCACCAATAACTTTGTAAACTACATTTTGCTAAATTTATATAGTCTAGACTAGACTTTTTACTAAAATTATATAGTCTGTTTCACTCTCATGGTCTTTACCAATCCAACCCACCACATCCATTGAGCCGTTTGGGTTGTAGCGATTTTTTTACATTTTATAACCCCATATCTCCGCCAGTTTGAAAAAAATCCAAAAACAGACTCGACAAAAAAAAAACTATTTAATTGTTCAACCTAATCACAAAACACGCGAATCGGTTGAGAAATGCGCCCTGTAGAGGAGAACAGGAAAACAAACAAACAAACAAACAAACAAACAAACAAACAAACAAACAAACAAACAAACAAACAAACAAACAAACAAACAAACAAACAAACAAACAAACAAACAAACAAACAAACAAACGAAAGCATTTTTAGCCAATCCTGAAACGGAGACGCTTCGCTCGCTCGGTCAATGATCTTTAGTATTACAGCACGTTAGTCAGAAATAGTCAGAATGACGATGACAACGTAAATGTTAATTTTAATGGGTTCTAGAGTGGAAAATGATTTTGACAGGGCATTACAGGCGGTTGGTAACATTATTGAAAAAAAAAATACAAATTGGGCTCGTCCGGGATTTGAACCCGGGACCTCTCGCACCCAAAGCGAGAATCATACCCCTAGACCAACGAGCCGATGTGAAGGTTGTACAAAATAATAGCTACATATCTTTACAATTTCATTCAGTCATGCTTGGTGATAGCCTTTAGCCAACTGTTTCAATAATGATTAATGCTCGAGTTAGCTTAACGATTAACAAACAACGGAATTCCAATGTTACTAGGAAACATTATTAAACATTTACCTATACCTACCTTGTTTAACGGTATTTGCTACAAATGACCATAATTTTGTGTAATGTTCTTATTTTAATTTAATAAGACAAAGTTTAGAGAATTTCAAATAAAATCGTGGAGAATGTCTATCTGGCTTTAATAGGCTCAAGTACAAATATGAAAGGCTTTCTCTCTCTATTCCTAAACATAGATTTCAAGATCAATATACAATTTTGCACTGCACTAACGACGGTGTGAGATACTAGTTCATTCTATCTTATCTCTCAGGGGCCCGACTATTGGATTAGCTTTTTTTAAATGGTCTTTCTTAATCAATAATACAATGTAGTAGCAAAACACCCAGTGTAGATGGTAAATCCTGGGTTTGACAGGCAAAAGGGTAACAAAATTTTAAGGTAATTTTTATAAACCTAGTAAAACTATTGTCATGGTTAATTAATTAAATGACGATAAAGCATATTACAGTAATTTCTTGCATCCTACCTGACTTTTGGATTGGTAAATATTTATTTCTATCATGCCTGGAACTATACTTCAAACGGCTTAGGTTAAGCGTCGTCCTCGACCAATCATTTTTGTGGAAGAACAGGGCCCCAGCTCACCAAAAAACCCACTTGACTGTAATCACCCCCGGAAGCCGGCAAATTATTTTGTATGTTTTCTCCTAGGTCTTATACTTTACCAAGTCAAACTGCCGCTCGCGTCCATCTGAAGTGACCAAGGTGGGTGTACAATTGTACATAGCTAAAGTGCGGCCCCGCAGCTGCGCCCGCCACTCTGGACGAGACCATTGGTTTTGGGCCCCACGCCTAAGTAGACAATTATATTTGACAACATTACTATTCCTAGGTAATACTTCAAATGCTCTTCATTGCCGACGTGTCCCGCCGCCGCGTGCATCTCCCAGAGCAGGAACGAAGCAAGCCGGCGCGCCAGTGCGTGACTTTCCTCCTCATCTGCAACGTCACAATGTGGCTGATCTATACGTTCGAGGCGCAGAAGGTGCTTGCTAACCCGGTGAGTACCAACATAATTTAGCCTAACCTAATCTGACCGAACCTCACGTAGCGTATCCTAACCAAACCTTACCTAACCGAACCTAACCTTACCTTACCTGACCGAACCTAACGTATTTTCTCTTTCTGGGCTCTATACAGAGTGTAACAGAAAGATGTAGTCATATTTGAATGGCTTATTTTGTTTTATTTATTAGGGACGTCTTTCTGATAAAACTTAACACAACTTAACCTTACTTAACCTAATTTAGCCTTACCTTACCTAACCGAACCAATCACCCTATTTGATAAGGTAGGAGCTGAAGAGAAACAGTAGAATTCCAGCATTTTTTGGGCCACACTTCGACGATGGATCATCCCACAGTCTGTCAAGTATATAAAACTTAACCGAAAATCCTAACCTAACTTAATCAAATCTAATATAATAAGCCCAGCTGCACCTATCCACCTTGAAAGATGATCATTTTACGCCGTAAGAACAATATTATTTATGTACCGGCACATATATTGCATCTGGCCCCACACTAGCACTACCTGTGACTCTGTGAAGTCAGTAACTGTGACGTCACACAAGTATTCAATTTACGCAAAATTTGCACATGAATCACAACACAATGATCGTGACGAAATTAGATTCAACATTGTAAGCCTGATTGTATGTTCAGTTTCCGCAGACGTAAATCAACTCTGACGTAATCTAAAGATAAAGATATTTATTTGTTTGAATGTGGGTTACAGGGTTTTTAAATAAATGTTGTTCTTGCCACACTCTACCTGAGAGGCGTAAAAATATATTTAATATAATTATATGTACAAATATAGATCTTAACTTAACCTACTACTAAAAACAATTAAATTAAATATTAAATTAAAATGTGCCCATCATACCGGCACCATTACCTCGCTACATCGCTAGGCTAATTCGCTGAGCGAGGCAGGTGCCAGCTCTAGCATCACCCGAACGCTTCGACTAGTCTCTTTGCAACCTATTTAAATTAAATTTAATTAAAATACATGTCCGATTGATTAATCGATACTGCAAATACCTACTATAAACATACACTACCTAATTTTTAAAAGTCTTTCAGTTACCGTTGAGGAAATCCTGTATGCGTTGCATAATCAAATGTTCTTTGAGGTTTGATTTATATAAATAATAATAATAATTGAATGATTCTATTGTTTTGATATATTTCGGTATAGTTGCAAGTTTTTGATATCATCATCCCAAACACACTTTTTTGTAATAAGTAGTGCGGTTGAGTGTTTCTTTTTGACTTTATTTTGTCAAAGTGATCCCAATTATTTCTTACCTAAACAAACAGCCATTTTGTAGGTATAAAGATGGTAGAGTTAATTTTATTTTTAAACGTGGCTTACATGTTTTTATTGGTTTCAAATGACATCTAACTACCGCTTTTGTTTTTAAAGAATAATTACCTACTCTTCTTGTTGAATCAGTTAATTGCCGTTAGGATTCCACGTTTATACTTCTTGAAATGTTTTGTAAGCCTACCTACTTCAAAAAATTGGATTGGTATTATTTTTTCAACTCCTGCCAGGATTCGTACCTCGCTTGGAAACTCGAACAGCAACGCCGCCGTAGAGTTTGTTCTTCTTTTTGGGCTTATGGCCGTTGTTACATTTCGCATAATTTACACACTAACCAGAAAAAAATGGATGGTCCAATAAACAACAACTAATCTTCATTTCCAGGTGCAATTAGACTTCTACGGCTACGTGGCCTGGTCCCTGGTTCAGCGATTCACACTGCCGCTCTGCATCTTCCACCGATTCCACTCCGCCGTCACCCTCGCTGAGATCTGGAAGACCAGCTACAAAGCACGTCTGGAATGAACTAACACCTGCAGTGCGACAGATTAACGTCCCACGTATATAACGCTGCCATGAGTTCTGTGCACCTTTGGCTTTGTGACTTCATTGGTGATCTAATGTCTCCTCGTGGATTCTCTATCTGCCTGTAGTTTGATTCTCTATCTCTGATAGGTATTGCGACTTGAAATATTGCAATTATAAAACTGTCAAACTTTACCTTGCTCTTTCCACCTTACCATCCTTATTTTTTTTTAAGGATGGTAACGGCCTACAGATATAGGGAATGATGCTACTGATTTGTACATGTATTTCAAGCAATCTAATGAGCAAGGTGACGATCATGTGACAGAGTTTTAACTATGGCGAGATTTTAACTGTCGTACAATAGTAAGAAGCTTGATGCAGTAAGCATCTGTAAAAGGGTATAATTGATACGATTTCGTCCGGAAACTGGGACAAGTTTATTAATAATCCATAGTCGTAGATCGACGGGCCATAAATAGTCATAATCGGGTCTAGAAGGTTAGCATTCGAATTTGACTCTTGAGATATAAGAGCCGTAATTGATGAGTTATTGATTGATACTCCAAAACATTTTGGAGTGCGTTGCGTTGATTCAGATCAGACACCTAAAGGTTGTGTTTTATCGATGATAAAATATATTAAAATTCTTCCTGGCAATCAAGTAAAACTAGTCCATCGGTTTACGACTACTATACATTGTTAGAAAGAAAAAATTTGCTAAGCGTTTGCAATTTCATACATTTATAACGATCGTGACAAATTTAGGTTCGAAATTGTAAGCTGTTTGTATGTTCAGTTTGCGAAGACGTATATCCACTGATGTATCTAACTAGGTACCACACATGTCTTTGAAGACTAATTACTTTTCTTGTTGAATCAGTTTTTTCACATTCCATATCTACTTTTTTGAAATGTTTTGTATAGTTCAGTAATAGGTTTTGTGCAAGACTGACCATGGAGACCAAGCGTAAAACTTTCAATTCGAAAATATTTTTTCTTATAGGATTGATATTTTTCACAAATTAATGAGAGAATTTTTTTATGTAAGATTTTTGAGCGATGTTTTATCCCAATTAAAGAAGTTGTGTGAAATTCCCTCCTTTGTTAGAATTAATCAGAGTGCCATGGCTTAGAATGTAAGGCTCAATCAAAATTTGACAATATATTTTCAATATTATTTCGTACATTAAAATAAGATCATTTTGATGGGTTATTGAACCTTGTGTTAGTCAAAACAAACATTTAAAAACGATCAAAACTAATAGAACAACGTAGCTTAGATAAACCTAAGTTAGGGTAAACTTTCAAGTTTTAGGTAGAGTTTGAAAAGAAATGGTCAAATAGTTATGGTCTGTTATCCGTGCTTATTGACACAATTGAATTCTTAATGCTATTGCAACATTTTTTCAAATCGTTGGATAAGGTCTTTGCTTACATTAAATATTGGCAAATAGCATGATCTATGAGCTAGTAAATATTACTAATAAAATCGTTGACGTAATTCAAAGTAAGTACTTATACCTACTTATTGTAAGCGAGTAGAATAACAATTGATTTAATATTATTGATTTACGTATATTGCTACCAAATCATGTGTGACAAACAATTTATGTAATTAAATTCAGATGGCTTTCTGAAAGGGGCCATCGTGACGTTTTGATATTACATTTTTGTACGTATAAACAAACACCTGTCAGTACTACAAACATTTCAATAATATCGCACCTTAGCGACTGCTGTAGCATTCACCTAAAATAGTATAATGACTTTAGGGTTATTTTTCAGTAAACGTCACCATTTCGCAAATGCTTCAAGTAAATTTAGAATTTTTTGATAAATTAGATTACGTATACAGTGAAAGTATTTAAACGAGTATGTGAAGCAATTTGAAAATTATCTTGATAATTTGTTTTCAGTAGCCAGCATGTCGGCTTCAAAAACCATTAATTATTTTTTACATTGCAAAGATGAAATCGAGATATTTTCGTGGAAACATTTCAGTGCAATCTATATTTTTATACGCTCACTTATTTATTGTTATGTTGAGATTTATATACAAACACTGTTTACGGTGTTATTGAAAAATATGAATATCATTTCTATGTACCTCTACGGATTTTGTAAAATATAGCTCATATTATTTATTTAAAGTATAAATATAGCTAATATTAAACTTAGTTTTAATTTTGTAAAATTAACGGTAGGGCAGAGTTGTAATTAATATGTGTTACTTTTATTAACCGAGAGAGTATAAATGTGTGCTTACATTGTGAAACTATGAGTGAACGTAGGGGTTTTGACTGGTTTAATTATATTTTACATGTTTAAATCGTAATTTATTGAAATAACACTTAAGACATAATAAGGAAACTTAACCGTGTACTAAAAGTAGGTTTTGAGTATTTTAGGGATTAGTGGACGTACTAACTCTATGGAGTTTGAGGCTGTTGGCTTGTTTTATCACTGCCGATTTTTAACAATAGTAATTTAAAATAAATAATTAGTAAGTCCTTTGATAATCCTATACTATTTCTACTTATTATCAACTTGTTCAATTTTGTAGGTGATATTTACTGTGTACCTAAATGTTGGAACAAATGTACCAGAGTTCGTAAAGTTAGGTTATTAAATATACCTACCCTGCATACCATTATACCCACGTGGATACTCAATCAGTGTTATCATAGGTAATAGAGATACCAAAAAATTAATTTGGAAATTCTACTTAAACATGTAATTAAAATAAATGTCTATTTGAATAAATCAGATAATATATGTGATTGTTTGTTTTAATTATTTATGGAACCAATTGTTATCAAAGCTGTGGCAGGCAGCAAGGAGCAAAAAGTCACATAATTGGATAAAGGCCGTATTAGTTGTTGGTGGTTTCCGATTGGATTATATTGTTATAACCTCTGGTGTCCCTCAAGGGTCCTTTTTGGGACCCCTCCTTTACGCGGCATATTTCTATGACATCAAAGGATGTATTAAACACGCCAAATTCCTGTTATACGCTGATGATATGAAAATTCACATTAATGTCCGTAATATCGATAATCTGCTTTTGTTACAGAAAGATCTTGACAGACTTAGTACTGCCTATTATCACAAGAATCGGCGTCAGCACATCTAAGTGGATACACATAACATTCACAAGAAAAACCAATCCAATTTCCTTCGTTTACAAGCTAAATAACACCGCAATAAATAAATGACATCGTCAGAGACCTGGGTGTTATTCTCGTCTCAAAATTAACCTTTTATCTTTCGCACGTGTAAAGAATTCACAGATACTACTTGTACCTATTGAAATTGACTATTTTGCTTACGTGCAAAGCGTTCTCGAATATTGTAGTGCAATTTGGAACCCACTTTACTCTACATACCTAATATGATAATGCCATTGAAAACATACAAAAAAGTTTTTCCCACTAGGAGGTAGGTGTGTACTTAGCTGATACAAAGTCAGTAAGACCACGTAGCCGTAGGGCTAATTAATTATGCTTCTAACAGCACATGTCACAGGATTCTTAGTGCTTATAAACGTTTCTCGGACCTTGCCCCATTTAGCAACTCAAAAGGTGCATTTAAACGATTAGTTACACTTAATTTGCTGGATAAAATCATAAAACTAAAACATAACCGGTCTTAGAGTCTGGCCAGCGAAAGCTGTCCACGCCTTTTTTTGCAAAACTTCAATATGGCAACACTTTTTCTGTCAAAGTTGTCACGTTGACGTTTTGTGCTGAACTCATTTTCTGAATTTTGTTCATCGTAATTACTTTGTGTTTGTGATGAAATAATGCCGAAAACAGTAAAAAGCGCTACGAGAAAGCTTCTATTCACTATGATTGACAAATTCGAAGACGTGAAAAGTGACATAAATCAGAATTACGCAGAAAATATGCGAAAATTGGATTCCATCAATTCACTTTTAGGTTAGTATTTCATAGTTTTATGAAAACGTCTTGATACTTTTAATGATTCCGGGACGGACCGCAGACTGCAAACGCAGGCGACGCTGCGGCGCCGGACACCACCGCCCTAGAAAATGCTACGCGACTGCAGACCGCAGTGCCGCCGCGCTCGGAATAAATTTGATAAGCCTCGGTCACACACACTACTCGCCGCGAGTCTTCGCTATGTGCCAGACAGGCTATTCGCTGCAAATAGATTCGCCGCGAGTTGAAGTCGCCGCGATTAGAATTGAGCATGTTCAGTATTACTCGCAGTGAATAGGCATTCGCAGTGATTAGTCGCTGTGTGTGACAGGCTACTTGCTGTGAATAGCTATTCCGCTCTTACTCTCTATAATGTACTCACAATTACACCTGTCTTCCGCGCGCTCTCTCTCCCGCAGACTGTCGAAATTCTCATGTAGAACTCGCTACAAGCAGGCAGCGACTAGTCGCTGCGATTACAATTTGCAGTGAATGCACTCGCAGTGATTAGTCGCTGTATGTGACCGAAGCTATAGAGAACAGAAACCAGAAGGTAGTGTGTCATGCATGTCACCAGTAGTGTCGCCTGCGGTCTGCGGTTGCAGTCTGCAGTCTGTCCCGGAATTATACCTCAATATGAATTTAAACGGTTTTGCGATAATTCTCACAGTGAGTTAATTATTTTTGTTGTTATTTCTTTTCAGAATGTATTGACAATGAGGAAACAAAACTCAGAGTGGCAGAAATAGTAGATTCACTTAAAACTCTCGAAAAAGAAAAAATGCTTACAAGTGAAACATGTTACTTCAAAAAGATATCTTCAATGACAGGTATTTTTATTACATGAAAAATTTTCCATTCAACATTTGTATATAATAAAGAGTATATGAGTGTATGAGTTCCAGAGTTGCCTGATTTATTTTCTGACAAACAAAATATGGGGCATTGAGTTCATATCACTTTAAGGGTTGCATACCTGATGTTATTGATCACTGGTTACCAGTGGTTTTGTTGCTCTATTCGATTTTGAATATTATCAATAATAAAAATAAAGTTATTAAATACATCTATTTCAGAAATGAGTGTCAAGACATTAAGAAGAATAAAAAAAGAAGGTTCTATGAACCAGGGACAGTGGAACACTCCCGGAAAAAAGCGACCACACCAAGCTAAAGTATCCAACTTGGATGATTTTGATATAACAGCCATAAGAAACAAAATAAATGAATTCTATGGTGTGAAAAAACAAGTCCCGACACTGCGAACCCTGCATACCGAGTTGAAAGAATCAATTGGATTTAGTGGATGCCGTGAAACATTCAGAAAAATATTGCACAATATTGGGTTTGAGTTCCAAAACAATAAAAACGAACGAGCTTTGCTTATAGAAAGATATGAGATTGCTGCATGGAGACACAGGTACTTGAGAACAATACATCAAAAGAGACTTGAAGGTAAACAAATTATTTACATTGATGAAACCTATGTGCATCAGAATTATAAAGGTAAAAAGTCATGGCAAGGCACTTCTACGAGTGGTGTCATCAATAACATATCATCAGGAAAAAGACATATCATTGTGCATGCAGGGTCTGAGGAAGGTTTTGTACCGGGTGCATTATTGGTATTCAGCACAAAATCCAAATCAGATGAACGCATCTAACTTCATGAAATGGCTAGAGGAAATGCTGATACCAAATCTGACAAAACCCAGTGTACTCGTGATGGATAATGCAAGCTACCATGTGAAACAAATTAATAAACCACCTACTATGTCTGCCAATAAAGCTACTGTCCAAAAATGGCTTCAAGAGAATGACATTAATTTTGAAGAGTATCATACAAAAGCTGAATTAATGTGTCTTGTGGGAGACAATAAACCTGCAAAAATATATGAAGCGGCAGAAATACTCAAAAAATATAGTCATGTACATAATCATGAAATTTTATTGCTAACTCCATATCATTGCGACCTTAATGCAATTGAACTGGTATGGAGTCAGGGAAAAAGATTAATCGCAAGCAAAAATATAGGAAGACCAGGGACCGAAACGCAAAACTTAATAAAAGAAAGCTTTCTATCTGTGACTGCTACTGATTGGAAGAAATATACAGATCATGTAATACACGTTGAAGATCAATACAAAGAAAGAGATCGTGTTATTGAAAATGAACTTGATAGATTTATAATAAATCTTAGAGACTGTAGCAGCAGCAGTGAAGAAAACAGTGACGCAGAATCAATAGTTTCAGGTGTAGAGTACTTAGAATCCGATTTCAACTATGAATCATCCTAAGTTACGAAGGAACAAAAAATAATAATATTGTTTTGTGTCACATTTAGGTATAATAAATATAAAGCTTGCAAGTGTAAATTACATTACTTTAATTCATTCGCCTTTCTACCAACCTCAACAAAACATTACACAAGTCACGTCTGCTAGCGCTGCGCTGCTTAAGCACATTTCATAAAAACTATGTAGGCTGATTTTTATACTTGCCTGATAAAAAAAAAACAAGTATCAACTCCGTTAATTCGGTGTATAGTCAATGTGGCCACATGTAGATTTTTTAAATTTGCCGCTGTTTTCTTTGGACTTCTTTCATTAGCCAGACTCTATTCTTGCTTTGTTCACAGATTAATAAAGAGTGCTTTGTCACTGGAACGATAAGTCCTCCGCTACTTCAAAATGTAGGTGTAATTAAATACATTCTTTGCGCCAGCTGTATGAGAATGCCTAAATTATCAGAGCTCCCAATCATTCTCCCAATCAATAAACTTAATTTCTGTCACCTAAGAAATTAGATTCGCTGACTCCGATCACCTAATTAATAGATTTGGTTCTGAAATATGTTGGTCACCAAATTAATAAACACGGTCACCGAACACCAAATTATTGTAAATGTCAATTCAGGTTACCGAATAAATAGCCCTTCATCCGCCATTGCGTAAGAGGCCTAAGATTGGTCACTTGAAAAGAAGATTGGTCACCTAAATAGTAGATTGGTCACCTGAATAATAGATTGATCATCTAAATAGTACATTGGTCACTTAAATAATAGATTGTTCACTTAATAATCCTATAAGGGTTCTTTTTAAGTATCGGAACCAAATGTAAGGTAGTTAGGTACAGACAGATGGTATTTTTCATTGTCTTTAATCTTATAAGCGTGAAATGATGTCACTATGGAATAACACTATGGAAGCGTCTTCGTTTTAGCATGAAAAAAATGCTTTCGTTTGTCTGCCTGTTCGGATTTTTGTCTATCCTGTTACATTTCTTAATAGATTCCCCGTGAAATTTTGACAGCAGTTTTCATAATAATGTATTCATTCATTCATTCATTCATTCATTCATTCATTCATTCATTCATTCATTCATTCATTCATTCATTCATTCATTCATTCATTCATTCATTCATTCATTTGTATACGTTATTGCACAGAAACATAAAAAACACGTTACATTTACAAAAAGATACAAAGGCGAGCTTATGTATATCAGTTAGTTTGTGTATTAGTTTATTTGAAAATAGTTTTCAGGTGCTTGTGAACAGTTATCCAGTTTTAAGCATAAATAAACAGACTCGCGATGTCTTATCCGATGACTAATCTAATAACTCACAGAGCTATTAGCGTATTACGGTACAGCTCAGACCAATAACTCAAAATGTTTGGTAGGCAGCAGCTGAAAAGGAACTTAAATGCGTATATAATCGAGAAAATTTGCACAGCAGTTTGGATTAATTGTCCATCTACACATGATGTACACAAATATGTACGTTCATACCTAAACTTCTTTGTTATTTTCCTAGTCTTTTCTTAATTAATAAGGTGTTATTTACTTGGCAGGTGTTTAGTATTTGTTTGGTATTAATTTAATTATTTGGAGACTATAAAAGGCCAATTTTTGGGGGCTGGATTTATAGTCAAGTAGCAAGCTACTTGGTATACGATTGTGTATATTTTGACCTAATAATGCGTTGGTTTTTAATTGTGGGTGCTGCTATAGCACTTGGGGTGAGTATCTATCTGAATTTTATGTGTACATCATAGAGTGAATATGGCACAATTACTGCACTACAATAAGTATAATCTATTCGGTAGTGGATCAAAGTGATTTGACAGGTCGAGTGATACCCGTTTTACCGTTTTTGCCAAAAAACAAATAGTGTTGTGTCAAAAAAATCGAGAGAAATCGTTCAGTGAATGATTGTTTGTTTACTTTATTGTTGAAGTTATTTCTAAAGCTATTACTAATGTCTACTTTTTGTAGGTGTACACGAAAAATGCGACATTTAGGGAATTTCAACTATAGGTATCTCAGAAAGTTTCGGTGTTCTTTGTCGAAGGTCGACTCGTGTAAATAGCGTATTAAACCAGTTTGCGCGTTAATTAGTGTTTTTAAGCTACCCCGTTAGCAAAACTGTGAAATAAGTATAAACTATTCATTCATCTGATTCAGAAGCTAGCAACATTATTTCGCTGTGATATTTCGACCTGCCAAATCACTTTGATCAATTACCGAATAGGGTACAGAACGGGACAGCTATAATATATTTACGTATAGCTCTGTGCTGATCTGCGTGCCATTATGGGCCATTGGACACTTTTACACTGCCAAATTCCAGCAAAAATGTCGGTACCTACCTAGGTTTTTTTGGAAACTAAGGGACAGAGGGTCAATTCTCGCTCAATCGCGATCATCTTCATGGCCGATATACCTATCGTTATCGAGATACCGAATATCTCCATCAAAAACAACAAAAAAAACTATTCTCACGATCCCAACCATCTCAACCCGTGTTCAAATAAATACTTATTTTGAATGATATCTCGACTATGGAGATGATATCGATAGTGCGAGAATTGGAGCCTTCACTTTCATACTTTTCCTAACAAATTCTTTGCTGACAATTGGAAGTACCTACGAGTACTTACCTATACATGCCTATACTTCCATTGTGCATCGTGTAAGGCTTATTATTAAAAAATTGGTTGCCTGTGAAGTCGGTATACGGGCGAAAGTTTTACGTGACAACGACTTTGAGTGGTAAAATAATTTTAATGTGAATATTCATTCGTATAGTAGGAAGAAGGATGAAATAATAGTAACAATTTAAAACATTTATTTATACAAAGAATTATATTTAAAACATTAATTTATACAAAGAATCTCGCACTGAATTTCATATTAAACCGGTGTGTATGCCTATCTCTCTCACTCTCTCTCTCTCGCTCTGTCTCTCTAGCTCTTAGGCGGGCTAACTGTGCTCGAGTGGAAGGGACGCGTGCCTTTCACTTTTTATGTCTGTCTCTCTCGCTCTTAGGCGGGCTAACCATGCCCGAGTGGAAGGGACGCGTGCCTCTCACTCGCTCTCATTGTGAGCGCATAACGTGAGCGGAGCGTAACGCAGTTTCTTGAAGTGTCACCCGGCAAACCAATTTATAAGACGTTGTCACGTCAAAATTCAATACAATAAATTAAGCGCAATAATTGACCTTCAAGAATTGTATGCAACTGTTTATGGACCTTCCAGAGAGTGGGGGGGCTAGGTTTATCCTTCCACCAAAATGTCCCGGGTATAAAAAAAACCTTTGTATGTCTCACTGCTGCCTCTCTAAGGGCTTCTCTTTACTTTACTTACTTCATACTATTGAAACTACGGATTACTTACCAAGGAGCTTGGGTAGTACTAAAACACGTAGGTGGATTATTCAAACTGTATTGCTCTTTAGCATTTATCATATACCTACCTAACACTTCCTTCCTGTAAAATTCAGATCCAAACACCCCTGCCACATACAATACCGTTTTCTTCTTCTCTCACTCAACTAGTCCGCTCGACCATAGATGGCGCCGTCCTTCCTTTTTTTTTTAAAAAGGTGCGTTCACGCTCTGTCTCGTGTAGGTGCTAACAGTCGGCCATTCTGTAGAGTAGAATGTCCTCATTTCTACCATCTATGGTCGGCCGTTCTGCACAACACCGTATGTCCTCATACGCAAATAAACTACGATTCAACTTGAATTAACAATCAACAAATCATCAGTAAGTATATAAAAGTAAAATAATAATCATATCACAATCATAATATCAAACTCGAAACGATTGGGCGGAATTATACTTATGACAAAACTTTAGGATATTCATACAGAGTAAGAGCAAATTTCTTTTCATGAATATATGTATCTAACACTGTTTTCAATAAGTTGACATCTAATCTAAAAATGAGTCTTACATGACAATTTTTGGCACATATTACGGTAATCAGTCTTACTATTTAAGTGATCATAATACAAAAATAATAATAAAATCAAGATAAGTCAACAATGAAAGTTTGTGGATCTTGCGTTTCAAACTTGGTAGGTATCAGTTCCGACAGCCAAACGACGTTGTGGTAGAATGGACACTACGAGAAAAACTCTGCTCGAAGGATCACTTATTCATGTGGAAGTCGTAGATCAGGCCAGCCTGTAATCAGAAAACAAAATAGTAAGTTTTTCTTAAACTCTAAATGTGGATAATTGTAGGGTACGAACTCTCATGTAACCCTCAAGATGTGGTTTATTGTAGGGTACGAACTCTCATGTACCCCTCAAGATGTGATTTATTGTAGGGTACGAACTCTCATGTAACCCTCAAGATGTGATTAATTGTAGGGTACGAACTCTCATGTAACCCTCAAGATGTGATTTATTGTAGGGTACGAACTCTCATGTAACCCTCAAGATGTGGTTTATTGTAGGGTACGAACTCTCATGTAACCCTCAAGATGTGATTTATTGTAGGGTACGAACTCTCATGTAACCCTCAAGATGTGGTTTATTGTAGGGTACGAACTCTCATGTAACCCTCAAGATGTGATTTATTGTAGGGTACGAACTCTCATGTAACCCTCAAGATGTGATTTATTGTAGGGTACGAACTCTCATGTAACCCTTAAAATGTGATTTATTGCAGGTAGGGTACGAACTCTCATATACCTCAACTCAACAGACAACACTCACTCATATAATATCTACTCACCGGTAATTGTTTATTTTCTCTGATCTCTTGTTATTCGCTTTTGTAGATGTATCCACGAGTATGATACATTTTTGTAGTTGTTTTTCATTACCATATTTGTAGCTCCTTCAAATTGTCTTCACTTTATTAACGCTTCATTTTGCTAGGTACATCTAAGCTGAAAATGAATTAAAGGGGAAATAGGGACTCATAAGTACAGTACTTTTGTTTGATGTCTCGCATCTAATTATGGTTTTATCACTCGTTACTATTATCTTCGTCACTAGTGATAGGTGAGCCTTGCATTGTCACCCAGGCTTTTAAATGATCTGCCGGGAATATATTTGAATATTTTCGCCGTGAGTGTCCCTCGATACTTGAGACCTCATACCTGTCCTTGTCTAACACAGCGGTGATTTTAAAAGGTCCACGAAATTTAGGGGCAAGTTTCTTGCTTTTACCCTTCTCTGGGTTATGGTTAGGTATCATGACAAGTTCGCCATGTTTAAATTGTTTTGTTGGTGCCCTTGTTTTGTCATAGACCTCTTTCATCTTTATTTGTTGTTTTTGTATATGCTTTCCTACCATTTCTCGCAGTTCCTTTCTTTTTGTTTCACTCATTTCTTCCCGCTGTTCTATTGCACTCTTTAATATGTTTTCTTTTTCACTTGTTGTATTTTCTCCAAATACAACTTCTGCGGGTGATTTACCTGTACTTCTGTTTTTCATGTTGTTCAGGCTCCATTGCAATTTTTGTAAATTTGTATCCCAATCTTTTTCATTTAAACCATGGTTCATAGAGGCTAAGCTATTTAAAATAGTCCTGTTATATCGTTCTATTTGTCCATTCGCACGAGGTGTAGCAACAGCATTTAAGACGTGTTTTACTCCAATTGAGTTCACGAAGTTCTTAAATTCGACTGATGTAAAACTAGATCCCTGATCTGAAATTATTATTTTGGGACACCCGAATGTCGCGAACATTTCTTGCAACACTTGTATCGAGCACTTAGATTTCGTATTTCTGACTGCTCTGATGATTATAAATTTACTAAACCCGTCTATTATTGCCAAGATGTAGCTGTTGCCCCTTTTGCTTTTTATAAATGGACCAAGGTGGTCCATATGAATTGTATGAAAGATTATGTTGACCTTCGGTATTGGATGTAAATATCCCGTTCGTTTTCCCGCGATCTCTTTATTGTATGCACAATTAATGCACGCAGCTACATACTTCTTTACAAATCTGTTCATTTTTGGGAACCAATAATCTGCTGAGATCTTGTCAAAGGTCTTATCAAAGGAAAAATGTCCAGCATCATCGTGGTTGAGTTGGCAGATTTTCCAGCGTGCACCACTTGGTACGACCCATTTCAATTTGCGGCCAGCACGACGATATAGTTTATCGTCCCGAATAACATAGTTATTAGTGATGTCTTTTAGTTCTTCTTTCGTTGTAGTCAATATTGTCTTAATATGTTTTAGCCGTGGGTCAGTCATTTGTACGGTATGGAGCCAATCATCTGTCCTAATATTCATAATCTCCAGTTCTTCGCTTTCGATAGTTGGTGTTGATGGTGATATAGGGTTTCTGCTAAGAGCGTCCGCGTGTTGCATGCTGTGTCCAGGACGATACTCAATGGTAAATCTGTACTCTTGCAGCATCAACCACCAACGTGCAATTTTTGGGACCAAGTCCCTCTTTGTAAACGTAGCGCGTAAGGCGTTACAGTCTGTGACAACCTTAAATTCCAGTCCTATCAAATACACACGAAACTTCTTTAATGACATAACTACCGCCATTGTTTCCAACTCGTAGGAATGCCAGAATTCTTCTTCACGTGATGTTTGTCGACTAAAGTAAGCCACTGGTCGTAACTGAGTTTTCTCTTCGGATCTTTGTAGAAGTATGCCACCAATACCGCTCTTGCTTGCATCACAGTGAACCTCAGTTTCATAGTCGGGATTATAAAGTGCCAGTATTGGTCTTGTCATTAATTTTGATTTAATGTCTTGGAAAGCCAGTTCCTGTTCGTCATTCCATACCCAAGGAACGTCGTTTTTTGTTAACTTAGTTAAGGCTCTTGCTATCCTAGCAAAGTCAGAAATAAACCGTCGGAAGAAGCTGGCTAGCCCAACAAATTGTCTAACTTGATGGACGTTTGTTGGTCTTGGGAACTCTGCGACAGCAATTGTTTTCTTGGATCCTGGTCTAAGCCCCGCTTGAGATATCTCGTAACCTAGATAATCGATCTCAGTTTGCAGAAAATGACATTTTTTCAAGTTTAGTGTCAGGCCAGCATTAGCGAGTAACTCGAAGATCTCTTCCAGCTTTCTATACATCTCATCGAAAGAGCTTCCAGTCAAGAGTAGGTCATCTAAATAAGGGACTGCTAAGTCAAACCGCCTTGGACCTAAGGCTGTATTTATCATGCTTTGGAACACTGCCGGTGCATTTACGAGACCAAACGGCATCCTATTATACTCGTAATGACCCTCTGGGGTAACAAACGCTGTGAGAGGTTTCGAGCTCTCGGCTACGGGGATTTGATAATACCCTGATGCTAGATCAAGACTAGTAAAGAGCGATTTCCCGCTCAGGCGATCAAGCTGATCATCAATTACTGGCATTGGGTAGCTATCCTTGATAGTCTTTTTGTTAAGCGCCCTATAATCAACACATAGCCTATATTCGTCGTTCTTTTTGCGTACCAGGACTATAGGGCTAGCATACGCTGAATGTGACTCCCTAATTATGTTATTAGCCATTAAGTCTCCGACTAATTTTCGTACAGTTTCGCGTTCGCTGTATGGCAACCGGTATGGTTTGTAAATAACAGGTGTGTCGTCTTGTAATTTGATCGCCATCTCTGATACAGATGTTAATCCTAATTCATTCATGTTAAATGCAAAACAATCTCTGTGTTTATTAATTAATACTAGAAGTCGGTGCTTTTTATTCCATGTATGCTTAAACCTCTATCAATTAATTATTATTATTATTGAACAGAATGTATAATCCACTTTGTCATATTTTTGATTAGTCTAGCACATTCAGCGCCATGTGTATCGTTATCGATACACACTGTATAAGCACTTGTGTATCATTTTATTTCTGGTACTTTTGGGGTCGGGATAGTGCATATAGTTTTTGAGTTATGATAAAATGATGACATATGTATATATTATATAAGCTTGACCTATGGTGAAGGGATAGTCAAGGTCTGATTTGGAGATATTTTGTGATGGAATGTCTTAAAAAAAATATTTTCTTCTGCACGCTGAAGACCTACCAGATTTTGCAGGTAATACATATTTATTGGCACCTTATGTCAGTGCAAACAACAAAAGAAAAATGATATGGATAGATAGTGCCTCAAAATTATATTTTAGTTAGACAGTAGTCACACAATTTGATTGATATAATTAACATGTCATATACATCATGTGTTTTAGTTTGACTTAATAGAATGACTTATTCTGAACTTCCTATACTTACTGCATTCTAATGTTCAGTAATGATCAAAAATCTCACATACCAAATTTATGATATCTCTGAATAATTTCATCCATATCCATAGATTAAATTATTCAAAGGTGGTAGGTAGGTATCTTTCTTACCATGAACACATCTGATTAGGTAATTTTCAGTGTCAGTCGGTATTTATCTAGATGTGAAGCTTCAACAAGCTTGTCTAGCTAGATATAGCCCCAATACTTGAGTAGATAATCAATTAACATTTGAATTTATTTGTTTTCCTAGTTAAGTATAGTTGCATTTGACTTGGACAAGTCAGTTATGCATACCTACTCGTCTACTTGCATCATTGCATGCTTGTGTCAACTGTACTTACCAGGCTAGATTAGTAAGAATGTGTATTGATAAATCTAGTGTAGGTACATAAACATAAAATCTAGATTCCAAATTGTAGGAAGTAATTGTTTGAACGGTAAATCTGTTCAAATTTTTCATTTTATTTCAGTATTTTTGATTACATTTTTATTTATAAAGCATGGTTTAAGGATTCTGATTTCAATCAATAAGTTAAACAGAGATCTATTCTGAGGTCTTTCTCATGATAAAATCATACAGCGAGATAAATATGCATGTCCAAAAATGTGACCCTCACAATTGTTCCAAGTTGGTAGTCTAAATCATGTTGTCTATCCCAATCAAAAGATAGTGGTGTGGAGACATGCTTTTCTTTACAATATAACCTTCTAAAGCCCATCGAAGGTGCCCCAGCATGTCAGATATCATATCAATGATGCAATAACCGGCATTCATGTTTCAAGCTTAATCCAGACACAATAGCAGTGTCTACCTTGGTTCTTTTCATCAGGATACGTTGGCCTGTCGGTTTGTAAGTTTCTTCAGGACGAACCAGGCAGTGAAAAAGAAATTAACAATAAAAACATACCTCGAATATCCGCGTTGTTCGGCGTACCACTTCTGAAGTATTGAAACTACGGATTACTTACCAAGGAGCTTGGGTAGTACTAAAACACGTAGGTGGATTATTCAAACTGTATTGCTCTTTAGCATTTATCATATACCTACCTAACACTTCCTTCCTGTAAAATTCAGATCCAAACACCCCTGCCACATACAATACCGTTTTCTTCTTCTCTCACTCAACTAGTCCACTCGACCATAGATGGCGCCGTCCTTCCTTTTTTTTTAAAAAAGGTGCGTTCACGCTCTGTCTCGTGTAGGTGCTAACAATACTTTAAAGCGAAAAATCTAAAAATGCATATACCTACTTACCTGTTTCCGTTTCGGGTAACTTTATTTAGAATTGTATTTTTAATTAAAACGAATACGTGCAAAAGATGAGTCTGCTAAGTGATTTATGAGAGATAATGTTTTTCGGTTGCCTGTAATGTTAATAATAAAATAATTTGTTTTTACAGGCTGTGTGCATCAATGCGAGCGGTAAGTTTTTATTAACTTTTTCTAATGAATTTAATACCAAATACGTAATTCGTTATTGCTTTATTGTACTCCACAAAACAGACACACAGAAAATACATGTAAGAAAGACAATGTACGAAGGCGAACATATCTCTGACATGAGAAAATTATACCTAGTACTATTTTATACAACATCATATAACCCTACATTATCATATAACCATACCATTCACTGTTACGAAATTTTGCATGTTCAGTTTATTTAATTGTATGATGTCGTTTCGTATACTTCTGTAATTTTGTTTTTCATCAAGAACCTAGCTACCAAAAGTCCAAAAGTAGATAGTTTTTCACATTTTCTTTTTACCTTTTCTTTAGTTTAGTACTTAACACATATTTTAAAATATTATTCTTAACTTATAATCTAATTTTATATTTTTTCTTAAGTATATTAGCCATATCTGTAGGTATACTTGTAGCTTAATACATACCTACAATTGTATTAGTTTTGTTTGTTTTGTTGCAGTGTCCCACAACAGCCTACAACATTCCCCCTCGTCATCTGATTCTGACGATTGCGGAGAGAACGATACAACTGTTAAAAACCAAAAAGGAGTGAACAACTCTAAAGAAAGCGACATCAAAGGGAAAAATAGCAAAACCAACGGTCATTTAGGTAGTTCAAAAAACGCAAGTGAAAATAAAAATAACCTCAAACAATTCTCAGGTGTTAAAAATGGCAATGAAGATAATACCGGAAGTCTAAATAGCAACAGTGGCAATGATAAAAAAAATGCCGATAAACAACAAAATGGAACGGGCAATAACAACGAAGACATTAAGAACAAAAATAAACATTCTGGTGAAGAAATTGTCAGTAAAAAAGACAAAGAAACAAGAAATATTCAAAATTCTGTTGGTGGAAATGAAAATGAAAGTCAAAATTCTTCTAATGAATTTTCCAACATAAAACATCAATCTAATAATGAGGATACCAATAATGATCAACAATCTAACATAGGAGATGATGACAATAGTCGAACCAAAAATGAAAACAATAATAACCAAAATAATGGAAAAAGAAAAAGGAACAATAACCAAAATTCTCATGAAGAAAATGACATGCCAAAACAAAAAACTGGCAATAGAAATGACAATGACCAACGCAACGGAACAAAAAATAGTCTAAAATCTAATGAAGACAATGACAATGGCAGTCAAAATTCTAGTAACGAAAATTCCAACAACGATCATCAATCTCATAATGAAAATTTTAACAATGATCAACAATCTAACAAAAGTAATGATGATGATGGTGAAACTAAAAATGGACACAATAAAAATAATGGGAAAGAAAAAAGTAACAACAACCAAAACTCTGATGAAGAAAATGACGTGAAAAAACAAAAGTCTGACGACAAAAAAGACGATGATCAACGCAATGAAATAGAAAAGAGTCAAAAGTCTAATAGAGAAAATGACAATGGTAGTCAATCATCTACTAATGAAAATTCCAACAATAATAAAAAATCTGACAATGGAAATATCAATAATAATCAACAAACTAACAAAGAAAATGATGATGTTAGTCAAACTAAAAATGGAAACAATAATAACGAGAACAATAGAAAAGGAAAAAGTGACAACCACCAAAACTCTGATGAAGAAAATGACGTGAATAAACCAAAGTCTAACAACAGAAATGACGATGACCAAAGCAACGAAAAAGAAAAAAAGCAAAATTCTAATGAAGGAAATCATAACGATGATGATAGTCAAACTGAAAATGAAAACAAAAGTAACCAAAAGCGTGGCAAAGGAAAAAGTAACAACCAAAACTCTGATCAAGAAAACGACGAGAAAAAAACAAAGTATGACAACAGAAATGACAATGAACAAGGTAACGAAAAAGAAAATAGGCCAAAAAAATATGGAGAAAATGACAATGATGATGATAGTCAAACCAAAAATGAAAACAGTAATAACCAAAAGAGTGGCAAAGGAAAGAGTAACAACAACCAAAACTCTGATAAAGAAAATGACGTGAAAAAACCAAATTCTGGCAACAGAAATAACGATGACCAAAGCAACGAAAGAGAAAAGAGGCAAAAATCTAATGAAGAAAATGACAACGAGGATGATAGTAAAACTGAAAATGGAAACGATAATAACCAAAAGAGTAGCAAAGGAAAAAGTAACAACAACCAAAACTCTGATCAAGAAAATGACCTGAAAATACCACAGTCTGACATCAGAAATGACAATGACCAACGCAACGAAAGAGAAAAAAGGCAAAAATCTAATAGAGGTAATGACAATGATGATGAAAGTCAAACTGAAAATGGAATCAATAATAACAAAACGAGTGGTAAAGGAAAAGGTAACAACAACAAAAACTCTGATGAAGAAAATGGTGTGAAAAAGCCCAAGCATGACGACAGAAATGACAATGACGAACGCAACGGAAAAGAAAAGAGCCAAAAAAATAATGGAGGAAATAGCAACGATTACAATAGTCAAACTGAAAATGGAAACAATAATAACCAAAAGAGTGGCAAAGGAAAGAGTAAGAACAACCAAAACTCTGATAAAGAAAATGACGTGAAAAAACCAAATTCTGGCAACAGAAATGACGATGACCAAAGTAACGAAAGAGAAAAGAGCCAAAAATCTAACGAAAGAAATGAAAACAATGATGATAGTAAAACTGAAAATGGAAACAATAATAACAAAAAGAGTGGTGAAGGAAAAGGTAACAAAAACCAAAACCCTGATGAAGAAAATGACGGGAAAAAACCAATGTCTGACAACAGAAATGACGATGACCAACGCAACGAAAGGGAAAAAAGGCAAAAATCTAATGAAGGTAATGACAATGATGATGAAAAACAAACTGAAAATGGAAACAATAATAACCAAAAAAGTGGTAAAGGAAAAGGTAACAACAACCAAAACTCTGATGAAGAAAATGGCGTGAAAAAGCCAAGGCATGACGACAAAAATGACAATGACCAACGCAACGGAAAAGAAAAGAGCCAAAAAAATAATGGAGGAAACGACAACGATTATAATAGTCAAACTGAAAATGGAAACAATAATAACCAAAAGAGTGGCAAAGGAAAGAGTAACAACAGCCAAAACTCTGATGAAGAAAATGACGTGAATAAACCAAATTCTGACAACAGAAATGACGATGACCAAAGCAACGAAAGAGAAAAGAGGCAAAAATCTAATGAAGAAAATGACAACGATGATGATAGTAATACTGAAAATGGAAACGATAATAACCAAAAGAGTAGTAAAGGAAAAAGTAACAACAACCAAAACTCTGATCAAGAAAACGACATGAAAAAACCAAATTCTGACAACAGAAATGACGATGACCAAAGCAACGAAAGAGAAAAGAGGCAAAAATCTAATGAAGAAAATGACAACGATGATGATAGTAAAACTGAAAATGGAAACGATAATAACCAAAAGAGTAGTAAAGGAAAAAGTAACAACAACCAAAACTCTGATCAAGAAAACGACATGAAAAAACCAAATTCTGACAACAGAAATGACGATGACCAAAGCAACGAAAAAGAAAAGAGGCAAAAATCTAATGAAGAAAATGACAACGATGATGACAGTCAAACTCAAAATGGAAACAATAATAACCAAAAGAGCAGCAAAGAAAAAAGTAACAACAACCAAAACTCTGATCAAGAAATTGACGTGAAAGTACCAAAGTCTGACAACAAAAACGACAGTAACGAACGCAACGACAGAGAAAACAGGCAAAAATCTAATGGAGGAAATAACAATGATTATGATAATCAAACTGAAAATGGAAACAATAATAATCAAAATAATAGAAAAGGAAAAAGTAACAACAACCAAATTTCCGATGAACAAAATGACGTGAAAAAAACAAAATCTGACAAAGGAAATGACAATGAACAACGCAACGTAAAAGAAAAGAGTAAAAAAATATATGGAGAAAATGACAATGGTAGTCAAAATACTGCTTATGAAAATTCCAAGAACGATCATCAATCTCATAATGGAAATTCCAATAATTATCAACAATCTAACGCAGAAAATGATGATGAAGGAAAGAGTAACAACAACCAAAACTCTGATAAAGAAAATGACGTGAAAAAACCAAATTCTGGCAATAGAAATAACGATGACCAAAGCAACGAAAGAGAAAAGAGGCAAAAATCTAATGAAGAAAATGACAACGATGATGATAGTCAAACTGAAAATGGAAACAATAATTACCAAAAAAGTGGCAAAGGAAAAAGTACCAACAACCAATACTCTGATGAAGGAAGTGACGTGAATAAACAAAAGTCTGACAACACAAATGACTATGACCAACCCAAAGAAAAAGAAAAGAGTCAAAAATCTTATAGAGGAAATAACAATGAAAATGTAAATGCTGCTAATGGAAATTCTAACAAAGACCATCAAACCCAAGAAAGTGATAACAACAGACAACAGTCTGGTAACCGACTGGTAAATAACAATAAAAACCAGCAGGCTGATATCAATAATACGAATAATAACTATCATTCTCCTAAAGGAAATAATAAAAATCAGCATCATTCTGATGGACAAAATAACAATGAAATTGTTAACAACAACCAAGAATCTGGGAAAAGATATACCAGAAACAGCCAAAAAACAACCAATAAGTTTGGTAACCAAATTCATCAAAGTAATAGCCAAACCAGTGGCCAAAAATACAGCAATGAAAAGAGTAGTAACTTTGAACAAAGCAGCAGCCAGTACTCATCTGAATCTGATGATGTGGACAGTAATTCTCAAGCCAAGTACAAAATTATTAGCAACCAAGAAATAAGGACCACAGTAGTACCTTCATCTTCAGAGAGTTCATCAAGCTCAGCATCATCGTCGCAAACTGGTAATATGCTTTTAGTATAACTAGAGAAGTCTTATTTTTTCCTCCCTAACTGGTCACATCAGAAAACTGTAAACTGTATTTCAGCAAAAATTTACAGTTTACTGATGATTCCCTTTACTTGTTGTGACCTTGCTGTTTGCCAAATTTCATGATTCTAGGTCACTGGGAAGTAACTTATAAGTTTTGAGTCCCTTGAGATTACTATGAAAATCCAACAATTTTACAGCATATACGGTCGTAGCATTTGATAGCGTTGACCTAGAAGGTTGATTTTTTCACGTCTCATGGGACCTGAGAAATTGATAATTTCAGCTTGATACCATCAACATTCTTGATAGAAAACGGTCAGACAGATAGACAAACAAAAAGACGGATAACGAAATAATCCTAATAAGGGCACAGACTTGTATATCGATGAATAAGGGTTCTTTGTCTAAGGATCGGATCACTAAAAAAGGGACAATGTATACGAGACCGAAGAACAAAATCCCTAGCTAGGCTAGTTAATATTGTTGTATGTATGTCTAGTTTTAAGGTATATATCGATATGGGATTTTTATGTCCTGAAAAAAGGATGTATTATTATTATCATACTCGTTGATACACCAAGAAAGTAAACTAAAATAATAATATATCCTATATTGAAACGTTGAAATATTAAGTTGGACCCCCACTTCTGTTACAGGAACCAAAAAGCAAGTGGTTGAACTTGATCTGCCAAGTGAGTACCTTTTCACATGTGAATCACTTGATAACGACAATTAGTTAATATAATTTAAATAATAGGTACTTACTAATTTTAATTTGTCAGGCAACGGTGACTATCAAATCTTGACCTACGAAGTTGAGCAGCCGGACGGTCAAAAATACCTTATGATGAAGATTGTGCCAGTTGGTGAGTATGATATGATTTTATGACTTAGTAGGCATACAAAATTGATGAAAATGATATGTGATAAATAGATGAATAGTACAAAAAAAACATGCTAGTGACGCCAAAGCTAGTACTCGTACGTCCGTCCAAAGTCCACGGCCCGCGATTTTCAACCTACCCAAATCGACATAAAGTTTAGTTTAGTTCAAAACCAATAAAAAACAAAACAAAAAAGATCGTGGTCTTTTGTAGACGCTGGACGTATGAGTACAATAAAATACAATTTGATTGTTATAAGACTTGAATTTACGTCACAGGACTCAGGACTTACACCATTTAATAAATATGTTACGTTTGCAGATACAATGTCAGAATTGCCAACGACAACCATCTTAACTGAGGAATATTCTCAAAAAACTCAGCAAGACACTGCAGCCCGGCAATATAGTCACCAGCAACCAGATCGTCAACGACCACAGCAAGGAAACGGTCCGCAAAATCTTAACTCAGTCAGTCCCCAACAAAGCTCTGAATCAAATCAACAAAATGGACCAAATGGACAACACAGAAATGCACCACAGCAACAGCGGCCAAACAATGGACCCCAGAAGCCTAGCCCTCAACAACAAAATATTCCAGCGCAATCTCAACCAGTTCAACAACAACAACAGCAAAACCCACCCCAGAAACAGTTACCACACAATGGGCCTCAGAATAAAAAGTCACAAGAGTTACAACAAGATGGCAACCAACAACAACACAATTTACCCCAACACAATGTTCCAGCAGGATCCCAGTTAGAAAAACAACAGCCACAACAAAATAAATCACCCCAACAACAACAGCCACACAATGATCACAAGAATCATTTCCCTCAACAACCACAAGGCGGAAATCAACAACATAATGTTCCTGCAACATCCCAGCCAGGACAACAACAACCACAACAAGAAAATTCACCCCAGCAGCAACAAAAACAGAACGTACCCCAGCAAAATGATTTTGATGGATCCCAGTTAGATCAACAACAGCCACAAAATGGTCACAATAATCATTTCCCTCAAAAACCACAAGACGGAAAGCAACATCAAAATGTTCCAACTACATCCCAGCCAGACCAACAACAACCACAACAAGAAAATGAACCTCAGCAACAACAACAAAATGTACCTCAACAAAATGGTCAAAACCCCCAGCAACAACAACAGAAAGTACCCCAACAAAATGGTCCTAATGAATCCCAGTTAGATCAACAACAGCTACAACAAAATAAATCACCCCAGCAACAACAGCCACACAATGGTCACAAGAATCATTTCCCTCAACAACCACAAAGTGGAAACCAAAATCAAAATGTTTCAACTACATCCCAGCAAGACCAACAACAACCGAAACAAGAAAATGCACCTCAACAACAACAGCAGAATGTACCTCAACAAAATGGTCAAAAACCACAATCGATCAATGGACCTCAGAATCGTAGCCCTCAACAAGGTGGAAACCAAAAACAAAATGTGCCAGCAACATCTCAGCAGCAACAACAACAAAATCTTCCTACTGGATCCCAGGCAGATCAACAACAACATTCATCTGAGCAACAACAGCCACTCAATGAACCCCAGCAACCAATCCTTAGACAAGATACTCGACAATCACAACCACAAGACGAAGAAAATCAACCACAAACAAATGAACATCAAAATAGCTCTACACAGAAAATTGATCAAAGTAATCAACAAGAAGAGCAACCAACACCAAATGGGATTCCATCGAAATGGCAATCATCGACAACAAAAACTGATACCCTGCAGGGATCTCCAGTAGGTGATCAAACATCGGAACAAGACGATAGCGTTGAAGATGAGAATCAGCAACCACAAACTAATGGACCCCAACAACCACAAGAACAAGACCAACATACCCAAGATAGTAGTCCAGTAAGGTCGCAACAAGATGATCAACAACATGCAGTATCACAACAACGACCACGTCAGCAAAATGCACCGCAGAAAACACAAGGTGTACAAAATAATCCAAATACAGAAGATCAAAAACAACAAAGTCTATCCCAGCAACAAAAACAACCCCAGAAAGATCAACCCAATGTACCCAAACAAGTTAGTCAACAATCAACAAAAGATGGACAAGAATCCCACAAACCACAAGGACAAAATGTATCCTCTCAAGCGCAACACAACAATGGGCCACAAAATAATGAATCCCATGATGACACCCAGAAACAACAACAACAAAATGGGCCCGCCAATCCACAGCCAAATGGACCTCAACAACAACAAAATCAAGTTAGTCCACAACAGAATCAGTCACAAGATGACACCCAGAGTCTACAGCAACAAAATGGACCCGGTAATCCACAGCAAAATGGGCCTCAACAACAACACAATCAAGTTAGTCCACAACAGAATCAGCAAAAATATGAAACCCAGAACGTTCAACAACAAAATGCGCCCCGTGGACCACAGCAAAATGGGCCTCAACAACACCAAAATCAAGTTAGTCCACAAAATAATCAGCCAAAAAATCCTAAAATACAAAACACTCAACCTGGTACTGTGATCTCCAGTCATACATCTACCCAGACAACTAGTACCACCCCATACAACCGTGGACCGAATGGTCCTTACCAGACCAACGATGAACAAAACAGTTCAAATACGAATGTTTCTAACCAAACGAACGATCATGGTACAGAACAGCCTGGTGACAAGCAAATCCCGACCAAAAATGGATCAACTCCGTCCAGAAATGGCTCCACCCCGACCAGAAATGACTTCACCGCGACCAAAAATGGCTCCACACTGAACAAAACTGAACGAAATGGTTCCAACCCCAAAAATGGACCCAATGGTTTCACGACGACATCTAATACCTACGACTACAGTACAACTAAATCGAGTGGCGGAAAGATCTGCGTTTGCTATGATAGCATAGATGAGATACCATTTAACGTACGCCACAAGATTGGAGTCTAAAAATTCACCAATAATTTCAGTTGACTGAAAAGTTTGTGTGAAACAATAATGCATGCATGCTATGACGCTACTTTTTACGTATTATAGGTACTTTAGTTCACTTTTATATTAAATTTTTGTGACATAAATAAATGTTAGTTAGGAAGAAGTTTAATCGGTTAGCTCGCATAACAATAATAGCGAGCAATATATGCGCCATTTATATTAAATGTAATAAAGATTAAATGCCAAACCAACCAACATCTTTTATTTCGACATTCTCTTTTTTTTCAGTCGTCATGTATTTTATACCTCGAGAAAAGTCCCAGAAAGTCCCTGCTAGATGGTCCCCAAGTTTTCATAGTACCTAGAAACGCCTCGCTTTTTTCTACTGCTTGAAATGGCTCGCGTTTGGATCTATATAGCATAGTATAGAGACATCTAGCGGCGAGTAGCAAAACTAAGTATAGGCTGTATGTTTGACAGTTTTTGCCTCTAATGTGTAAAATTTTCGTTCACTCACTCAGAATACATAGCCGTACAATAATAAAAAAAAAAAATTAAGTTTCGATTACATTCATTCAAGGAATATAATTACTCATTCATTTCTGAGTTGACAACAGAGTGGAGTGGACATTCTTGCTCTGGGTTTTCCTTTCTTCAATAAAACTGGCTAATTTACATGACTAATCGAGTAAATTGTGTGTTCCATATGGTGTACAGACCTTGCTTCCCCAACCATAGTCCTTTGGAAGTTATAATTGCGATTCATCAGACTTGAACCATGGTCCTTCGTGTTGCGTTGATGTTGTTGTTATTCAACTGTGTTCTCACACAAGATGTTTACAGTAGAATAGTAGAAGCGGATACTAGAGAAGGCAGAAGGAGTTTCGCTTCATCATACAATCCTGTCGGCTTAAAAAGTTGGCGGAAAAGAGAGGTGGGAGGACCCGTGGTGCAGAGTGAAGGCGGGCCGATGGAGCCTCAGAAACCGGCGCTTAATTCGCCAGATGTCAAGAAACCAAGGCCAGAAACTCCCGCTGCCCCAAGTGTGCCTAAGCCAGATGAGAAAACGGAACAGTTAGCTCCGGAAGGTATTGTTTTTGAGGTTATCCAATATTTTTATGTGTTTTTCCTTTTAGATCGTTACCTACTTGCATGTTTATCTGAAGGCCGTTTCAATTACTGTACCAGATTACTGATTGGTGGTATAATGGGTCTTTGTTAGTTTCTAAACAAACAATCATACAGACACATCTTTACCCATGGCGCCAGAGGCTGAACTGCGGCCATGTTTAGCTAGCTATACTATATTTTTGTGACAAGGGGCTAGTCCATCGCCGCAGCTATGGAGATAAGACAGTTTTCTCACTATTGTTCATTGGAATGTCTGCTAAAGCGCAGTACACACCAAAGCCGCCGACCCGCTGACCTATGTTGGCAACTTTTTGATGGCGGGCTAGTTCACTGTGGCGGACTAGACATGATTCTTTTCATATAGGCTGCCAGGTTGTGTCGGCGGGTCGGCGGCTTTTTGTGTGTGCTGTGCTTAATGGCACCCTGTCCTAATGATTAAACAAAAAAAAGTTAAGCAACTTAAAAATGGCAGGATTACAGACAATGGATCAAAACAGTTACACTTACAGAGTAGAGTTAGAGTTAGTGGCCAAGGGTAGTGACATTGTCAGTAGGCAGACCACCTGCCCAATGCAATGGTCGGACTATACAGGATGTAACAGAAAGGTGTAGTCATATTTTAGGGGTTTGTTAGGGACATCATTCTGAGCAACTTTCACTAAGAAACTGATTTTATCAGAGCTACTTTAGTTTTCACATCTCTATACAAATCAGCTGACCGCCCGGACCAAAACATATGGAGCAATGAAAAATAAAGTTGCTCTGATCAAATCGGTTTCATAGTAAAAGTTGCTCAAAATTGTCTCCCTCACAACCCCCCAAAAATTACACACACCCTTCTGTTAGACCCTGTATTTATCAAGTTGACAGCACCTTAGTGTACATGGTTGGCACAGGACCATGTAGATTGGTGCTATGAAGCTATGGCTAGAGGCATTTGCCCAGTAGTGGAGGGTGAGTATGATGAGGATGATGATGAAATATTTATGTGTATGTTTCTCCAGTTTCAGATATTGCTGTAAACTTAAATAGCACAAAGCCTTTAGTTAAAAATAATACAGATGCTAATAGCAATGGGACGGCACCTAAGGGAGCTGTAAAAGAACTTGACTTGAACAATCCTGGTGTTCTGAAGAGAGGTTTCATTGTCTTCGGTGGATTTGCTCTGCTTGGCGTTGCATATTACATGTTTTTCAAGTAAGTTTATGGTAAAACTTTTAATAAATTATAATAAATTTTCTCTTTATGTCTTCACTGAGGGGCACGGGTTTTTTTACCGTATTTTGGTAACATTGAGTGTCCGTCATGCTGGGTCAATGCTGGTTGTTTGGTAAGGCCTGATATTCGAGTTTACATTACCCAAAGAACTTTAGTTTATAATACCGACTTATAAGTTAAAGTAAAAAAAAAGTAAATGTAGTTTTGATATACATGAAGATCTGGCATAAATAGATGCAATCGTGTGGTAGATATTCATATTCTTAGACTCTTGTGTCTGGTGAAACCAAAAACAGTGTAGAAATAATCGGCCAAGTGCGAGTCGGACTCTCACACGGAGGTTTCCGCACCAATCATACCAAAAAAGTAAAAAAATATAAGTTTCTTGTATGGGGACACTTTTATTTTTTCAATATTTTGTTTTTTCGGTACACACACATATTGACAGACGGACGGACGGACAGCGGAGGCATAGTAAATAGGGTCCCGTTTCCGCTTCGGACTCGGAACCCAAAAAATCGGAAACATTCACAACATGAGATACACATGGTTTAACTTCCCCTAATGAGAAACAAAACACAGACAAAACCTTTGTCAAGAAACTTCAATTCCAAAGTCAATGGTTGCACCAGTATTCATAATAAATCAATAATTGTTAACAGTTCATCATATTGTTAACAAGAGCTCACTGAATACGTTTGGCTTGGCACAGGATGATAGGAGCGCAGCACCCGACCATGCTAAGTGCGGTGGAGATTTTGTCGTGAAAGGCGCAAGACAGAGACATGTAAAACGCGCGTCTGTCCGCATCTGTCCTTCACTCCGGTCGTGAAGCCGTGGTGGGGTCGGTGTCAAATGCAAGAAACTGAAGCATGTCACACCTGGTGTCCAATTCTTGACCATGTTCAAAGTTCAAGTTCAAAGTTAACTTTTTTTTATTGACCATAAAATCATAACAGATTACTTAGTCAACGTCAATATAATATTAATATTTTTGTATGCTAATCAATCAATCAATCAATATACTTTATAGCACACAAATCAATACATTACGGCAATTGAAAATGGAAATAACATGTACAAAGAAGAGGTTATCTCTATCAAGATATATACTACCGCCCGTTCGGAAGTTGTGGGCTTAGGGATGAAGCAAACAAGGGCAAGAAACTCCCCCGTACCTCTGCGAGTGCGAGTTGAAAGCGTAGACGCGACATGTCATACGATAATTGAAACAAAAAGTAAACTTTAGAAAAAACCGACTTTCACAAACCCTATTTGATTAGATTGAGTTTAATACAAACTGTAACCCCTAATCCCCCCCCCCCCTTGGGGAATTATTTTTGTCAAATCCCATATCAGTGCTACCCCACGCTACTAAGGAACCCCTGTACAAAGTTTCATGGCTCTAGGTCCACCGGTTTAGGCTATGCGTTGCCTGCCCGTCAGCCACGCATTGTATTTGTACCTAGTATTGAGCAGATCTGGTGGCCATATGTGGTCTTCATCAGCAGTTCCGCATCACAATATTATGCTTACCATGTGCATTTGCATGAGTTATTATGAAAAACACAAAAATCACTATAGGTCTGCCTATAATATTTGAAGAGTTCCCTCGATTTCTCCAGGATCCCATCATCAGATCCTGACCTGGTGTCAATGGGACCAATGGGAAGGTAAACTCTTTCAAACAAAAAAATAATTTTCCAAATCGGTCCATCCGTTTAGGCGCTATTGGGGTACAGACATAAAAAAAAAAAACATCCGGACGAATTGTAAACCTCCTCCTTTGGGAAGTCGGTTAAAAATGACGAATGAATTGATGAATTTGTCAATTGATATGATAAAACAACCACCACCCTTGTTGTAACACGCTTCGATACCAGCTTCGATGTTATTGTGCTCACTGAGTGTTGGCTGGCAACCGGAACCGGCGTAGGAGAAATACAAGGATACAACTCATACTTTACTAAAAATACCCACAATCGATGTGGTGGTGTAACTACATACATAAAAGAGTGCAGACGGATGTGCGAGCAAAGCTGCGTTACGTATGCAGTCTTTGCTCGAGTTGAATGCTTTTTCTGCTTCGTCGTTCCATACGATTTTGCTTTTGTCATTCTTCTTAGAGTTGTGAAGGTAAGCATTCAGTGGCGCTTGTATTTCCGCGGCCTTTGGAATGTTTTCTCGGTAAAAATTTAGCATGCCGAGGAATCTTCGCAATTCTTGTATTGTTGTCGGTTTCGGGAACGTGACGATAGCTTGAGCTTTCTCTTCGAGTGGTTTGATGCCATCCTTGGATACTGAGTAACCAAGAAATTTAACTTCTTCTTGTCCAAGTACGCATTTCGACGCGTTAATAGTGATGCCGAACTCGTTCAATCGTTGTAAAACTGCGCGGAGGTGTCTAGCGTGTTCCTCTTCCGTAGTAGAAGCGAGTATGACGTCATCCACGAATGGAAACGCATAGTCAAGGCCTTGAAGTACTCGATGGATGAACCGTTGAAAGGTTTGGCCCGCGTTCTTGAGTCCTGGGCACATTCTTGGGAACTCAAACAAACCGAAAGGCGTAATAATGGCTGTTTTCTCAATATCGGCTTCTAAGACTGGCAGTTGCTGGTACGCCCGGTTCAAATCCAACGTTGAAAATATTTCCTTCCCGCTGAGTTGATAGGTGAAATCTTTCAGTCTCGGTATTGGGTACCGGTCTGGTCTTGTGACGGAGTTAAGCCTTCTGTAGTCTCCGCAAACTCGAAGGTCTCCATTCTTCTTGGGTACAACGTGAAGAGGCGTCGACCAAGGGCTTTTGCTGGGACGGCATAGGCCCTGCTGCATCATGTCTTCGAATTCTTTCTTGACTGCATGATAGCGATGCGGAGGAATTGGCCGCGCCTTTGAATATATAGGTGGACCCGTGGTTTCGATGTGATGTTCCACGTCATGCTTGGGACACTCCTTCATTGATGATAATCGTGTGACGTCTGGGAATTCTGCCAAAATGTCGTGGTACTTTTGTCCGATGTCAATGGTGCGAATTGTAGGCACCGGTGAACTGCATAACGGTGCTTTGATGGAAAGATTGGTGACTTTATCGATCAGTGATCGACCGGCGATGTCGACGAGAAGTTGATGATGTTGTAAGAAATCAGCGCCTAGTATTGGCTTACTGACTGCTGCAATGACAAACTTCCATCGGTAGGGTCTTCCTAAGCTGAGGTCCAGGTCCAATGTTTTCTCGCCATATGTTGGTATGACGGTATTGTTGGCTGCATACAATGATAGTTTCGTTGGTTCCGCACGTCTTCCCTTTTGTTTGGGAATGACGGAAATATTTGCACCGGTGTCGATCAGAAACGATAGCTTTGACTGCTTGTCGTAGACGAATAGACGGTGTGAATTATTCCAAGCGCCGGTTGCCGTCTCAGCCAACGCTGTATTTAGTTTTCCGACGGCGAAGTAAAGTTGTTATGATCAAACTTGCATGGCCGTGTGCATCTCTGCGCATTCCTTCCATAGCGACGATGATAGTAGCAGGTATCATTGGCGGCGGTAAGCGGGACCTGTTGCGAGTACATGTGAGGTGCGCTGGAGTGAGAGAGGTGCGGTCTTCGTGCGTTGCCGCTGCCAGTGCGCTCACTGCGCCCGCGCCAGTCACGGCGGAACTGTGCTCTGCGTTGGTCGTCTCGTCGCTGTGCTTTCAATTCCGCGATTTCGTAGACAAGCATGTCAATTTTTTCGTGTATGGTCATTTCTTCATGATTTTCAGCACTTTTCTGCGGACTGGATGACGTGGATGGTTGTTGGTGGTCGACGGCGGCAATTGAAACGGAGCGTGCGGCTGAGCAAACGTTGGTTTGTTCCAATATTCTATCTGCGACAAGTGCGAGTTCGTTCAGATCCGTTTTCTTGGCTATTGTTTCGCTAATCGTTAGCGCGGCTTGTGCTGACTGAGGCAGGTGATTGGTCCACATAATGCGTAGCGTTGACTCGGGAATGCTGTTGCCGGCGAGAGACTGCATGCGCCGCAGTAGCTGGGAGGGTTTGTTGTCACCGAGCTCCATTTCAGAAAATAATCTTTGGATTCGGCGCTGCTCTGAATCCTCGTAGACTTCTAATAAGCGCTTCTTAATTGCTGGATACTTGTTGTTTTCCGGTGGGTCTAACATAATGTCGCATATTTCATCGATGTCCTGGCGCTCCAGCTGTCCGACTACGAGGTCATACATAGCCTTGTCTCCTTTTTTGTGAGAAGAGACGATTGACTCGAACTGGGCGAACCAAAGGCGAAGTCTATCACGCCAGATGGGTGGTATTCTCATATTCACTGATATGCCGGAGAGTTCTTTGTAATCGGTTGAAGATCCTTGGGTTTGATCCTGATTGGCCATTTTGCGTAATTTGTTGTTGCGTGTTTTTAATCACGTCGGGGTCACCACTGTTGAGGCAGGAATGCTGTAGCTGATAAGTAAAAACAATGCTTTGCTATTTGCGAACTGAGACAGTTTATTTAATATTATAATACAATATATACAAAATACCTGACCCTGTAAGGATCGCGCAAGAGGATTACGATGTGCGGAGGGTGCGAGTGGAATGCATGATAGGCTGTCTCACACCATATAATAAACCGGGCCGCGCCTCTCGATCTTCAGTATGAGTCGCTGTGTCGATGCTGCTACACTGGAACGCAAGTGTACAGGAACTAAACTTAGCTGAAACTGAATGCCTGTCCATAGAGCTTCCAAACTCAACTACTATAATATGCCTATACAGATCCCCCTCCTTTACAAATTGCGGAAATTTCATTGCCTCTCTTAATGATCTTCTAGTCGGCATTAAAAATGAACAAACGGTAATTGTTGCTGGTGACATCAATATTAACATCCTTGACGAGCAAAACAGCACAGAGTATCTTTGTATAATGGCAGAATCAGGACTCATTCCTGCAATAACAAAACCCACCAGACTAAACAACTGCCTAGACCACATTTTCGTCCGAGCTAAAACCAAAGAAATACTCGGCATGGTAGCTCAAACAGACATCACCGACCATAACATAGCGGTGATGGCACTGTCTCTAACTAATGGCTGCCCGAAGAAACCCGATAGAATCATAAAAAGGGTCGATTCTCTGCTAGTGGCTTCCGAACTGCGAAACACAAACTGGGCACCCGTTATGTTGGCCACCGATGTGGAAGAGGCCGTCTCAGAATTCAATCAGATTTTGAGTGATGCTGTAGATAAACATACAACCTTGAAGCGGGTCAGAAGATCAAACCTCATCCTCAAACAATGGATAACCCCAGGTTTACTGAGATGTATCAGACATCGTGACAATCTTCATCTCGATACTAGAAAACATCCCAATGATCCTGTGAGAAAAATTGTTTACATCAGGTACAGAAACTTCTGTGTGGATCTGCTCCGCAAACTTAAGTCTGCTCATGAAACTGCCGAATTGGAGAGCAAAAAAAATGACCCGAAAGGTCTGTGGAAAGTAATAAATAAAATTAGCAACCGTACAGACAAACCATCTACATCATCTGAACTTATAAAAATTAAGCCCGACCCTCAAGAGTCAGTGGATCACTGTAATAAATACTTTGCCAATGTAGGCGTGAATCTAGCGAACCAATTGCTTCAAAAACAACATAAATCGTTCAAGGATGCCACTTCAGAGATCACAATTAGTGAGTCGACTCCTGAATCCTTTTTCATGCAGCCAACTGATGTTTTTGAAGTAAGGAAGATCATCGCGAAATTAAAGAACGATAGCTCTCCTGGTCACGATGGCCACACACCCAAGCTAATCAAAGAAATAAGTAGCGAAATAGTTGTCCCCCTAACTCATATCTTTAATCTGAGCCTCTCAACAGGCATATTCCCCCAAACGTGGAAGTTGGCACAGGTCATTCCCATTTACAAAAATGGCAATAGAGAATCTCCAGAGAACTACAGACCCATCTCACTTCTTGGCCTCTTCTCAAAGATTCTCGAAAAAGTTGTTAACAAGCGTTTGGTATCTTACCTTGAGAAATATCGGCTAATTTCGGAGAACCAGTTTGGGTTCCGAAAGGGATTATCTACGGAGGATGCCGTTAGGTCTCTGATTGATCAGGTATCTTCAAACCTTGACCTAGGCAAAAAGTGTATTGGAGTATTCCTAGACCTCGCAAAGGCCTTCGACACCGTATCTGTACCCATACTACTCAAGAAGCTTGAAACCAAAGGAATCCGAGGGCAGACTCTTGATTGGTTCAGAAGCTACCTCACGGACAGAAAACTTTGCTTAAAAATTGACACTAACATCAGTCGAGAGCTTCCTATTAATTTCGGAGTACCACAGGGAAGCGTGTTAGGCCCTACACTCTTCCTAATATACATAAATGATATTCATAGTGCCCCACCCCCAGACGTAAGCATACTCTGCTACGCCGATGACACTGTTGCCATCTTCAACGGAGATACTTGGCACAATGCTCTGCAAAAGAGCGAAATAGGTTTGGCGAGCATTGCTGAATGGCTTAACTCCAATCTCCTTACGCTCAATGGCAAAAAGAGTAAATATATGTGTTTTCACAAAACTCGAGCATCAGAGCCCAAGTCCGACACCCGCATGCGGATTCACTCTCTCTGTGACTCAGTGTCATGCAAGTGTGAGGTGATCGAACGTGCTGAAACCATAAAATACCTGGGAGTCACGATCGACCAGAACCTCTCCTTTAAAGCTCATATCGCCGACACAGCCAAAAGGGTAAGGAAAGTTATTCACGTCATGCGTGCGCTACGAAACTCTGCCTGCAAGCGTATTCTTAGGCTGGTCTATGTGGCTCTGTGCGACTCAATACTGAGCTACTGCATTGCAGTCTGGGGAGGATCTGGTGTGTCTGTTATGCTGACACTTGAGAGAGCGCAGCGATCGGTTATAAAAGTCATGCTAAAAAAACCATACAGATTCTCGACTGATGCTCTGTATGCTGAAGCGGATCTTTTGAGCGTACGACAAATCTTCATACTGAAAGCTGCTACTCACATGCACGGCAAGACAATCCGCAGTGTGATTTATGAAGATCTTCTGAAAAAAAGAATCTTCCGTGTGCCGCAACCTGCAGCCAAAACATCGTTTGCTCGTCGTTTCCCCAATTTCATTATGCCCTTCATCTATAACAGGGTTCTCGGACAATGCGACATCAAGCACTGTACGGTGAGAGCTTCTAAACTCATTATTCTAAAATGGTTGAAATCTATTAAATACCAAGAAACTGAGGATTTCATGAAAATCGATACATAATCACCTCCCCTCCCTTTTATTATATTTAAGTATTTCTATTTAGTAAGTATTCCTATAATTTTTCTTTTCATTTAACGATCTTATCTCCATATCATACATCCATTGTTTATTAAACAAACTGCATAATTATAATGTACACCTCTTGCCGTAAGTAAAACCTAAGTTGTGATTCTTATGTCAAAGAACTGGGCCTCACGATACAGGTCTAACCTAGTGTGAGGGCCGCCGGTAATCTATGCAATTCCTTAGCAAATACGTACCTAATTAATAAGTGAAACTCTGTATTCTTCCGTTAAATAAACCATTATCTTATCTTATCTTATCTTAACAAAACACCGTCTCTATCAATCATTAGCATACATGAACAAATCCCTTTTCTCCTAATTCCAGGTGGAAGCGCACTAAAAACGATGCAAGCAATAACAACAGCAACGAAGGAAACCAGTTCCGATATGGAGTCCTTCAATCGGAAGAGCAGAGTGACACCAACTTGGAGCTATCCCGAATACCTCTATGGAACAAGTCAATGAACTCTGACGATGACGAAGACGAGGACGTGGAAATATTCGGACTGGAGTCGAATAACAAATCTCTTTCTTATGTGAACCTACAGACGAACGATGTCGAGTTCGACCTGGCGAGTGATAAGTCAGACGACATGGTGATTGAAAGGGACAATCTTCTGCTGGATATCGAGGATGCTAATAGTGAAGCCTTGATCAATTGGTCGATTAATGATAAGTAGGGTTGTGTGAAGGATTATGTTAGATAGAAAGATAATTGCAATTCAGATAAGGATCTGGCACACGAAAGTAGGCTGGAATTATTAGCTAACTTTTCACATGGCAACAGAATTTTGTATGCGTTGATAACATTTATGAAGACTAATACACACAACAGACAAGGCGGTATGGCATAGCACCGTAGCCTTTCCTAAAAGGATACATAAAACAAAATAATATATATATATATTCGAGCGGAATGCGTCGGCCGAGGCTAACAAAACGAATCTCAGGATTGTTTATATGAAATCCTATGAATCCACGTCCGAATCGCGAGTGTGCGAGATTTCATACGATTCAGGCTGGATTTACGAGAATAACTATCCTGGGGATAATTTGTACAGAGAGTTTGACAATGACAGTTCAAAATGAGGTGATGTGTCTATGAAAAAGTTGAAGATACTCTCGCGTAAAAGTTACTCTTTCGTTGGTAAAAGTTACTCTTTCGTTGGTAAAAGTTACTCTTTCGTTGGTATAAGTCAGATTGTAAATATTGGGTTGCCATGTCGAGATTGTTTTAATACTGGCGCGCGAATCCAGTCTAAACTTTTGTTTGCCGGTTTCTGGAGTCATACTGAGATAAATATACAAAGAAAACCAAGTCTAAAGAAGAAGGTAGGTACTTAACAGAATGTCAACAAAAACATTATTAAGTTGTGAAAATTCCGAAGGCGTCAAAAGTCAAAACAAAACTGAGACAGATTTTATTTTTTCATAGAATATTTTATAGTTTGTTGCCTGCGGAATTTGTTTACATGAATTTAAGAACCTACTGCTCTTAAATATAGCATTCCTAATTCTTTGATTGACCAAGCAAGATTGGTCTTGTTATATGTGTGTGTTATTTGGACGCTTATAAACTTTCGACCTATTGTTATTCTAGGGTTCTTAAGCTTCTGCTAACTATATTAGCACAAAAAGGCTGCACTGCTCTTAAAACTTACTGTAAATATAATTAATTACAATAAGAATCAGTACTGTGTGTATCGGTAGCTGACGCTAGCAGAAATGCAACGCGCGCATTCCGTTGTTATCAAACAGGTTCAACGGGAACATTTCAATCAAGAAATAAACGATTTGGACATGTTTCAAAAGATAAACAGCAAAAGCCGAATTTTGAAATTAAATCCTTACTTGGACAAAGAAGGTATCTTACGAGTGGGAGGAAGATTGAGTAATTCGAGCATGCCAGCAAACACGAAACATCCGATTATCATCCCAAGCAACAGTCGCTTAGCCGAGCTTTTAGTATGGCATGCGCACAACATAACTTTGCACGGGGGAGCAAGACTCACGCTCGCTACGTTGCGACAAACATACTGGCCTATAGGAGGCAACAATGCAATTAAAAAACAATTACGACAATGTGTAAAATGCTGCCGGTTCAATACAACAAACACAAATCAGTTGATGGGAGACTTACCAACTCCGAGAGTAACACCGGCCCCACCATTCTACAACACGGGGGTCGATTTTACCGGCTTCATAGAACTAAAAACAGAAAATGGAGTCCTCAAGCGACCCGTTTCGAAAATCGCACCACTTCCGGTCAACATACAACATCAACAACAACAAACTGCGGATTCTGGCGAAAACAACAACAATCCCAACAATAAACGCAAGAGGCGTAGATTACCAATATCAACACTTCTTTGCTACCTGCTAACAGCCCTCGCAGTTTTCGGACAATCGCAACAGACCACTGGTGAACAAATATCACAATACCTAAACATAACATCATTTCAACAAAACAAGGCTATTCATTTTGATGAGATTGGGAAAATAAAATATGTACTGGATAACTGGAAGATAGTTACATATTTTAACATGACATCATATTGGAAAGGCATCGAAAACATAGAAAAACTGGTGAACCATGCAGAAACAAGATGCGATCAATTTTACTACAGAACAATGTGCGACAGCATTATGGTCGAATTATTCCAAAACATAAACGAAATCAAACATAACAACTATCTATTGAAAACAAACAACGGCATGATACCGAGGCGCTCCGTCCGAGGATTAGTAAATGAAGTTGGATATGTCGCTAATACCTTATTTGGTGTATTAGATGAAAGGTTTGCAGAAAAATACAAAAATGACATCGAGATGGTACACTTAAATCAGCAACATCTACTGAATTTAATCAAAAATCAAACCTCCATAATAGAATGTCACAATAACATTTTGAAGAGACACGAAGAAACTATGAACAAACAATTTAATCTTCTGCAAGAACATCTGAGCATCACCGACAATTATCTAAACAAAGTGGACACCAGATTAAATGAAGCAACGAACATGGCATACTTCAACATGATAACAACAGTGGCCGCAATAATAACATCAAAATTGAGACACATACAACAGCTGTTACTGGATACTTCCATCAACCTGCACCATGGCCAAGTAGACACAAGATTACTCAGTCAGGACCAACTTTTGGAAGAACTCAACGTAATATCCGGACAACTGCCCTCGCATCTGTCACTACCGGTACAGAATGTACATCAACAATTAACAGACATTTACAAACTTCTGCGAGTGAAGTCGAGAGTTGTCAATAATTATTTTATCATGGAGATTAACCTACCTCTAACAAGTGACAATCAGTTTACATTATACAAGCCAATTCCGGTACCTATGATGACTCCTCATAACAAAACAATAACAGTATCAACTAGTAATGATTACGTTGCTATAAATCTAAGAAAGGAAATTTACATGTCCCTCTCAGAAAATGATTTCACATCATGCATCAACACCGGAATAAAGAATTTTGTGTGCTCTATATCCAATCCAACATTCAACATGCACAATAATCATGTTCCTTGTGAAATCAGTATAATAAGCAACACATCAAGCTCGCAATGTGTCTATGAACAGAAACAATGCAATAATAAATGGGTCACACTACAAGCTCAGAACAGCTGGCTCTATTTTTGCTGTGACGATTGTTTACTACGTGTGATATGTCAGGACGATATGATGGCAAGATCAGCACATTTAGCAGGAATTGTTACGGCAGGTCAAGGATGCATTATCAAACATGGTCACGCAACGTTTTATACGCAGTCGACGCATCAAAATAACATATTTATAAACCCGGAAATTACAGTCCCAATTAAGAATTTAGGAGACATAAATAATTTGACAAGTCAAATGACCCACATATCAAAACTGAGTGTGAAACAAGAAACAGACCCGGACTTGATCAATTTACAACAGAGAATTGAAGAGATAAAAGAACAAAGTACTGTGTTGTCACCCCACGATTTACACCAGTACACCGTGTCATACACAACATTAGCTGTGGTGATGGTCACAGTTGTCGCCGCAGGATGCATATACATGCGCTGGAGGCGCCGGCACACCACTGCCGTCTATCATACAGGAGTAACAGTTCCTACAACAGAATTTGAGATGAAACCTATCCCAAAGACAAGGGCAACGAGGAAAACTAACAGTGTTCCAAATGTGCCATTCAATATTTAAGTTATATTGGTGATTTTATATTCAATTACATTTGTTTTACATTTCATCCTGTTTCTTAAGTATTTGTTTTATATTCTTTGTTTTTGGCAGCATGTACGGGTAGCGTATCGCACCGCACATTACTTTATAACTTTAGTCTAATAAACTCAATCAACAGCGAAGCACGTCTTTCAATAATTTCGCTCCGTCGCGTTACGGGCGCCCTACTCGCCCGTACACTGTGTACTTTGTCAAGAAACGCTAGACGTTAAATGATGGCAATATTTGCAGCTTACTGCTTGTTTTCTTTAATGACATATTTGGTTTGTCGATCAAAACACGCAGTGGTGCCTCATATGTTGCCATTATTTTATTGTCTAGCATTTCTTGACAAAGTATAATTACCTAAAGTTGAAAACGGTACAGTACCCCACTAACGCTTAATGCCAATAACTAATACTCGATTAAACTTCTCCAAACTCCATACAAACAGTTACTCAGGATTTAGCCAGGCATAGTACATAAGTAGGTATGTACTAACGAATAATTGTGCCACATGCCAGATCAAAAGTATCAATTACATTTACGAGTGTACACTTACCGCTCATGATTAGGCTGCCTGCCCATGTCCGATAATCGGTGACCGACTTTGTAGGAGGAAAATAGAACGTACTGATTGCAATAGTATAACGCACACGTCCTACAAAGTCGGTCCGAAATAAAACCGAAAAAAAAATCTGCCGGATTATCGGTCCTCAGAGACTGACTATATATCCAATTGACTGCACCTGCGGGGGAATGCGGCTCGCCAAACGTTTGTTGTATTCAACAAACGTTCGCATACGCAACCTATGTACGATGACGGGCCGCCAGACAGTTTCGCAGCAGTTGACCGATCACAGATCTCTTACCTCGTCCCCCGCCGCCCGCAAATTTGGTGAGTTGTGTTTCAAAGGAAAATGTATATATGCGCTCTCCACTGGATAAGTGCTCCCTGTCGCTCATACAAAAAGTATGACGTGGGCTGGCTGCCGATAACGCTAATTATTTTCAGCTCTCGTTTTACTATTAAAATGCATTTCATTCGAGTCTGTTCAGGCACAAATTGTGCAAAGCTTTTAGGAGCCAACTCTACTGGGAAGACCAGATACAGAATGAGAAAGAAATAAGACATTCTGTTCTGTGTGCTCTGTCTCGTGTCGTGTCTCTCTCTCTATAGGTATTGTCTATCCAGTGGGTATCACGCCATTTCAAGAGAGATATGCTTTTTGGAAGAGAACCATTCCATTTCTATGTTTGTTGTATAAGTTATTTTTGGTTGATAAATGTTTGTGTGTAAAAAAATTGGGGCCTATATTTTTGTACAATATTTATACTTTTAGGTAAGTACTTTTGTCAGACACAAAAGTTTTGTTTTAGATGCTTGGGGAATTGTTTGATTTGCCATATAAAAATGTTTAACATTTTTTTTTCATAAAATTAGAAAATTGTTTTGAAAGTATGTTCTTTTCGACCGGTTTAATTCAGTCGTTGAAATGTAATTTTTCTTTTGACAGAATCCTTATCTCTTAAATTCATTTTATAAAAGCTTTCGACTGTGATAAACAAAATAGATGAGAGAATAGTTCTTTAGAAACTTAACTTTTATACTCTAAGCTATTATTATTATTTTTACTAAATTTTTATAACGATGAAGATTGGCACTAATTGGCAGGCATATTATAGTCACACCAATTAGAGGCGTCACGCATGACTAAACTAACTAAACTGATTAAATATACTAATAGAACCTGTCAGATTTCCAGCTAAGTATAGAAGCTTCGCGAGTTTCGCGACACCGCAGGGGCGGGGCGGGTCTCAATGTTGTGATCCACAGGCCTCGTCCAGTGAACGCGCGGTGACTTATGGCCAGTTTACATTGGTCAAGTACAGTGGACATTACAGTAGCAAGGAAAGTGGACAGTAGCGAGTACCCGAGACAGTGTTTGTTTACACTAGGATCCACTGGCAAGGCAACTTGAAAACCAAGTTGATACGCTACTGTCCGATCGGTTTACACCACTGTCCACTGTCCTTGACCAATGTAAACAGGCCAGTAGGCCTAAGGCCGGCCACATACAGTCGGAATTCTTCCGATTCGGAATTCCGAAACGGGATTCAATCCTATACAAATCCGCGAAAATTCCAAACGGAAAACTGTGTGTGGTAGATCCATAGATTAGTATGAATTCACTGCGTTCGGGATAATTCCGTTTATAATTCCGTTCCGTAACAAAAGTTTATGTGGCCGGCCTAAGGCGGGCGCAGCGGGGTTGCACTTGTCACTTCAGCTTGGACGCAAGCGGCGTTGTCATATTATGTTTGATATATCGCGCCCGCCGTCGTCGCCACTGCGCAAGCGCCTCACTCCTGGTTGAGGCCACAAGCCGTCACGCCTGGATAGAGAGTTTGGCTTGGTGTGCGTAGAACTTCTAGAAGCTTCTAGAACATTTTACGTTTGTAGAGGTGTGGGGTTCGCGGCAAACGGAAAACGTTTGGAGATCCAGCATCAAATGTAGTTGTATGTTCTAATCTAAAGCGTAAATGGTTATAGGAATCGGTCTAGTATTGGAACGTTTTGATACAGTTATTGAATGGCCATCGCTATAAAAATTTATAGGTAGAATGCCTTTCACCAAATAGTTCCTTTGTCGAAGTCTTTATTGTCAAAGGTTAAGTACGAAAATGCTGTGATCCAAAGGAACTATTCGTACTATATACTTGTTATTGTTTGTAGATGGGGAAAAATGCGTTTGCTTTGTGTCAAACTATCTACTTGTTACTTACCTATTTTGTAATGTAAGTGAAAGTTACTAATTTATTATTAAACGAATTGAAGAAAAGTTATTTTGTTTTCCATCAGCCCTTATATTTACTTTAGTGCCGATCTTTCCGAGTTTATCTGTCTGTCTGTTTGACGACCTCTATGGCGTAGCGGTTCTGCATCTGCCTACCATGGGAGAGGTCCGGGTTCTAATCCCGGCTGGGGACAAAAAAAGCCCCCAGGTCTTGAATGTTTACATGTTTGTGATGTTGCTGTTTCTGGTTCCCACGACACAGGGTATCCTAGTGTGGGGCCAGAAGAAATGTATGTGGCTGTATGTAAATGTTTATGTTTGTTTGTCTGTTTATCTGTAGCATTTGACTTTTCCCACGTAACACGAAGTGTCAAATAAAGATATCAGACTGTTTATCCGTCTCTTGAAAGACCGGGTCTTAGTTGAAACGAACGAGACAGTGAGCGTAGTATTAACTACCTCACTGGCTTCGGAGTAACTGTGCTCGGGTCTCGCTTACACTCAAGCGACACGTCGTTGTCTGAAGTTGCGGTCGGTTTCGAACTGGTGGCACCTTGGATACAGTCTTGATCAGTCTTCCAGCGTCCTTTTGGCTGATGAGTGACGTTTACAGAGGGGGCGCCAGCTCTACCTGTCATTCATCAACCACAGCTCTACGACTCACAGAAGCACTACCTATATATTGTTTGACTTTGACAGTGACTACCAAGACGTCAATTAATGTCTATTGCAATGCAAGGGGATGAGAACTTAATTTCCCCTAATTTTAATGTCATTTTTGTTTCCTTTTCGGCCAGGAGATTCAGGAGAATGACAATCTAGTCTGAAAGGGGGCGCTCATCCCATACTATTAGAATTAGTAACCCTTCGTAAAAAAGAGATGGCGTGAGGAGTATGATACTTTATATTCGCCATGGTTTCAGTTAACATACTTCTAGGTGGCGCTAATCTTAGAATAAATCCTATATTATCTTAGCGTCATCTCGTGGTATTTCCAATTTTTCGATGATGCTGCACCACATCTCAGTTAACGCCGGTGCCGGTGTCATATTTTGTTCTAGGTGTTCTAGATCTGTAATAGTATATAATATTATAGTGTCTGTGCATCAACACAGTTTTTTGATTCCTTATTATTGGGGGCTATTTGGCAGGTGTCAAAACCACTAAACTGACAACCTCAAATCCGACAGCTCTTGCGCGGTGGCCACAGATTTCATTTTCAAACACAATTTTAATTAAGTACCTAGTATCCCACCAAAACATTTTCATGTAAAAAATGTAGCCAAGAAGAGGGAAACAAAAAGTTATCAGATCTCAAATAGAGCCAAGCTTCTAACTCTACACGCCCTAACTGTACAGCCCTAACTTCACAAACTCTAACACCTTTCTCAAAATATGTGGCTTGGCCGTTTCACTACCGTCACATATGCAAGCAATGTTTTGGTGGGATTTCATTTCTTTTTGTAAGTTGGGTGACCATTTTGCGTGAAGACATATAAACAGTTGAAAACACATGAATGACGGTCGTGGTGTGTTACTGTCATTATAAATGGCAACTGACTCAGCGATATTATGCTGAAGGCCAAGCCTTCAGCGCTGATTTTTAGTCAGCGCCAGGTGTTGCCCTTTATACTTGGCGCAGTCTTACCCTGTGTTACACGAAACTGAGCATATCCTTAGCATTAGAAAGTGGAAACAAATGTCAATCCTATTTCACGACGGGAAAGAGATAATATAAACAATACAGCTGTCTAGCTCTGTCCCGTAGTTACTCCCAGATTAACTTGCTGATAATCAAACTCTCTCATCGGAACTTGCTTTGCAGGAAGAGATCTCTTTTTAGAGATAAACTCGCCTTTGTACACTGTTTTTATTTACTTTTTGTCATTGCAATTAGTTGTGTGCAATAAAGAAATTATGAATTATGATCTTTTACTCCCGGAGTGACATTTTATTGATAGGGGAATTTTCTTTGCAGAAAACAAACATAAAATATTGTTATAACAAAAACTAAGTGGAGTAATATTTAATACTAAAAGCCACACAAATCTTCCCCTTTGCCAACTCTATCGCAAAACTTCTAATGCATCATGTTTATTTTACTTGCCTAGTGGGGATGAAACTTAGCACTCAACTTTTATTCTAAGTATTAATGCGATTTGTGGGAATTGCTGAATGATGAGAAGTGGGAATCTTTCTCTTCAATAACAAAACAAAAATGTGTTAAACAAACATAGCACAACATTTACACAAGACATACGCCAGTGTGGCAAAGTACCTATACTTAAAACCAAACTAACCTCGTTTGTTATGACCAACTTTGCTCACTTGTTTCATAATGTACTAATACCATCTCTATAGGGTGTTATTAAGCCACCAATTATTACCAAATGTGTGTGATGTATAGGTACCTACCGACCCACGCATTTCCTTGATATGATATTATTATTATTATTAATCATTTATTGCAGGCATAAAAGCCCATAGAATAAATTACACAGTTTAATCATGTCAACAATAAAATCAAAAGAAAATTCATACATTACAAAATAAATAAAAATGTCAAAACTGTAAAAAACATAAATTAAAAAATATCACATGCACAGCAGGGTAAGAAGGACCTAGGCTATCCACTCGCATGAAGCCTGACCCAGTGCGCCAGCAGCGGCGAGTCCCACCGTCCAGCCAACGTGCGAAGAATGGAGTTGGAGCTGCCGCGTACGCGAGCTAACAGCGAGGCGCTGCGTTTCCTAATGATCGCGGCAAAGCCGTCGACCCTTGCCTCCGCAAACATGCCTGAGGCGCTGCAGTACCGCGGCAGCCCCATCACCACCCTAAACGCATTATTGTACTGAACACGTAGGGCGCTGTATGCCCCCTGAGTATAGTTGACCCACAGGCTGCACGTGTAGTAAGACTGGCAGTATGCCCTGAACAATGTTAATTTCGATTCTTTACTACAACGAGCGAACCTGCGAGCCAGCATGTATGATAGGTACCTACTGTAATTGACCTACAATACAACACCTGTCTACTAGTAACAATAATTATTAGTAATTGGTTTCAGCATTTTCTGGCTGCCCCCCTCCCCTCCCTCCATTTCATTTGACCGGCGCCATACGTCGTGTTTATTTTTCATTTCCGGACCGACCCTTCAAGCTGGCCCTAGGGGGTCTACATGCTACACCAACATGCTATGATTCTAGCCTCTATGAAGCGAGTAATAAGAACGGTAGGAGTTCCAAAAAGTGAAGCTTCAGCGCATCGTAGGCTCGTAGAATGTGGAGCTGAATGCTGAAAGGGACTTGTTAGTTTGGTGATGTATGTATGTACATATTATACATATACGAACGGCAAGTAGAACATTGTTTATTTAGTTTTATTACACACAATACTACACGCTTGCGATATACATAACAGTTAAAACTATAAATCGACACAAACAGACATAAATCGACATATTGTGATGTTTCTGGTTGTTTTCCGGGTGTTTTTAAAGTTTTGATGTATGTCAGACAGGATAGTAACAAGTGGAGGTGGTACCACCGTGGTAAAATTAAGAACAAACAATAGCTACATACCATCCATACCCAAAGTCTAGATATAAAATTAAAACCATACAGTTATGTAAGTACCTACTACTTACTATGGCTGTATGGCTTTATATCTAGACTTTGGAAAGCTATTATATTAAGATTTGTGATTGTTATTGAATACAAGTTAATTATTAATGTAGTTGGTTTTTCATTTTACAAATTATCCTGAAATTACCTAGCCAGTATTGGGTAAACCTAGGTTTATCCGGGTAAAGCCCGAAGACGAACTGAAAATTGAAATTTCAGACTTTACTCAAGAGGAATGGGTAATGCTAGGTTTACCTGGGTAATGCTAGGTTTACCCGGGAAATGGGAAAAACGAATGGAGAAGATCTTTCTATGAAAGTACAATTTTATTTCAACCACCATTAGTGTGAAGGAGGGCAAGAGAGGCTTTTCCCACTAATAATATACTCTAGTAATAATAATAAATCAGTAAGTAAGTAGATTAGACTAGACAGAAGCCAGGGCCGGATGCAGGTTCCGCAGCAACACCCCGTTTGTTCATCCGACACGTGTGCTCTTCCAACCGATATCGGACAAACTCCAATTGTTTTAAAGTTGTATGATTGAGCTTGAAAGGTTTGGGTGGGTTGCGTCCTTGTTGACTCCAAGAAATGTTCCAGCTTTCTCCTGGAGCTACTCCGCTCCATAATCTCTCTGCCACTGCGCTTGCGCGAGGCCAGACGCTGGAAATAAACATTAGGCAATTTGAACCTCGGATGAATGAAACTCTTTGCTTTGCTACTCCATGTCGTAATCGGTTCTCATAAGGACATAGGCCGAACAAACTTACAATGGAGAACAATAGACGTTGGGAGAAAAGGGTTCAGTTCAGTTCAGCTCAAAAATTTTATTGACCATAAAATCATACATATTATTTAGTCAACGTCAATATAATATTAATATTTTTGTATACTACCGCCCGTTCGGAAGTTGTGGGCTTAGGGATGGAGCAAAGAAGGGCAAGAAACTCCCCCGTACCTCTTTTGAAATATCAGAGCCTTAAAAATACAATGTTATGTATTTCTACTTAAGTCTAAGGAAATACACCGAGAAGAGACGTATTGACTCAGTCCATCGCCCCTTTTTGGATTTGTGTGCGCTGAGATGGTAAAGACCATGCAGTTTTGTCATTTAAATATTCTTTTACACTGTAATAAGACTTCTTCAATAGGCCGTTTTTGACATAGTTTTTGAACCTCCTTTCTGGTAGGTCCGTTGCTTCATTAGGTATTTTATTATAAAAACTAACACATACTTACTCCCATAAAAGAGTGAGTAACCTTACTGAGTCTGAACGCGGGCATAGCAATCTTATTTCTATTTCTAGTGCTCATACTATGATTATGACCTAAAGTCTTAAATAAACCTATGTTTTTTCTGGTGTACATGATATTTTCATAAATGTATTGACAGGTAACAGTAAGTATATTGATATTTTTGAATTTTTTCCTCAGTGATTGCCTAGCATCTAGTTGTAAGATAGCCCGAATTGGCCCTTTTTTGTAAGACAAATATTGTGTTAAAAACATACGTTATTTTCACCATGTAACAGTTACTGGTCACATGACAGTCAGCCGCTAACTGTTAGCCGTAGTGAGAACAAAGCCTACAGAAAATCGCATCAAAATCCGTCCATCCGTTTGAACTCTAGAGTGCCATGTACTGAACAGTCGTATAAATACAACGAACGACAGATTGACAGACGCTTCAAACTTCTAGCAGTCCTCTTTTGGTCGTCGGGGGTTGAAAATTGGTCCCACTGGGAAATGGCGTCTCGAGCAATATTTTTTTGTTTGTATCTATCGAGTTATCGAAAACGAAAAACAAATACTTACCGAGTAATAATGTTTCTGTCATCGACCATCTCCCCCCACATACACGCCTCACCCCCCACCACGCCCTTGGCCAGCTGCTTGTCACTGATCAGGGAGCGAGGATCGACCACATAGAACTGCGTCCAGTCATTCAGATAGTAGTCCAAATACCAGTCCGATGAGAACAGGACCTGGTAGCCGCTTTTGAGAATCTGCAATGACAGAATTAACTATTATGAGCTCATGCTTGTTTCTCTTCGCCGCTGCGGTCGTCCGGCGACTGCTGAGACTTTTTAATTTCTAGCCATTCGGGGCTCCATTTGTTCGCACTTGCCACGCCCCTTAACCTCTCTCGATATCTGTGGTCTTGTCACTAGGAGTCTAATGAGCCCAAACTCGATTTGTTTACTAGTAAGCATCCCAGGGTTCCAGCTCCCAACTACGATCTTTGCACTCCATCATCAGATCAGCTCGATGGTACCATATTTCCAAAGGGCTTGTCTAAACAAACCTATAAGCCCAAATTCGACGGGTTCACTAGTAAGTATCATAGGGTTCCCGCTTCCACCTTCGAACTTCATCATCAGACCAGTTTGAGGGTACCATGAGAACCAGCTGCAAAAAATTTACTTTTGAATAAAAAAAACAACTTTCAAATCGGTTCCCCCGTGTACGCTCCGCGTGCTGAGAGACAGACACACAGACAGACAGAGTGAATCACACGTTAAACTTAGTCTTATAACACCCCTTTTTCCTTCGTCGAGCGCGGGTTTAAAACAGTTTTTTCTCTTAATTGCGGCTGGAATTACTATGAGTTTTTTTTTAAATGAGTAAAAAAATCTAACTAGCCTAATTAATTGACCATACCCTAAACTACCTTTATGATCAATCATATATAGTAATAGGCCTATTGCAGCTTGTTGAATAGTAACGTTTGCGTTCAATGCCAATGGGAGGCGCATTCGGCCTCGTGAGAACCTCGCACGAGGTTAATCGGTAAAACTAGTTAGTGTTGTTCGATACTTCGTAAGTTTCGTAGGTATTTTGTATAATGGAAGCAGGTATCGAAAGCAGGAAATAGAAAGAATATTCTAAACCTCCTGCAATCTGCAATTGAAAAAATCGGTTAAGTGCGGGTCGGTATCGCACACGAAGGGTACCGTACCATCGTACAACAAATCAAAAGCACTCAAAACAATAAAAAAATAAACAAAAAGAAAATTTAAAAAGTTTATGCCTTCACGAGATTTGAACCGACGTCCTCCGGATTGAGAGTCTACATCATACCGGCTGAGCTACCACAACCATGTGGGTTGACGCGAAATATGCTATCATATTTAATTGTGTAGTATATGTGTCTATGACATGGTTGCTATGACAATAAATAAACAGTATCAGTCAAGATCTCCATTTTGAAATGCGTAAGTGTATCTAAACACGTCTCTTGTATCGGGGCCCCCTTTAATTTGCAATATCTCTCGTATTTCAGTATTTGTGGTTGGTGCGGCAACAGATATACACATTCTGTGAAAATTTCAGCTTTCTAGCTATTACGGTTCGTGCAGACGGACCCGGTGACAGACAGGACGGACGGACGGACGGACGGACGGACAGACGGACAGCGAAGTCTCAGTAATAGGGTCCCGTTTGGCACCCTTCGGGTACGGTACCCTAAAAACTACAATGAAGATAATCCAAAGTTAGTCTCTGCGGTGTCTTGGTCTATGACTTGACTACTCCTATTCCGGGGAATTTATGTCGTGTGTATGTTTAAATAATCAGTAGTTTTGATAAAATCATCGTCGTCGAAGTTCTCGACCTTTACCTTTTCCATGGAAGAAATAGGATAGTACTTCCATACTTGTATTAATGATTTGTTGTCTGGAACCATCCCGAATGCCTCCTGAAATATACAATTCGTATTCGTTTGTTATAATATCTGGCGGACATAGCAGTCAGACAGAAGACAGATTTCATCTTATGTTTGTAGACGATATTCGCATCCCGAACGGGGAGGTATAAATATGACATGAAGTCGATTTTTAGGTTTTTAGAGACATGTTCTCTTTTTTTCTGAGAATAATGGTGTGTAAAAGTGCACCTGAATTAAATAGAATAAACGGTCAAGTGCGAGTAGGACTCGCGCAACAAGGGTTCCGATCACACTTGGAGACCGTCACATGTGTAATTAATTAGGTTACCACACAATTGTCATCCATGTAAACCAAATTAAATATTTTTGTTGAAAGACAGAAATTTGCAGTTTTCAGATTTTTCCTTTGTGCTATAAGACATTGCTTTGTGCCAAAGGCTTACGGGAAGTAAGTACCTACCCTATTTTTTTGGGTCAATTGCGATTGCTATGAAAATCAAACAATTTTACAGCTTAAACGGTCGTAGCGTTCTATTGCGTTGACCTAGAAGGTTGATTTTTTCACGGTGTTATGCGACCACAGACAACAATGATATACAGCTTGATACGTCCACGCGTTCTTGATGTAAAGGTCTTGACACACAAACAGACGGACGGACAACAAAATGACCATAAAAATTGAGCTAAAATAATTAATTACTGGGTCGTTTTTTGGTGGGCGGCGCCCCATGTCCTTCTCTGTATCCGCCAATGACAGCATTCCTACGATATACGTCCCTATACGTCCGTACGTAGGCGCGAAGCACGCTCTAGCGCGAAAAATATTTGTGCTCGCTAGCGCGAAAGTACGTAGTCGCGAAGAACGATTATGCGAAATACTTAATGCGATTACGCTGATCCAACAAAACCGGTTATTTTGGATATACTTGGATCCCACCACCCGCCCTGCACGTGTCCCTTGGGCAGTGCTGACGAATAACAAAGCAATCTGAAAACCTTACTTTCTATATTCGTACTTTCGCGCAAGCGACCATTCGCGCTAGCGAGCACTCTAAATATATTTCGCGCCAGAGCAGCAGCAGCGTGCTTCGCACAACGCGCAAGCGTGCTTCGCGCCTACGCAGGGGCCTAATGCTGCTCTGAGAATTTCATTACTATTTCATTACTATTCCGTTGCAAACACCCAAAATGGCGTCATTTGGTATTCTCCTAAATTATTATCCTCCTTGATTGGGTGTTTGCAATGGAATAGTAATGAAATAGTAATGAAATATAAGTGAAATTCTCAGAGCAGCATTAGGGCCCAGACAGGTACGCAGTAATCGTAACTTAAGTGCCAAAAAAGTTGGAAGCTTGTTACTGTAACAGACTTACTTCCCAAACAATAGGGATGGTATCGTCCTTTAAAAGCGAAATAACTCGCATTATGAAGAAAGACATAAATCCTGATGCTGACGTCATATTGGTCTGTTTCATGTATTCTTGAAGTTGCGGATTCGACTCCCTGGAAAATATAAAAGAGTTATCTTCGGTATCTTTATAGTCTGACTTCAGTCTACTGCAATAACATTTCCTTAGTGGGGGGTATTTTGAAAGAGAGGTGGCTTCTACAGTGGCTAACTTGGCCTTCTATTCTTCTTTAAGGGGGCTAAAGTGCCTGCACGAGGCCCACATGTGCGGGGCCTTTGTGCATGTCCCCTTCTCCCACTCCCTTATTTCAGCCAACCCAACTCCTGCACAAGCTGGAGTAGGAGGCCTGGGTGTTCAAGGAGCTCATGGGTCGATGATGCTTCTCCCAGAATCGCCAATCTGGTTTCAATTGTGGATGGACATGCCAGCAACATGTGCTCGACTGTCTCCTCTACTTCCATGCAACCCCTGCATAGGGGGTTGTCGGTTGCACCTGTAATTGTCAAGTGTTTGTTTAGGGTACAATGGCCTGTTATAAGGCCTGTTAGTATTTTTATTTTGCTGCGTGGCAGCCTTATTAATTAATAAACCTATGGTTATACTTGTTTATAAATAGTTTTGTGTTTTTACAGTCCTTTCTGCTGGACCACAATTTGTTCTGTTGCACTAGTGTGTGTGGCTGATTTAAGCCGCTTTCTTAGTGCTTCAGCTGATAATGGCGAGAACTTGGCCTTTCTCATAGACTGTTATTTTGGGCCCTTTTTTCTATCCGGAATTTCTCTAAGGACCAGAGCCTCGATCACGAATGCAGGAAACTATATTTTATGTCACAACGAATAAGAATCACTGACATTTGACTTTTCGATAATTTTCTATCGAAACATTGTTCTCATTAAAATTGCGGAAATGACTGGATTTTTTTAACAAAATTGAACGAGTTTTATCAAATCAGACGAAATCGAAAATTATGGGCAGTGGGACAAATTGAGGGGATCGACTAAAATAAATAAACAATAATAAAATATTTTGCTGAGTAAATAACCAATACTAAGTAAGATCCTAAGATTTCCAAAGTCACACGACATTGCATTGTTTTGAAATCGGATGATTTATTTCATGGAGGCACTCTGCTGAAAGACAACGATGCAAATAGCTACGTCACGCCTCATCGTGGATGGCGGCGACGTGGATACATGTAAAAGTCCCGCAGAATGGCAATGCGCCTGACACCTCCATGTATTTAACAAAACGTAGCCATTCTTTCATAATACATAATGCTCATACATGACACTGTCAGAAGCCTCGATATTACGGGCATAACCATTCATAATTCATAATTTCTTTATTGCACACAATTAATTGCAAAGACAAAAAGTAAATAAAAACAGTGTACAAAGGCGAGGTTATCTCTAAAAAGAGATCTCTTCCAGCAAACCAAGTTCTGATAAGAGATTGTTGATTCTGCGGGGCTTATAATGAAGATTTGATTAAACCTTACTTACCAACAGCTCTTATTCACTTCATCACCGCCAATATGGAGGTATTTATCCGGAAACCACTCCTGTACTTCATCGAAGAGTTGCTTCAGCAGCGTGTAAGTCTTTGCATGCATAGGATTCATGGGACCAAGCGAATCCACTGTGCCGTTTATGTAGCATTTTGTCAGAACATCGGGATATGCCTGACCCCAAGAACGAGTGTGACCTGGGGGAGGGTTATCTTATCACAACCTTTGTATAGCAATTCATGTAGGTAAAGTTCTAATTATGAATGAACATCACCATGGCAAACATTTATACATTCCAATACGCCATCATCATCGGCAGCTTGTTTTCGCTCACTGCTGGGTATAAGCCTCTTCCCTTTTGTGCCATCGAATCTAGGTCTTCCCCGCAATATGCGTAATGTCGTCGAACGATCTAGCTGCTGGTCGACCCACACGCTTCTCTTTCCCTCTTTCGGCCACCACCAGGTTAGGGATCTACTTCTTAATGCGCCATGACGGGCTTTTAATGATCGAATACTAGAACTTGTTCTAAGAAAGTCATAATAATTTTGCGGACCAGATTAAGCTCCTTAGCTGAATGTTCTTAGGATTTCTTAGTTCTTGAATGACGGTCTGTTATGTTCATAGGAGAGTTGAAATCTTACCAGGTACATCAAATTCTGGTAAAACTCGGATTCCACGGTCTCGAGCAAACGCAATTATCTCTTGTATATTGGCTTTTGAATATATCATAGAATCTTCGTACGCTCCCATTGCGCTGTGGGACAAAACATTCACTTACGGATTCATCTGTCATTACAAAATTTAATTATCTGTATAGTATGTTCCGTCTTCGACGATCTTTGGCTGATGAGTGACGTTTACAGGGGGGCACCATCTAACTGCTCTACGCAACTAAATGCAAAGAACCTGTCATCAACACTGATCTTTTAGAGATCTTTCATTCTTCATTGGTCATCAAACGTTAGTTCTACCTGTCACCGCATGCCAAAAGATCGTTGAAAAGCAATAAGTTCGTACCTTAACTCCGGCAACACCTCACTCCGGTACGGGAAACTCGGACTATCAACGATGTGCCAATGAAGTACATTCATCTTGTTCATTTCCATGGCTTCCAGCGTTTTTAGAATGCTAGAGACTGATATGTAATGCCGCGATGTGTCTATGAGTAGACCGCGATGAGGATAAGCAGGCCAATCCGATATGGTCACGTGGTTTATGTTAAATTGATTCGACTAAAATAAAAAAATAAGCTTGAATATCCCTTGTATCCCATCTCACAAATATTATAAACGGTCAAAGTGGGCACAATTGTGCCTCTGCCGGGCCGTATGGGAAAAGGCTCGACGATATGTTGTATACTTGTAGTTTATGAAAATTAAAAACACGTCTCTTGTATGGGGACCCCCTTTAATTTTTAATATCTCTCATATTTCAGTATTTATTGTTGGAGCAAGAACAATCTTACATGGTATAGTATATATATAGTATGTAAAATGAAAAAAGCTTTTGGCTCACCAACTAAAATAGTATTCTTCTCTTTTTATTTTGTAGACTTACCCCTTGTTTATGTGTGTAGATCAACTGAGTAAAAGACTCCATTGCTCTCATTATTCCCCATACTGAATGGCTACTAATATGTATCTCGTCAGCAACTATTAATTTATCTACAATGTAAAAGCAATTAAAATGTAGTTGTTATATATCTTAACTCTCACACTTATAATTTTTCTATTTCAACCCTGCTCTTTGCTGATGATCGAAATTGTCTTTCGTTTGCCCTACACGCTCTAGAACCCATTTTTCTAAATCTATTTCTTATGTTCTGAATCATGCACATAGGAAAGGAAATAATAGAGATGCGTATAAAATTGCTCAGCAAATGATAAGGGCTGACCTCTCTACAGATTAATTAATTAATTGATAAATCACAACACAAGATAAGTTCAGACCAATAACTAGATTGAGGTCAAAACAAATTTTCCACTGAAACAAATTTTCAACTAAACACGGACATCCACGCTGAAGGGATCAAGATCGTCCTTAACATTCATAACATTCACATAAGGTTTGGTAAGGTAAGGTTAAGGTTAGGTAAGGTTATCATTCACATTGCTTGTTTTCCCACACTAGGATACCCTGTGTCGTGGAAACCAGAAACAGCGACATTCACAGACATGTGAACATTCAAGAACTGTCGTCAACGGCCGGGAACCGAGGTTCCATCGAACGCTCTCGTTTGGTACACCGGACTTGACGGCAATGGTGCAGAGGTCATCTGCGCTTTAATTTTGTACGAAAATACTTACATTTCTCATCCATTTTGAAATATGGCATTTCATTGTATTTGCATGGCGCCAACAATGTCACTGATGCCTGAGTTTTTATGCTTTTGAGTATTGCCGATTCATCAGGATTCGTTGGAGATTTCTTCATACTGTGAAGCAGCTTTTCGTATCGACTGATTGCTTTTGATAAAATATTGCACGTGTGGCTTGCATCCGATAGCTGTATTTTGAAACATTTTAACATTTACAATGACCATCACATATTTATTATTATAATATGTTAGGTAAGCTGTTTTATAAGGGTTTAAGTCGTAAGGGTTGTTTTTAGGGTTCCGATCCTTAAAAGGAAAAAAGGAACCCATATTTTAGAGCAATATAATTTTGTCAATCCCGCAAATCCCGCGTATTCCGCAGGGTTGCGGGATTAGGATTTTGATACGGGATAAGATTCCCTAGTTACGTATCATCATCATCATCTCGACTATGGAGATGATCTCGATGAACGTGATTTGGGGGACCAGACCACCTGCCCGATGGTCAAACGCCATCATCAATTCGACATAAGCTTAGGGATAGGGTTAGGTAGAGAAATGGCATACTCACAATAAATACAAAATCTCCCACATTCACAGTGGAAATTTCGTCTGATTTTATTTGTTCTTGCGGTCTAGGCCAGACAAATCCTTTGGTTGGTGGATACAGTGGCCCAGGCATCGACTTGTACTTATAGCAGTAGACACAAGTGGCTAGCAAGGTCGTGATTAACAACAGCTTGAGCAGAAACATCTTAGAACACCGTCTATGGAACTGAAAGTAATAATAAGTTTTATATTGTATTGAATAGAATAATAATATGTTATGTTAACAGCGTAGTCTGGTGAACTCTGGTGACAACTATTACAAACTGGGGCATCGGTATCACTAAGTACCAAATGAGGGATTTTCTGACAGCTTGTGTAGCAGGAAAATAAACGCATTCGGAAAGTATTTGAATTTACAATGACTCTTATTTACAAGGTCATAAGGTTTGTTAGGGGGGTTCATTCAAGTTAGGGGTAGCCTACAGCCCTGCACGTTCTTCCCGGGTAGTGTTAACGAGCAACCAATCAACATATCCAGGTTCTTGAAAGGGAACAAATCGAAACGACATGGCGAAATTAACCTAAGTTGTTAGACCGCCAATGACATATTTATTGAATTAGGTAACATGTTTATTTATTGACATACCTAGATGAATGTATGAATTAATATTAAAAGAAAACACAAGAGGAACGGAATTTAAAAAAAAAACTTTTATGGAACCTAAATCGAATTCAACATTAACAAAACAGCAATTAGCAACAAGCAAGAAATTATGAAACGCAATAAGCTAGTTAACACAAAACACGTCCGAACGGAACTGCGAATAGGTATCGAGCAAAAGAGGGCTCGCGGTCTGCGCAGCGCTTTATATTCAATTCAATTCAATTCAAAATATTTATTTCAGATAGCATACATCTTAGCATATATAATATATATAGGCGCGCGGCTGCCTGTCCCACGGCCTTTGTTTCAAGCTACTAGCAATATTATTATTTGATTTTATTTTGATTTATTTAGTATGGTTCTGAGAAATTGACTCACGCCCTGACGAGCTTGAAAGCGTAGAATTTTTAAAACAACTTTCAGAAAAATGCCCATTGTTCATACTTTGAATACTGGCATACTGTTTCTAGTCATTCAGTACTGATAGTGAAAACCAAAGGCAATATAAATACTCGGAAATACAAACGATGTTATTTGAAGAATGTTCTAGCTGAAGTTTTCTACACGTGCTGACAATCGCGGGAAGCCGTTTAATGACGGTGTTAAAAATATTGAATTAAACCTACTTATTCTAAGAATATGTATTTCTATTGCCGCAACAAGAACAAATACTGAAATACACGAAAAAAGGGTGTTTAGAATTAAATAGAAGGTATTAAGTCAATTTCAATACCATTGTATTTGTCTAGCGCATTGGATTAGTCTGTAATGCTATACAATTTCTTGAATCTATATATATAAAAATGAATTGCTGTTCGTTAGTCTCACTAAAAATCGAGAACGGCTGAACGGATTTATCTTATCTTAGTCTTGAAATGTTCGTGGAGGTCTAGGGAAGGTTTAAAAGGCGAGAAAAAATCGAATAATTTCCGGGAAAACCCTAAAAACAGCCCTTTTCTATTTCCCATACAAACGTTTTCTAGAGTCAATCGTTTTCTAGAGTCAATTTGAACTTTATTGCTATTCAATAAAGTTCATATTAAATTGAGGCAGTACGAAGTCTGCCGGGTCAGCTAGTAATAAATAAAAAAAAAATAGCGCCTGAAATTTTTTAATAGCTAGCCAGTTAACTCGAGCCATTGTCATTCTCCAAAATTATTAAAAAAAATACATTAAAATTAGTTTGACAGTGGGTACCAACGTCAAAAATAAGACATTCATTGACGTCTTGGTACCCACTGTCAAAATAATTTTAAAGTCATTTTTTTATAATTTTAATGTCAATATTGTTCCAAGGACTCTTTTGTCCTTACGCTACCGTGGGCGCTAGAGACAACTGACGTCGAGATTGAAGGTATTGCCGTTTTAGGCACAGATGAAGATGGCGCGGAAGCCTTCGTGTGCGATTCCGAACCGCAATTGACCAATTTTTTTATATGTAGTGATGGTACGGAACCCTTTATGCGCGAGCCCGACTCGCACTTGGCCGGTTTTTAATTATTTAAAACCTTATTTTGGTGTTAGTCTTTTACTACAGGATTTTGACAAAAATAACCTAATTGTTTGCAGGTATTTATGTTCATCCTTTCAAATCATCATCATCATCATCATCATCATCCTCAGCCCACATCGACCCACTGCTGGGCATAGGCCTTTCAAATATTTTCGGAATATTTTATTCGTTTTCTTCAATCACCTTAAGCTTCACAGTCTCAGCCTCAAGCATAAATATTTGTCAGCGCGAAAAAGTATTCGAGTTCGGATGAAATGAACCTAGGTATGACATTATACAGACCTTTCAATTCGACTACTTTTTTGGTGCGTGATTGTTCGCTCCTGCTACTTACAAACAATGTCTTCATGGCGCGATACCCACTCGACAGAGATGTTACCGTAAAATTATCAAACCCATTCAAATTAAAATTCGTTAGATTAAAATCTGTCGATAAATTGTAAACGAAATCGACAGGGTTTACCATTTATGTTTTTTTATGTTCTTACAAGTCAACCTAACACGAAGGATAAACAGGGTCCAACCTCCTTTGTCCTTCACCTACTCTGACCCACCACTTCGCCCAGACATTCATCATTTCAGTTTATCAACTTACGATATGAAGTTTACGGTACAGTTTACAATTTATCGTCAGATTATGATAATGTTTGCGGCCGATCGTAGAATCGGGCACGCCATGATGTGCCCCGCCAGCATTTTTATTCAACACCACGTGATGTTTTTTTGTATTATAAATGTCAAACGAACACGAAGACTACTTGGGGGCTTCGCTGCGCTCGCCCCCTTTAGTCTTCACCAAAGCTACCGCAGTGTTTGCCTCTAGAGATTTTATATTTTCATGATATTTCACGTTTGGGCACATCCAATTCTACGATCGGCCGCCGACATATCTACGGGTTTGACCGCGCGCCAAACAGTGCCACCAACTTAGCTGTTCAGTTGATAGCGGTCGCTAGTGTCATAGTAGTCTTCATAATAGCGGACATAGTATACTACAAACTTGTATGTATTCTCTTTGATCTAATGGTTCTCTTGTTATCGTGGTGGCTACCTTCGATATATGATAGAAGGGAATGACGTGCATAAAAATATTGAAAGGTGAGCTTATCTCTACGAAGACATTATTATTCTGATGCCCTTAATTTAATTTAATTTAATTTATCATTTATTTCCAGACATAATATAGTCCAATATAAACAGAACACATGAAATTACAATTAAAATATAAATAAAATGTCAGTAAAATATAAGTAAAATTCCAAAATAAATGTCAACTTTTAAACTAAATTACATCACCGGATCGTTGATTGATACATATTAAATTCAATTTTACACGTAGTACTTCATAATTTTAAAGATAAAAATAATTATAATGATATTTACATTAGTTTGATGGCGCATGAAAAGTCCGTAGTACCAATTTTTCCCACCTGAACAGCTATGTTAGTGGCTCTGTATCAAGCATTGTAGTACGTACTACGTGTCATGCATTGTCGTACGTACTACGTGTCATGCATGACATGACTTTGTCTTGTCTGTCAAGTGGGGATTGCGGCTTGTGCATTATCTTTCACCTTTTTTTTAGTTTCCAGATCTTTCAATAACATATAATTCACCATTGTGCTGAAATTTATTTAGATTTTCAATGAAAGAATCTTTAATCCGATGGAAGCCATCAGAAAATAAATTGATTTTTATGATTTACTTTGAAAGAACCAATAACACCACCGGCCACCATAAACTAATGTTTTATTGCCAGGTTAAACGCACACGTAACACAAGAAAAATCGTTATATTATCCTTTTTATTACATAGGTTATAAAGGACATTGTCTACTTTGCTATGGAAGTTAGACCAAGTGCCGCCTAGAATACTCACTGCATTTTGTTCCTTAGATCATCACTAATCTTTAATCCAATGCGCATACAAATCTATCCCAGGAGTCTAAAGAAAAACAGTAGATACGATTTGATCCGAGTAAAGGCCTGTGCCCCTCGGTGGGGACATTAATGGGCTACATTTACATTTACATTACTTTGTTTTATATATTTTCACAGATCATAATAGCAACAAATATACTAATATTTGATTAAAATTTAAAAGACGAAATTCGAAACAGACTTTCTCCCCGACACCTTATAGTTGATAAGTATCTACATATGTTGTTTTAATAATTCCAATTTTTTACTATAAAATATTGAAAATATTCAAAACAAAATACTGTTTTTTTTCTGGACTCCCTGGATATTTTTTTATTTACAACTTAGTGATGATCTGAGGAACAAAATGCACTATGTGAGCATTCTAGACAGCACTTGGTCCAATTCTTGGCAATCTCCTTTTATAATATTTTTTTTTTAAGTGCGTCGTATCAAAACGTAGAAGTTTTCGATAAAGCATTTTATTATGATTGAATTATGCGCATTACAACCTCTTGCGACTTGCGAAGTGTTGTACGAAGTGTGAAGTCTTCTGGCTTTGCATGAGAACGTACTTACAATCACAGAATAAATAATCTACTACATGGTACGGCCTACAAACAAATTGCGTTGCAGACTATTAATAATCTACTACATGGTACGGCCTACAAACAAATTGCGTTGCAGACTATAAATAATCTACTACATGGTACGGCCTACAAACAAATTGCGTTGCAGACTATAAATAATCTACTACATGGTACGGCCTACAAACAAATTGCGTTGCAGACTATAAATAATCTACTACATGGTACGGCCTACAAACAAATTGCGTTGCAGACTATAAATAATCTACTACATGGTACGGCCTACAAACAAATTGCGTTGCAGACTATAAATAATCTACTACATGGTACGGCCTACAAACAAATTGCGTTGCAGACTATAAATAATCTACTACATGGTACGGCCTACAAACAAATTGCGTTGCAGACTATAAATAATCTACTACATGGTACGGCCCACAAACAAATTGCGTTGCAGACTATAAATAATCTACTACATGGTACGGCCCACAAACAAATTGCGTTGCAGACTATAAATAATCTACTACATGGTACGGCCCACAAACAAATTGCGTTGCAGACTATCTTTATCATTATTTATGTAAAGTGTATGTAGTATATCGGTATGTATTTAGCATTTTTTTTGCTTATCACAACATGAAGGTCGTTTAGTAGTTATGTCCTTCATTGCAAATGCACGCACAAAATACGTAAAAGTAAACTTTACAAAAAACCGACTTCCACAAACCCTATTTCATTAGATTCAGTTTAATACAAACTCCCCTCATGCCCCCCCCCCCCCCTTGGGGAATTAATTTTGTCAAATCCCATATCAGTGCTACCCCACGCTACGAAGGAACCCCTGGACAAAGTTTCATGGCTCTAGGTCCACCGGTTTAGGGTATGCGTTGCCTGCCCGTCAGCCACGCATTGTATTTGTACCTAGTATTGAGCAGTTCTGGTGGCCATATGTGGTCTTCATCAGCAGTTCCGCATCACAATATTATGCTTACCATGTGCATTTGCACGAGTTATTATGAAAAACACTATAGGTCTGCCTATAATATTTGAAGAGTTCCCTCGATTTCTCCAGGATAACATCATCAGATCCTGACCTGGTGTAAATGGGATCAATGGGAAGGTAAACCCTTTCAAAAAAAAAAAACGCGTGTAGCACCGTACACGTGTTAGAAGTAAAACTTCTGTAGCTAGATCATTAAGTGGTACCTATACTATACACCTATACCTACCTATACTAAAAGAGATTTAAATTTCCAATTTTGAGATCCAATCTCTGCTTCAAGTTACTTTTAAGTTTCAGACGTCCGATTATTTGAAATTATTTTATACTTGTACTTACTTTTAATACGTCATGTCATTTATTTCCCACCATTCCTTATCTACAATTTGTCGCGCTCGTGGTGATATACTTAACTCATTCAATAGTGTCACTACTATTTGCATCTCGCTCAGATTATATACCATCTGACGTCACGTCTTTAAGCCGTCTCGCTCAAATGTATGCATCGCTTTGCTTGTTTTAGAAATCCATATCGACCCGTGTGACATTGATGAAACTCTTTTCTTACAAACTGTATGGATCGCATCGCACAGCTGTCAAACATAAGTTCCGGTTCCAACAAAGAGGTTGAACGAAGTAGTTTTTGGTCACGTCACTGGTTTTGTTTATCCCTCAGTTTATCCCAGCCAGCGGCGGCGGCGGCGGCGGCGCCATCTTGGCCATACCGGAAATCAAGAACTCGTGGAAGAATGCTTAAAATAATTTTTATTTGTTAACGTTTCATCAGGTTTTTCTCTCACTAATTAACATTCTTTATTGTACGAATGTATTATTATCTTATCTGATTAGTTAAAAACCGTATTGAAAATAGTTGCGGTTTTAAAAGTCTTCAGCCGACCCTGACGTCACCGATTCCAATTTCCGTTACATTTCTTAGCCACTCGTGATAGCACCCGGCTACTAGCAATTGAAAAGCAAATATATGAATAACCCACAGTTGAGAGGTTAAATAAATTTTACCCCCGTGCCCCAAGAAGTTTTACTTCAAAAATAAATCCAAGTCGGTTAAAAATAGTTCTAAATTCAAAATCGCCACCTTTTCGGCAAAGTACGATTTTTCACGCTTGCGACTACAGCTGTTAAAAGTATGACAGCTACGCATTCGAAATTCTGCTAACCTAGCGACGCGCGCATGCTCCTGCCGACCACGCTGTGACACTGCCACACATACGGGTAATCACTTCTAGTCCACGAACCAGTTCCTGTGAAAAAGGAAATCTCCAAGGTGCCAACGGAAGCAGCTCGTGTGAGTGTGTTCCCTAACAAAGGTTATAATGGTTCAAATTAAGACTTAGTAAATGTCATTCAGCCGAGGTTTCTGCCTAAATTAATGCTGTTATTTAACTTTAAACAGTAGAAAACGCAATTGTAGTGCAGACAGGGGTCCAAAAAACCCTATGTTGTTGAGCGACCGTATTTCGGATTCACAGACCATTCATGCCGCTATCTTGGATTTTTAACAAACGCGCCACACAGCATATGGTCGTTCAACTGCTGAGGGGGTCAAACAATGTCACACCCTTCGGCGAAGCGAAGTCGTAACGCTAAATCCTAATGGGCATCGTAACACCCATTTTTTTTATTCTATAAATCGAAAATATAGACAAATATAAGAAACTAATTTGAATATTTTTTAATTTTTTGATGTCATTATTTTTTTATTAATTATTTAAAATTTCTGAATTTTGTAAGTATGACGTCACCACTGGCATAATTAGGTAAGTTCCTTTGCATTCAATCATGCTTTTAAAAAGTAAAAATACGTTGACGTTTGACAAATGTCAACAAGAGTTAATATTTAAATAATAAGTCGTTGTTATCCGATGTCGGTAACGAGTTATAACATTTTAATTTCTAAAATTGCCAATAACCAAGAATTGAATTGAGTTTATTGATCCGTTAATGTAAGTATTTAAGTAAGTATTTAACAAAGAGACTAAAGAATCCTTACTTCCAAGTGATCTTCACAGCAATACTGTGTGTACACCTTGAAATATTCCGCCTTAGCTTGATGACACCATTTTTGACGCAAATCTTCTCGAATGCGTACAAACAGTTTAGTTGGGCTATTTTTCGAATTGTTTTTGCAGTTTGGAACGAAGCACTCTCTAGATCCCATGATTATTTTAGTATTATTCGGATGTTTATTTGTTGCGATGCGAAGGTTATTTTCAGCGGTTATTTCTCTGTTTGACACTTTTGACAGTTGTTGTTGTTGACAAATGTATTTTTTTAAATATTTGTAGGCAATGGAACTACCGCATTAGAGCCAACGATGACGTATTTGAAAGAAAATGAAATTAACAGTTTTTGCGATAAATATTAATAATCCGTTTTAATTTTATTTATTTAAACCCCTTATAGTAATCAGTATCCCTATTCCTCTAAATGGTTTTCACTTTACGACAATCGATGCCTCCCTGATCAATGCCCATTTCACGGGAAAAATAAAAGAGAGATTTTTCAGGGGACATTAATGCGCTACATTTTTCAACCGACTTCAAAAAAAGGAGGAGGTTCTCAATTCGACCCGTATGTTTTTTTTTTTTTTTTTTTTTTTTTTTTCTATGTTTGTTACGCGATTGCTCCGCCAATTGTGAACCGATTTGAACAAATCTTTTTTCGGCGTATAGGTAATACCTCAAGGGTGGTCCCATTGTCACCAGGTCAGGATCTGATGATGGGATCCTGGAGAAATCGAGAGAACTCTTCAAATATTATAGGCAGACCTATAGTGATTTTTGTGTTTTTCATAATAACTCGTGCAAATGCACATGGTAAGCATAATATTGTGATGCGGAACTGCTGATGAAGACCACATATGGCCACCAGATCTGCTCAATACTAGGTACAAATACAATGCGTGGCTGACGGGCAGGCAACGCATAGCCTAAACCGGTGCACCTAGAGCCATGAAACTTTGTACAGGGGTTCCTTAGTCGCGTGGGGTAGCACTGATATAGCATTTGACAAAATTAATTCCCCAAGGGAGGGGGGGATAAGGGGTTACAGTTAGTATTAAACTCAATCTAATCAAATAGGGTTTGTAGAAGTCGGTTTTTTCTAAAGTTTACTTTTTGTTTCAATTATTATACTTTACTATTTACCGCTGAAAGTTTATGTTTTTGTTTCATCTTCTATACGTTTTACTGTCGCAACTTTAGATAACCAATGTAGGTTTGTCCTAAATCGATAAGCGGTCTGCATTGTAGCTTGATTCATTCATCTCAGATAATTTCGAATTGACCTTTGACCAACCAAAACACGTTCTTTTCACACAAGCTTTAATTGCGACTGTGATTGGTACAACACTTAATCGAAAGCCAATCCAACTAATTCAGAATTCAAGTTCCAAATCTTGGTTTTACTATTTCGAACCATATTATACCTTTCCCCATCAATAGCAAAGACGAAGATAAATACACAACACAAAATACCACATAGATACTAATTGGCAAACAACAAACACAGAAAAACCTCCCTGCCAACAAAAACACGGAGAGTAAGCACAGGTGGTGCAACCGCAAATCTTTTTCCTATTAGTATAGTTCTTCCTTCCTGGCAAATGAGTAATTATATCCTCATTACCCGAACAAAGCTGCCCAGGAGAACTGTAGATAAATCGCTCGAGTCTTTAGATTGCGTGCTAGTGAAAAAATTATGGCTGCAAATAGAACGTATTCCAACCATTATTGTGTTACGTAGCCCATTATTGTTCCCACCTAGGGGTACAAGCCTTTACCCGGATTCGAATAAGATTGGGCCATATTCCACCACGCTGGCTCAGTGCGGGTTGATGGAGGGGTGTCGGGCTAGTAAGCCAACCCGGCTAACAGATTTCTTAGGATAAATGACTATTTTATCTTATTGGTAGATTACAATATGCTCAGCAGCGGGATTCGAACCTCATATCCTGCGTGAGGAGCAAGCAAGAAAACCATTAGACCACGGAGCTACATAATGTAATATCCATAGAAACCCCGTAAATATCGCTGCACCATTCTGTTACACTCTACAACGCGGTTGTTCTACTTTGTATTCAGTTTAGGCACAAATAAACCTTCGACTAACAGTTGTCACGTTCCTGAACTATTATTTATTGTTTAATTGAGTGACGAGGGTCAGGAAAGGATAACATGAAGATAAATAGTCCTAGGTCACGGTTCGGTGAGTTCCGTCTTAGTGACAGTTTAATTTTGGGAAAAGTTTTCACGTAGTGACAGAGATGATCGGTCCTCTGACTATTTCAACCAATTCCCAGTGTTTGCTGGTGCAGCCGATTTCCCTCACTTTCCTAGGTTATTTTAATGAATACTGAGTTTGAGGTTTTAGGTCTTTTCCCTTAATGTATCCATTCATTCAAGTAATAAATGTGTTTAAATAAGTTGCCAGCATCAATGCAATAACCCAGTTATCGCCCAATTGCATTGGCCAAATTGTTACATAACAATGGAAACTTTCATAAAACTTGCCAAGATTCCCATTGAGAACAATAAACGATGTAATAAATAAGAAGCGAAGAAGACGAACGACAATGCGGCGACCATGTTACAATATAAGATACTCTTTTCGTCCTTTATCCTGACCTTATTTCAATTGATATAGGGGTGAATTCATGCAGCTTTGGAGTAGGTTAGCGAGAACGCATATTGTCTGGCATATTGACCAGTGAACTTCCAAAACTTTGCCTGTTATGATCGTCAAAAACTGGGCAAGTTCATGTTGTCTAGAGTTTTGAAAGGATGATGTTTTTGTACAACTAACAAGTATTTTAGTGGTTCTTGCAAAACCATACAAAGGCAACCAGAAATTCACTTGAGGGACATTTACATTTACAGTTATCTCGTGAAACACTAATGGTACAGTTCAACTTAACACATTTTGACAGACTTATGTATGGTATTGATGGATTCATAGTGTTTCCTTAGTTCTGCTCCCCTAAGCTAAGTTGTATTGGCTAACTTATCACTTGCTACGACGACCGACGACGCTAAGAAAATGTACAATTTGACGTTCATCTTGGAAAGTATCAGGTGACTCCAAGTCCGAAAATCTCTCGAATGCATCATGGTTAGTATAGGGGAGCTAACCAGAAATATGTCTTAGTTGAAGTTTGCTAAGGATTTTCTTCACGATCACATGAATTAACGCAAAATGAAAAAGTACTTTGTTGCGGACATCGTTCTGAGCAACTTTAATTATGAAACCGATTTGATCGGAGCAACTTTATTTGTCACTTCTCCATACAAATCAGCTGACCCACTCAGGCCAAAATGTACTGGGAAATGAAAAATTAAATTGCTCTGATCAAATTGGTTTCACAGTGAAAGTTGCTCAGAATGATGTCCCTAACAAAGAAGTTTCTCATTTTGCGTTAATTCATTTACACCTTGTATACACCTGAGAAAAAATCTATATTTTGCAATAAAGTGTGACCATCACTATAACTCTTGTTATCGCCACTCAAAAGATAATTTTCTTTCGCAAACGTATTTTGGTGCGGACCACGGAAAGCTTGGCGAAAGTTCTCGAACTTTGTCAAAGTTCCCTCTAACGGTCGTCCTTTATTGCCTTAGTTTGGTAATATTTTTGTGGTGGACAATACCCAAGTGTTTAGCGGTCTTTTTTCCTGTTTTTCCTCCTGACACATTATTCGGACGTTTTGTTATGGTGATAGAAAATATTGCGAGCAAACTTTTTTACTCCATAGTTGAGGCGAGGGGTTAATAAAACAAGCATTTCCAATACGGTCAAGCATTCTGTGCCTGTTTCTCGTATAGAATGCGTTTCACCGAATAGTTTCTTTGTCGAAGTCTTTATTGACAAAGGTTAAGTACGAAAATGCCTTGATCCAAAGGAACTATTCAATGAAACGCAGTCTAGTCAATACAGTCTTCCATCAATCTTTTGGCTGATCAGTGATGAGTGACGTTTACAGGGAAACGCCGGCTCCACTGCAACCAGAGACTATATATCCAATTGACTGCGCCTGCGGGGGAATGCGACTCGCCAAAAATTATATTTTGTATTCAACGTACGCAACCTATGTACATTAGTTGTGTTCAACGTATGAAACCTATGTACGATGACGGGCCGCCAGACAGTTTCGCAGCGGCTGACCAATCACAGCTCTCTTACCTCGTCCCCCGCCGCCCGTAAATTGGAGAGTTTCAAAGGAAAATGTGTCTATGCGCTCTCCACTGGATAAGTGCTCCCTTCCTCATTATCATTTATTCATTAGTCATCAAGTGGTAGTTCTTCCTGTCACCAAGTGCCAAAAGATCTTTGGAAAGCTGTGAAAGGTTATTCTTTTCTTTATTTATTCATCCCTATCCTTTCCCTTTCCCTTTGTTGTATTTTTGTCTTGGATTTTACCTCTACTGCCCACAGAGGAAGGTTATGCATCGATATACCAGATTAGATCCAGATCCATGCCAGTCTTTCTAGGATTCTGAACGAGATATCCAAATGAGGTCCGCGCTCGGCCACAAAGGCTGTCAACGACAGAACCCTCGCCAGTACGTAGACAGGTAAATTAATCCGGGACGCAATTTTATCTAGTCAGTTCTGAATGGCCTACAATGGAGTCAGATTGATTAAATAATGTGTGGAGTCTTGTATAGCTATACTTTCTTTAACATCAATCATTATAGCTTTTAGTTTGGCATTCATAAGGAACGGCTACAGTGTTCCTATGATCTATTGGCACTTCAGTGACGTTTACAGGGGGCGCCAGTTCTACGCAACTCGCAACAGCTATAGTGTATCTAATATAACATGCAACTTGACAGATGTCAATCTTAGCCTGTTAGTGAGGGGTTGTTGCTCATAAAATTCGATTAATCAAAAGATTCGATACACATTTAAACATTTGTGAATCGGGAATAATTTTACAAGATTTGCAAAGAGACATTAATGTAGACAATTATAGTTGAAAATGAACTAAGTAATTATATCCCTAATTGCAGATAGCAGTGATGACGATGACAACTCTTCTGTTAGTTCTTTGTTAATTCTTTCCGATTGTTTTGGTAACATCCCTAGTGTTTAAAAAGTGGATTTTATGAAGTTTTAGGTTAGCTGTCAAGTTGCTTCTAAGCATGGATAGAGTATACACAATGCAACGAACCTTTCGGAAAGCGTTAGTTCCACCCGTTACCGCAAGCCGAAACATTTTGCTAAACATCGTTGGACGGATGTAGTTTGATTGTGAAACTGTGTGTGAACGTAGCGTGCTAACCTATTTTGAAGGAAACTTTCCAATGTACTTTAACACAATTTACAGCTTTCCAACAATCTTCTGGTTTGGGGTGTGAGTGACGTTTTCAGGGGGCGCCAGATCTACGCAACCGAATGCAATGATGAACCTGAAAAAGACGTTAGTTTCTACATGTCACCGCACGCCAATTGGTCTTGAGTATTTTTTTGTCAAAAAGTTAATTCGATCTCAAAATAATCCGATTTTTAACTGTTTAACTACCAACTACCATCTCTAAATAGACGGTACATTGTACGTACCTATGTATATAAAAAAGTTATGACTTTTTTCAGCATCATTCAAGAATCTTCGTCTACAAATGCAACCATTATAGAAGAGTTTAATTGCCCATAGACAAGGATAAGGAAGGAACATTCACGTTGTCCTTTTGTAATATGATATCGGCAAAGGGTTGATCTCGGATTAATTTAAATTCAATAAAAAACCGCCATTTCCTCTGTCATTAGGTTACTTTGTTAGGTTTTGTTTCAGAGAGTGTAGCGTTCTATATAAATAAGTACTTATATTTAGGTATATTTGTTTAACATATTTATATCTATAAGTCTGGTATTTATGTACGTATTCTTAAGTAGTTTATTGTTTTAACTTATTTAATGTTGTGCACTTGGGTCTACCTGTTGTTAAATTATTTCCTGTCCATCCTAGGTTTGCTGGAAGAAATCTCTTAATAGAGATAAGCTCGCCTTTGTCATGTGTTGTCCACTTTCAATTGTAAAATGTGTTATTTTGTGCAATAAAGTATAATAGGAGAATAGGAAATAACTATGTCCAGTTTTTACTCTTAACTTGGCAAAAATGTAATGTATTCCTACCAAATATTTATTTTATGGTTATGTAATCCAAAGTAAGTCCAAAACTACTGGAAAATCTGCGTATATAAAACCTGGTAAAGGGTCAAAACAGATGCCACTTGAGTCCAGCATTATTAAGAAGAATACGAATCGTTGAGAAGGACACAAGGGGTTATAGTAGAAGAGATGACAAGCAATATCCCGCTTGCGGGATAGAAGGATTGCAATAGGAGGCTGGCAGACTCCAGCCACAGAAGAGATAATAGTACTCCGTACTCCAGCGTCCATTTGCAATATGCTATCTATCCACGGTTTTCACATTACTACAGTTAGATTTGACAGTTGCGCTATGGAACTTATGTCAAAATTCACCCTATGTATCTGCAAATTGAGGATACATAGGTAATTGAAAACGGTCGTTAAGAAAACTACTGCTGACATAGAACTTGGACCGATTTGAGTTTGACATTACAGACTTTTGGCTTAGGGCTCATTCGCACGGCATCCGTCATTAGCGATTCGTCAAAAAACACGATGTGTCATGTCATGACGGATGGACTTTCACATTGCATTCGGAGTCGTGTTTTTTCACTATCTATCCGCCTCCAGCACCCCCGTTAAGAAAAGGCCTCCTCTTCATTATGTCTTTTGTTGCTGTCTTGAGCCAACCTGATCCACTGTTGCCCGGCAGTTTTGGTGATATCATCCGACGATTCTGGCGCTAGCGAGATCATGTCCATGGTCGAAATATAGATTTTGAGATACCGAAATCTCTATCAAAAACAAGAAAAAGCTATTCTTACTACTAGCCTTTCGACTAACCAAGATATCTCGACCCGTTTTCCCCAGGTTGACATGTAAGTAACAAAAAAGCATAAATAAACCTTGTCGATCTTATATACAATAAATCGACAGATTACAATCTATCGTTTTTTCCCCGTTAGATTGTAATCTCGTGGTTTTTACAATATTACGGTGACATATCCACTGCCGTCTCTGACACTACGAGGGGTCCGATCACCTAATCTGACTGCGACTCACGTTTCCACTTTATTGAGAAAACACAAGCAGCCTTTGAAGTGCGACGGAGCTTTTTTAATGCATAACTTTAAAATTGATAACTGAATTAAGCTTTTGACTTTTTAACCCCTACGAAAAAGGGGAGTGTTACGTTATAAGTTTGAAGCGCCTGTCTATGTCTAATATATAGCCAGTGTTTTTTTTTTGTTCCTTACTAATACAAAACTGTGTAAGAAGTTACTTATATATACGGCTGATCCCAATAACCGATCTCTATCCGTGATCTGCAGGTTTGCAGATCTGCACAGTTGCGCTATGGGATGAATGTCAAAATTGACACTAGCAATCTCAAATCTGCAGATTATGGATAGAAGATAGGTTATTAATTTCGGCCGATAGGCTGAACAGAACAGAGCTGCTTTTATATTTTGATGGTCTAACTAATAATACAGGAGTGCTATATGTATGTATGCTCCGCCTTTCTAGCTTAGCAAATCGGGACACGAAAAACCACCAATTTAGAAGAAAACTTTTGTTCCTACTTCGACTTTGACACTGATTAATTATAACACAATTTAGCCCAAAACTTTTGACAGATCAAACAAAAAAAGAAAAAAAATGCTCACCAATTTCTCAACTGCGAAAGACTTAATGAACTCCAATTGCAGGAGTTGCCAACCTTTTCTGATTTCCGAATTTCTTGTCGTTCATTCATTAGCAAGTTCAATCAGAGGCGAGGCGGGGGGCAGCGTAACAGCTTGCGGTTATTTATGGCTGTTCCAACTGCCCCCACAATTATGGTACCAGGAAAAAGTTACTCCATTACAGACCCTTTCAGGCTTCGATACAGAAAAAGGAATCTAATACGACGTGTTGTAATGGATTTCGGATATCGAATAGTGTACTAGTGCTCCGTGGTCTAGTGGGTTTCATGCTTGCCTCTCACGCAGGAGGTGCATGTTCGAATCCCGGTGCTGACCATGTACCAATGAGATAAGTCATTTATCTTAAGTACGTTATGCGGACACTCTAACGGAAAACATCGTGAGGGAACCTTAATTACTCCATAGCTGCGGCGATGGGCTAGCCCCCTGTCACGCAAAATGGAGTATCGAATCACTGGCTGAAAGTGGACACAGTTGTGCCTCTGCCACCCCGTATGGGAAATGGAGTGACGCTATGTTATGTTGTGTTATCTGGAACGCTTTTGTTAGAACTGTTATCATCATGCTAAGTTATTGCTACTGGCTAGAACGCGACTTCTCGCTCGCACTTCTATTATTGCTATTGTTAGTTTGGCCCGCATGTGTCTTATCGCGAACGAACCGATTACCTTGATTATACTTTGACAACTCCATAACTTTTTAATAAAGGTAAAGATCGACTTGTACTCATAAGTCGATCTTTATCTCCAAATATCTCGGTAATGTGACGCTTTAGGGTACCATGTTATAAAGCATTTTTTGTTCGTCTATGTGTCCTCTATCCATTACTTCCATCGTGCGCCGCGATTTTGAAAAAAAATTAAAATGGTGGCGGCGGGTCGATATGCCAGCGTCCATACAAAAAGTTTCAAACCCCTTTGTTTGGCCTATAATATTTATGTCCTTATTAGAGTATACCGATTAAATGCCTTCTGGTTATCACATCTTATCTGTCTATTGTTCTCCATTGTTCGTTTGTTCGACCGGTGTGCTTCTGAGAGTGAAGGGGGCCAATCCACCCTGCATGACTGTACTTTCTTTTCCGGGTTGAAATTTTCGTCAATTTGTCAGTAAATAAATGCAGTACCTACATGGGCTACATTTATTAATTTACTGTCCACCGGGGGAATGGTCCTTTACCCCGATACGAGTAATTTTGAATACTTTGAATATACTTTATTGCACACAAATCAATACATTATGACAATTAAAAATGGAAATGACATGTACAAAGGCGAGCTTATCTCTATCGAGAGATTTCTTCCAGCAAACCCAGGATGGAAAGGATAAATAAATCAACAATAGGTAGACCAAGTGTACAACATCAAATACTTAACTAAAAAAAATAATATAAAAAATAATAATAATAATATAAACTACATACAAATACGTACATATATGCCAGAATTAATGGATATAAATAGGAAATAAAACATACATAAATACAAATACTTAAATTTAATATGGGAGAGAAAGGTAGTGTTCTATAAACTGGGGGCAATTCTGCCCTATGGGGCCTCTGACATAGCTTTACGGCTACTCAACTCTCAGAGAACAATATACAGCTTGATTATGACAATACAGAGTCTTCTAAGGAGGTAGAACCAAATAGAAGTAGTTTTAATCAGGGCCCGAATTCTACTGTTCACAAGCATACGACAAGCCTGCCACAAACTTCATTACGAGGTATTAGGTATTCTACTAAAACCGCGATCCAATTCACAAGCGCCAGAGTGAAGCCAGCGTACTTCGTATTCTATTGTAAAAATGTACTTACGCTGGCGTCAAACTGGTGCCAGCGTAAGTACGTTTTGGACAGTAGAATACGAAGTACGCTGGCTTCACGCTGGCTCTTGTGAATTGGATTCCGGTTTTAGCAGAATACCAAATACCTCGTATTGAAGTTTGTGCCAGGCTTGTCGTATGCTTGTGAACTTAGTAGAATTCGGCCCCAGCTTTATAGACACAGCGCGCGGCGTGTGATATTTTGGAACATAGCAAGTGTTATTGTTATCATCCGGATCCGTTAAACTGTAAAAATCACGTCAACACAAAGAGTAATAAGAGTTTCATTCATCTTAGCATATATGCAAGAAAGACTTTACAAGCCCCCGGTATTTTTACGTCAACTGCGTCTATTCCAAGTCTTGCTAGAAGGGACACAAATGTCGTTGCAGCCGGCGAATTGCCGCGACCTACATACTACTTATTTACATTTCATTTGCGCAAATGTATTTCATGGGAATAGCGGCAAGCCCGTGCCGGCACTTCTGGACAAGCAAAACCAGTAGCTTGATTCGCTGACTGGTATTGCGACTCGGATTATTTTATTGATGACAACTGCCCAACTGTGATTTAGGGCCACTCCTCATATAGCGTTTATCTGTCTGTTTATCTGAGGAATTTTACATTTCTGCGTTACCTTCTTGAAATGTCAAATTTCTGATTGTTAATCATCAAAATGCTTTAAAAAAACTGTCGCTTAAAACTCAATTCTTCAGAATATTAGTTTGATTCCGATCCGGATTGATGTCACAGTTAGACAATAAAGCGACAAAACGCTTATACTGTGCAGATAAGTAGGACAGAGTATAAGATAGGACATTTACATTTATTAAGAAGTTTTGTACAATGATTTGACACCTCTTGCCTCACACTGTCATGGTTACCAAAAACATGTTATGGATAAACAATTAAACATCCAATATCCGAGCTTTTTTTTACCAGAGGCTCAAGTTGAGCCGAGATCGCCAGAAATGGTCATATCACATGGTTGCAATATGGGTTGATATGACTGTTGTTGCAGTCAACCTACTTTATCTACTGTAATTCTAGCCTGTGCTGCTCTGTATGTAGAAGGTGAAATAATTTTGAATGTTCTTGATGGGAGCATGAAATGAAATGAACGAAATGTCATGTCAAAATGAAATGAATGTCGCAGGTCGTAGGTACAGTAACAAACGGATTTTAGTACTTTGTATGTAAGTAATTTGTAAATTTATTTTTACCAGTTAGGTTATCACGAATAGACTGTAATGACTATTCTATGAGATTCTCGCGATTAAAATAGTTTCGCGAAACTCAGGGTAAGTTGTCTAACTAAACTATACCTACGTTCCACAATAGATTTATCTGATTTGATTTTTAAACTAAAGGACGCTGGCATTTCAGAAATATCGTTTGATTGAGGAAATTGTCTTGTATTTGGTAGCACTTTGACATCTTTGTTACACTCATTGCATTTTGCATGTCTTGTTTTCTAATACAATGTAATACAATGTTTGTGAAATCTGGCATACCTAAGTATATTTTCTTCCCACTCGCCACACATCGAGATAAATCTGATAAAAAGTCTTGGGAGTGGACGCTGCCGGACTCTGATTTCAGATAACGAAAGCAATTTACTGAGAAACAGCTAAAGAGATTTACGATTCCATTCCGCGTCGCCCCGTGAATTTATTTCAGATTTTTAGTAGCATTATGTAGAGTTTTTATTTATTTCGGTAATTCTACTGAATCTGAAAACTAAACAGTCACTAACTAAGCGTCATATTGTCGGTGCGCCTGGTATGTAATAAAATAACCTTAGGCTTGTATTTATAAACAGCTCTCAACTCTGAGATATATCTGAAACGCGTGAGAATGATGATTTTATTATTTGACATGGCGAAACTGTCGTCCTTGAGCCACTGAGATTACTCTCAGAGCTGAGAGAGGTTTATTAATACAGAGAGCTCCATAATGACGTCACGACTTGAGGTCCAAAGATTCGGTGATTGAGCTGTTATTATGATTCTTAAAATAATAGTGAGATGTATACTTATCATCCATGATATTTAGTTGTAGTTATTTTCGTACTAGTTGATTGTTTCCAGCAATCGAGTATTGTTTTCGTAGTTCGTAGCAAGCACCTCGTAGCGACGTAACGCATTTGTGGGACCATGCGTAGCAATGGTTGCTACACTGCTAGTCTAGCCCCGGTTTCTGAAAGAATAAGCAATAATAAAATAATAACAGGCGATTGAGTCATATAACTGTGAAAGCGCTAGTGTGATATTTAAGCAGTATATGTCGGCGGCCGATCGTAGAATTGGGCACATCATGATGTGCCCAAACGTGAAATATCATGAAACGATAAAATCTCTTAAGGCAAACACTGCGATAGCTTAGGTGAAAACTAAAGGGGGCGAGCGCAGCGAAGCCCCCGAATAGTCTGTGTGTTCGTTTGACATGTATAACACAAAAAACATCACGTAGTGCTGAATAAAAATGCTTTTAAAACGACATGTTTTCGTTAAAACCCGCCACATCATGATGTGCCCAGCAATTGCTTGGGCATATCATGAAATGGCGGGGGAAATGACGGCACATCATGTTGTGTCCGATTCTACGATCGGCCGCCGACTTATATACTTTTTATAAGTAGGTCTCAGTGAATTCGGTCAAAGTTGTGTGGCAAGTTTACTGGCTGGATATTGATTAGCAGAAAGCAGAGTCAGTCAAAATAACAGTTGATAGGCGACAATTCTTTTGCATTAAAAAATGAATTTTCGACTACACTATACTCAGCGACTTTTGGTAAAACTCAGCTTCTTTGAAAAGAAACACAATGAATCTTAGTTATTAAATATAGGGTAGGATGCAAACAAAATCAAGACAGACATAAAAACACAAAACCATTATTTCAATAGAAAAAAGATTAGAGCAATATGTTTTTCTCGACGCGACCTACATATCCATTATGCATGAAAAAGGGGTTTTCCGTTCAATCTCGAATAGGTAGTTTCTATTATTGCAAAAAGATATACTATGAACATCAAAAGGTTTGGTTTTGGCAATTGTTGACCATTTTGCCACAGGATTCAAAATCCGTGTATAGATCCAGCGACACAAACACTCTTCTAACCTTTACGAATGGTATGAATCACTTTTCTAAATATATTTTCTTGAAGAACGTATACTATAGTTACGTTATGAAAGGAATGACGCGTATTATATGTACCTATAGTACATCAAATTGACAAGACGCGGAAAAAAAGAGGAGTACATTGAGTACAACCAATAAACATACGTAATTTCATAATTTCTTTATTGTACATTTCATCCAGAAAACTATATTATGTTGGGTAGGAAACGGAGATGATAGGAGGTAAGGGGAAGAACTGCGCGTACAGTACAATAATACTCTATTATTCTAGTTTAATATTACACATTCATAAAACCCTATTCGATGACCTCTGTGGCGCAGCGGTTGCGCATCTGTCTACCGTGCGAGAGGTCCTGGATTCGAATCCCAGCTGGGGACAAAAAACCCAGGTCTTGGATGTTTACATGTTTGTTATGTCGCTGTTTCTGGTTCCCACGACACAGGGTATCCTAGTGTGCGGCCAGAAGCAATGTTTGTGCCTGTATGTAAATGTTTATGTCTTTACTTATTGCTAAGAAAAAGATTGGATTGCATATACAGGACGTACAGGGTATACGTGTACTTTCAAGTCTGTGACGACAACGTGTTTTATTTATTACTTAAATTATATACTAATTTAATGAAATGTTGCCCTAAAAATATAACAAACTGTTTTCCAGCGCTTTATGATACAGAACCCTACATAAGATGTCTCGCACGCACCCAGAATTTGTACGTTTCGTGACGTGAGTGACATGTCAGGTTTATACGGGCAGACGTGTTTCGTGAGATTTCGTGGCACGTTACACACTAAATTGAGTCGGGAAGTGTAATCTCCCTGGAAACGTTATTAGGTTGAATTCAAGATGACATTTTCAGCTATGTTGTGAATGTGAGTTTTCTCTGAACTTAACCCTTCTGCTCGCTATCCTGGAAGCAAAAAAATATATTTTAAATTAAAATTAGGGGATGTCAAGCTTTCATCCCTTGCAATAGATATTTTCAGATGTCTTGGTGTCATCTGGGACGAAGGACAAAAAGGTATAGGGTGAAAAATATGTATAACCAAACCAAGTAAAGCACGTCTTGCACGTTTAGCACGTTTAAACAGTTATTCAATAGTCTAATTTGCGTGACGAGGGGCTAGCCCATTGCCGCACATTCGGTGAAGGCCTAAGCCATAAGCTACAAGAAAGTGTACTATCAGTTGACTATAATAAACCATCACTTACTTTATCCACACGACTGCTAAAACTAGTCCAAACTGAAATGACGCGCCCCACTTCATAATTTGCGATTTGTCTGTGTGTGTAAAAGCGGTAGTAGGGCGCGTCATTTCAGTTTGAACAAGCTGTAATATTTGTTACAATCACAAAACTTGGCTCTCTTCAGGTTTTATATGCCGGTAACGTTTTACGCATCAGTCCATAAAACACGTGCAGTATCTTCGCCAAGTTTCTTTGTGACCCTTTCCCGCTTATGGTGAGGTAGAGTGAGAGAGTAGAAACAGCTTCAGAGCCAAAGAAGCGTGGCGCAAATAGTAATGGTGTATCAGTCACGCGTCGCATGCTGCGATCGTAAATTGAGTCGCGTAGGGTTGTCGGTGTTGCCAGATCGAAAGTAAACTATTTCCTGGTTACCTGTTTATCCCGAAAGATCCCGATTTTTTGTACTGCGGGTAGCCGGGTACTCTTAGAGAAGTTTGAAAACAAAATAAATAACAAAATCTAAACATAATAAGAACTTGCGGCAGATATAAACACAATATTTGTCTTACAAAAAAGGGCCATTCGGGCTATCTATCAACTAGATGCTAGGCAATCACTAAGGGACAAATTCAAAAATATCAATATACTTACTGTTACCTGTCAATACATTTATGAAAATATCATGTACACCAGAAAAAACATAGGTTTATTTAAGACTTTAGGTCATAATCATAGTATTAGCACTAGAAATAGAAATAAGATTGCTATGCCCGCGTTCAGATTCAGCAAGGTTGCTCACTCTTTTATGGGAGTATGTATTAGTTTTTAATATAATAAAATACCTAATGAAGCAACGGACCTACCAGAAAGGAGGTTCAAAAACTATGTCAAAAACGGCCTATTGAAGAAGTCTTATTACAGTGTAAAAATTTAGATGACAAAACTGCATGGTCTTTACCATCTCAGCGCTCAGAAATCCAAAGAGGGGCGATGGACTGAGTCAGTACGTCTCTCCTCGGTGTATTTCCTTAGACTTAAGTAGAAATACATAACATTGTATTTTTAAGGCTCTGATATTTTAAAAGAGGTACGGGGGAGTTTCTTGCCCTTCTTTGCTCCATCCCTAAGCCCACAACTTCCGAACGGGTGGTAGTATACAGAAATGTTAATATTATATTGACGTTGACTAAGTAATATGTATGATTATAAGGTCAATAAAAAATTTGAACTGAACTGAACTTGATTGATCTTGATCTAAAAATGTTTGTGGTTCAGTCGAAGATAATAAGAACTAATGAGATCAGTGATTTGTAATAATTGTATTGCACTTGTCAGACTTTGTAAAGTTAAGAACACCAGTAGGCCTAGACAAAGTTAATAACTACGAAATCGAAACGAAACGAAAACTCAAAATGTATGCGTTTCAACATTTGGTGACGCTAGCGTAGCGTGACCAAACGTCAAATCGCATAATATTCTTAGCGTTTCGTGCGAAAGATAATAGCGTTTTGCATCTTGTCTACGGGGGCTGATGAGGATGTCGGTAGCGATGCGTAGGCTCCTGTCTGTCTCCTGTCCTGTTATTACGCCTCTTCGACATATCGTATGAGGTATGAGAAAGCGCGACGCTTTTACCACTGCGTACGAGTTTCAGGGAATTCCGCAAAAAAGGAGTTTAATGCGGTAACCCCAGCAATGTTAGACATTCTACTGAGACGTGCTTGGATTGATCGGGATTTTGAAATACCCGATTATAAGCCGACGCGTTGCCGTGGAGTTGAGTCGGAGGTAATAAGGTGACAGAGAAATATGTGAAACATTCTTGAAAATTGCTAACAGCCTTCGCTTATACATATAACACTTGATGTTTTACGTTTGCCTATAAAGTGTGGCAGAGACTCAATTTATTATCCTCATGTTAAGCCAGTTATTTATAACAGGTACTCCATTTTGGACAAAAATGGTAAAATAACAACTTACTTTCAACGTAAATCACAACACAATACCTAGCTATAAAACATTTTGGACAGTTTATTTCTGAACAAAAACTTGTTTATGTATGGCAAATCGGATCATTTGTGGATCGCGAAATATCTCAGTCATGTCATAGTCTTCAGATCTACTCACGATGCAATCTGTCGTGCGATTTGTTGCTGCAACTTGTATTTCTCTCTCTGTCTATTTCCTGTTCTGTCCTTCTCTATCGGTTGCAGGCAACCTGCCATCTATGAGTTGCAGCGTCAGATTGCAAGCCAGATTTCATGGTGAGTAGAGCCCATTAAGAGGATCGTGTACTCGCGAGCTTCCATACAAAAAGCGTTAACGTTTTCCACCCCCTAAACCTTGTCCGATTTTCACAATTTTTTTACATGTTTGAGATACTATGGAAAACTATGCTCGTACGTTTTGATTTTTTTGAAATATTAGATATTTTAGGAAATATTGGAACTTATATTTTTATATGGACTGGGTTATGTTCTTAGTTTTCCATAGTATCTCAAACATGTAAAAAAATTGTGAAAATCGGACAAGGTTTAGGGGGTGGAAAACGTTAACGCTTTTTGTATGGAAGCTTGCGAGTACACTATCGTCTTAAAGCGGTTAAGACCGTTGTGAATAAAGTAACGGTACGTTATAAGATATCAATTGTAGCAGCAACGAAACCTGATTCGGACCTGCGTCACGGACCCACCATGACGTTTATGAGGGTTGAAGCCTCTCCTTCTGTGTTACATGATCTGTTCATAAAAGCTTTCACAATTTATTACTAAGCCTTCTCCTTCGAGTGGCTTTTGAGTAAGGATCCTTAAACTTTGCGGTTGAGTCAGGTATGTTAATAATTATTATCTTCATTACTTAATTCATAATTCATAATTTCTTTATTGCACACAAAAAGTTACATAGGACAGTAAAAAACATAGAAAACGTGTACAAAGGCGAGCTTATCTCTAATAAGAGATCTCTTCCAGCAAACCAAATAGGGATGAGACAGGTGGATTGCTGAGCAGGAGTAGACCCATGTGTACAATACATATAATTATTACTTACAAATCAATAGACTACATATAAACTAGTGCATACTTATATAAATTAAATTAAATTGTTTATTTTCCAGACAAGAGTCCAATCAATATAAGAATGTCAAAAGTTAAAAATTGTTACAATATTAAAACAATAAGAATTAAAAACAAATAAATAATAAGATATAAATAAATATGAAATATATTACTTCATAGCTTCGGCGATGGGCTAGCCCCCTGCCACGCAAAATGGAGTAGGTATTGGATAACTGGATAACAGTTGTCAACATTATGCCTCTGCCACCCCATATGGGTAAAATAAAGGTGTGACGCTTTATAAATATTAATTAATTATCATAAACCCCAGGTAAAGAGGATAATTAAATGACTGGTAAAATTGGGCTCATCTTAACCTCTTCTACCCTATTTGGGAAAGGCGTCAAGCTACGGTAAATATGCAAATAAAATGTTGTACACATATTTATTGTACCGTCTTGGTTTAGAGGTAAATTAAAATAATAATAATAATATGTAGCCCATTAATGTCTCCCTGAGAGGCAAGGGCTAATGCTCGGATACAAGTAAGATTGAGTGAGCCATACTGCACCTGCACCACACTGGAGGCAGAATCCGTTGAATGCAGATCAAGAATGGTCTCGGGTATTCTGTAATGACCTATTTACAATTAGACGGTACCCGTTACCTGTTTTCAACCGACTTCAAAAAAGGAGGAGGTTCTCAATTCGACCCGGATGTTTTTTTTTTTTTTCTATGTTTGTTACGCGATAACTCCGCCAATTATGAACCGATTTGAACAAATCTTTTTTCGGCGTATAGGTAATACCTCAAGGGTGGTCCCATTGACACCAGGTCAGGATCTGATGATGGGATCCCGGAGAAATTGAGGGAACTCTTCAAATATTATAGGCAGACCTATAGTGATTTTTGTGTTTTTCATAATAACTCGTGCAAATGCACATGGTAAGCATAATATTGTGATGCGGAACTGCTGATGAAGACCACATATGGCCACCAGATCTGCTCAATACTAGGTACAAATACAATGCGTGGCTGACGGGCAGGCAACGCATAGCCTAAACCGGTGGACCTAGAGCCATGAAACTTTGTACAGAGGTTCCTTAGTAGCGTGGGGTAGCACTGAGATGGGATTTGACAAAATTAATTCCCCAAGGGTGGGGGGATAAGGGGTTACAGTTTGTATTAAACTCAATCTAATCAAATAGGGTTTGTGGAAGTCGGTTTTTTCTAAAGTTTACTTTTTGTTTCAATTATGTGCTGTAAGATTTTATGAATAAATAAATTGTTTATTTTCACGAAATGTCATCATAACACAAAAGAGGAAAATCTTACAACAGTACGAGATGAATTGGTATCCCACGGTGCGTGATTAATCAGCTAAGAATTCCTGAAGAGCCTTTGCTAAAAAATAAATAAAGTCTAGTTGGACTTCCACACGAGGGGTTCCTTCGTTCAAGAAAAAGTACAAAAATAATCGGTCAAGTGCGAGTCGGACACTCAAACGAAAGACGACGAACGCTTCGTATAAGAAAAGATTGGTACAAAAACACGTTTCTTGTATGGGGACAGGCCTTTATATTTTTTAAAGTCGTATAGTTTATTATTTGTTGCTGTAGTTAGTGGCAACAGATATACTCATTCTGAGAAATGTTCATCTTTACATAGCGGACGGACAGACGAACGGACAGACGGACGGAAGGACAATAGAGGCTTCAATAAGGTCCTGTTTGGCACCATTCGGGTACAGTGGCATAATTCTCGCTCTTTCGATATATGATATCTACACCTATATTGAGTGATTTTGTACGGGAATCTGTCAATATAGGTCTCGATATCTGTATATCGAAGGCGCGAGAATCATGCCACAGAACCCTAAAAATGTTGCTAGAGAAGTGACCACCATTACCCCAGGTAAAAAATATTATCACAGCCTGAAAAAGCCTTTCGTTTTTCAGCACAAAAGTTAGCATTGTATTTCAGTACAAAGCCCCCTGACAGGTGAATCTTTCCGGAATCCTCTGTTGCGATTTATTTTATAAATACTCCATCATTCGTGGTTTTAATAAAACCATTGTTCTGGCGTGGAGCGGGGGGGGTAACAAATGACTCGGTTGCTTTATTTGTGATTAACTGAGTCAAATGAATAGATTAATCTTGTTCAAAATACTTGAAAATTCGAGAAAATTCCAGTGAAGCCAGAATGATGATGCTGTTTTTCAACCGACTTCAAAAAAAGGAGGAGGTTCTCAATTCGACCCGTATGTTTTTTTTTTTTTTTTTTTTTTTTTTTTTTTTTTTTTTTTTTTTTTTTTTTTTTTTTTTTTTTTTTTTTTTTCTATGTTTGTTACGCGATTGCTCCGCCAATTATGAACCGATTTGAACAAATCTTTTTTCGGCGTATAGGTAATACCTCAAGGGTGGTCCCATTGACACCAGGTCAGGATCTGATGATGGGATCCTGGAGAAATCGAGAGAACTCTTCAAATATTATAGGCAGACCTATAGTGATTTTTGTGTTTTTCATAATAACTCGTGCAAATGCACATGGTAAGCATAATATTGTGATGCGGAACTGCTGATGAAGACCACATATGGCCACCAGATCTGCTCAATACTAGGTACAAATACAATGCGTGGCTGACGGGCAGGCAACGCATAGCCTAAACCGGTGGACCTAGAGCCATGAAACTTTGTACAGGGGTTCCTTAGTCGCGTGGGGTAGCACTGATATAGCATTTGACAAAATTAAGTCCCCAAGGGGGGGGGGGATAAGGGGTTACAGTTAGTATTAAACTCAATCTAATCAAATAGGGTTTGTGGAAGTCGGTTTTTTCTAAAGTTTACTTTTTGTTTCAATTATAGCGAATTATGTTTTATTCATTTCGTGTTTGATTTTATTACCATTAATAGTGGGGTGATTTACAGAAAAAAAAACTGGATTGTATGCCTTTGAGTGTCCGTCAAGTTTTGAATATCTCTTTTTTAACTGCCTTTTTATCATGATTAAATTAAATATAAATAATATAAACTACTTAATATCATTATTTTTTTGTAACATCAAAACAGTCTCGCACTACATTAAATATTTAATATGAGAACTCGTTAGCAATATTATGCTAATTTCTAGTTTGTAAATTTACATTTTGCTCGTTACTTCAGCATTTTGCGTTTTGCAGAACCCTCAAGTTCGAGGGTGGGACACGATTCTACTAATCATCAAACGAGGTCATCTCTCGTTTCGATCTCGCTTTTGTTTTAAATACACAGAAACTGAAGATATTTTTTGGGTATTTTATATGACTGTTAGTTTCATAAGATGATACTTGATTATTATTTGTTTGCCTATAACAGAGTTTCAGTCAATTTCGCCAATTTCACGTGTTTTGTAAATAGTACAGTAGCCCAATCACGAACAAAGATTCGATAGAAAACTATCGAAAAGCCAAATGTCAGTGATTCTTATTCTTTATGACATAAAATATAATTTCTTGCGTTCTCGAAAACGTTTTACGATCTCGAAAACGTTCGTGATCGAGGCTCAGGGGGGCAATTCTGGCGCTAACAAGATTATGTCCATGGTCGAAATATCGATTTTGAGACACCGAAATCTCTATCAAAAACAAGAAAAAGCTATTCTTCCGACTAGCCTTTCGACCAACCGAGATATCTCGATCCGTTTTCGATCAAAATAAATATAAATCAAGATCGTTTTCGACGGATTAAGGCCGTATCAAAACCGATATCTCTACTGGGGAGAGGATCTCGATAGCGCGAGAATCAGGGGCCTGGTCATCTATCGAGAATCCGAAAATTTTAGCGTATATTTGTTGCTAGGCACTACCCGGGAAGGACGTGAAGGGCTGTAGATTGCAACTATTTCCTTCGGACGAGAGCCTCCCCTTGAAACAAAATGGTACGAGCTCCGTGTTCTTGTTGGTTTCATTGTTTCTCACGCAGGAGATGCAGGTTCAAATCCCGGTGCTGACCAATGAAATAAATCATTTGTCTTAAGTATACGTACGTACAATGCGGAGTTAGGGCCTTTTGCACAGCAGAGGGAAAGAACACACCGCGGCACTCACTACCTATGGTCTGTTGTGTAATAAACGCCATTTCTTTCTTCTTTCTTTCTACGCTCTAACGGCGATGGAAAACATCGTGAGGAAACCTTTATTACTCGATAGCTGCGGCGATAGGCTAGCTCCATGTCACGCCAATTGGAGTATTGAATAACTGGCTAAAAGTGGGCACGGTTGTGTCTCTGCCACCCTGTATGGGAAAAGGCGTGACGCTATGTAATGTTAAGTTAAGGCCCGATTTCACCAACAGTTAGAAGATACTTAGCTCTTATTCTTAGCTGTCTAGCGATTGTTTCCAAGGCCAGCCCCTTATATTTAGGGGGTTCCCTAGTAGCTTAGATGTCCCTTAAGCTTAGGTCCAAAACAGCGGCTAGGTGGCCTTTGAAAGTAAATAAAGTATCCCCTAAAAGATAGGAGTTGTTGTACACGTTTTCTATGTTTTTTACTGTCCTGTGTAACTTTTTGTGTGCAATAAAGAAATTATGAAATTATGAATTATGAGTTGTTTGTGAAATCGGTCATAGGTCTAGGGTTGTTTGCTACGAGAATTCGACCCAGCCCGTAATCATTGAGTCAAAGCGTATGACAGAAGGGAATCCCTACTTGAATAATGCACAGTCACGTACTGAGTCAGTGTGAGGTTTCGCTTTGTGTTAAAATTTTAATTATCCGTCCACATTTTGCGTTGGGCCCATGTTGAGATTCTAAGCTCACAAATCCGGGAGGAATTGTGAAAGAATTCTTGAACGCGGCGATAGGCCAGCACCTTGTCGAAGAACCGAGTAATGAACTGGCTAAAAGGGTCACAGTTGTGCCTCTGTCACAACGTATGATAAAAGGAGTGAAGCTATGTCATGTCCAGGGAGTGCATAGATACATTTTCCTTTGAAAAACAACTCACCAATTTACGGGCGGCGGGGCACGAGGTAAGAGAGCGGTGATTGGTCAGCCGCTGCAAAACTGGCGCGGCGTACTGATGATGGTATCATCACAACGACAAGTATCGTAGACATTTCGAGCAACACGTCGTCGTAGACAAGTCTCGAAAGTTCCAAACCACTCCCGACTAGTTTCGACCCAACTAGATACGTTTTTTTCTGCTACAATGTTGTCAATCAGCCCCCAACAGAGCTCGCGTCTACGTTCTATCACAAGACATGAAGTCTACAGAAGTTAAGCTCCATACAATAAGCGGTCGTGGAATACACATTATAATGATAAGGCGATGAAGGCAGATCACGTAGGTACGTGAGATGCGTGACTTTGGGGGTATCACGAATATGTTTCAAATCGACAAATCGTTCCAATTCATAAAATGAAGTCACTGAAAGTTCGATTCCTTTTTTTATGTGTAATTATTTGTGATATCACAGATTAGATAAAAGTTACTTCGTATGGTGATATGGTGATACCCCCATGATCTTTCAAACGACTACGTTTGCACGAAATGTCCTACTGAATTGGAATTAAATGATTGTGTACTGTACTCAAAAGAGCATTCCGTATAAACGTGACTTTATGTCACATCAGAGTCACGCCCGTCACGTATAGCATAAGATCATCGTTTACTCAGTACGACGTCATTGGATTAATATACAATCACAAACCCCTTTATGGGGTGTGGAAAGTCTGGGATAGATCATCGGATCCTTATCTTGGCATCCTTGTATTTACAATCGTGTCAGTCCACTCCAATGGACAAATAAGCAGGTTTTTGTTCGTCAACAACTAAGATATATGCATTGTCCTTTAGCTCGCATACAGGTTAAGGCTTGTGCCGATGCCGTCCTCTTTGAGTAATGTTTGTGTGTGAGTTGTTCAAGCGTAGTTTGTAGGAAGTGTAACTTCTGCAGCCTTGTGTTTCGTGCCGCCAGTTTCCTCCTTATTCCGCTGATTTGATTGAAAACTTCGCGCCGCGCACCTGAGCCTTCGGAGAGTTTAACGCGTTCTTGCCGCGCTATATCTGCGTACATTTTTATACTTACTTAGCAATTGATATAAAACATCACCTCACCTTAGAAACACGGTCTTAGACTTTGAAAAACCCCAGAGGGTTTTAAGCCATAGAAACTCGAAATAAATTCATAATTTCATAAGGAGTAGTCCAGTTGCAAAACCCGCTATGAACGCTCCCTTATTTTCAACCTTACGCCTTGGTAGTAAATTTCAAAACCAATGAAAATTTAGCGGGGTTTGCAACTGGAATACTATTCATATATTGTAGGACTATGATGCTGTAAATGTAAAACAGATAACTCATGATAGAAAAGACGTGTACAAAGGTGTCTTATCTCTAATAAGAGATTTCTTCCAGCAAATTTTGGGTAAGAGATGGAGATCATAGACGGTTAAGGGAAGAACTGCACGTAGAATAAAACTCTTCAATATTCTACAACCTGATTTGAGTGCAAATTGATTTTGTTTCAAAATAAACGCGAATTCAAAATTAACAATGTTTTAGTTTTTTGATTTTACTAGGTACCTACTCTAAATTATATTTACGCTAAAAGATTGTTGGAATTACTGGTTAAAAACATGTGCCATTGCAACTCTTTGTGAGAAAATACCTTGTATTGTGCAAAACAGTGGAGGCATTTAAAGTATAACCCTCCCAATCAACGTATCCTCACTCGAGACCCAGTATTCTAAATGTGTTGTGCGGGTTTAAATCGACCGGCTAAATTCGTTTATGTCTCCTATGGGCTCATGGATCGTATAGAATTATTACAGAATCATCGTGCCAGGAAGGTCACTCTTCCAGTCTTCTTCTTTTGAAACGTAAACGTGGCTGAACTGTGTCTTCGTCACCCCGCTTATGAAAAGGCGTTATGCTTTTTTTTGTTGCTTTTGTTGAAAAAGTATAGTAAATTTGCAGAAAATCATGTCAAGTGTTTTTACGAACATGGTGGCTGAGGTAATGCGCATTTTGTCGGTACCAAATTAGAAAATATTTTTATGGGTAACAATACAGCATCATATTAGCAGAAAACTAGATCCCTTGCATGCATAACGTTTCAAATCCTGTTTGGATGAACAGAAGATTCAAAACCATCCACCTTATTATCCATCTCAGGTTCGAGCAAATAAGTTAAAGATTCAAAAATAAATTTATGTTTTTAAGAAGAGTACATTGTGTGAGTGAATCTTTATCTTATTCTGCAAACTCTGCAGTACAGGGTCGATTTCAGCTTTATACTGCTCCCTAGGCGACTCAAGTTCCATGTTAGTTGAGGTGGGCAGTATAGTACCCGCATGACTGAGGTCGACAGATTCAGGGCAAGTATACTGCCCATGGGTAACACTAGAAAGGTGTAGATGTATTTGAAGGGGTTAATGGCTCCAAAGGGACTTTGTTTTAAAACCGATTTAATTACAGCAAATTTATGACATCTCCATACATGACTGACCGATTAGATTTATATTCAGTTATTCCTCTACTGAACTTTTAACATTGCAGACTTCAAAAATATATGGGATTTGAGCTGCAAAAAGTTGATTCACTTATTACACCGTTGTATTGAATAGTACGAGACGTTCTAACTTCTAAGGGTGATGGAAATCATGGTGAGGAAATCTTCATATGACCCTTTATGGGCTACTCTCCGTGTCACGAAAAATGTAATATAATATTGAAAAACGGGCGAAACACGGGCACCGCTGTGCCTCTGCCATCCCGTATGGAAAAAGGCGTGACGCTAGGCATAACTCACATTATGTCGTACATGAGACAAACAGGGCTAATCTTCTCGGATTTTCCTATTTAGGGTTCCTTCCATTCCCGGAGGGTGCCCACCGGACCCTATTATGGTTGTCTGTCCATCCTTTGGTCCGTCTGTTTAATGAAATGAAAATTCGTTTATTTCAGGGTTGAGCCCATACTTAGTTACAATGTTACAATATTACAAATTATAGGTACCTACATTAGCAAGAAATAATACATACCGACGCATAAAACGCTGTTTAAAAAAAAAACTGTCAATCAAGGAGATAGCTGACTCATTAATTATGTACGAAAAAGGGTCAGGTATCTGCTTGGCTGACTGTACAATGGTATGAATTGGAATCCAAAAGAAATCTCTTGATAGAAATAAGCTCGCCTTTGTCATATTTTCTCCACATTCCATTGTAAAATGTGATCTTTTGTGCAATAAAGTTTGAAGAAATATTTAAATATTAAATCCTTCGTCTGCGTGTCTAACTCCCAGTTCAGACCAATTTCATTATTTCCTGCTCTAAGTTACGGAAACCTTCGTATATTTAGTATATATTTATTGCACATAAAAGACAAAACACAGAAAATACAGAGAAGTAATTTACAAAGGCAAGCTTATCTCTAAAAAGAGATCTCTTCCAGCAAACCCAGGATGGACAGAGAAAAATAAAATACAGAACAGGTAGGCCTGTGTGCTCAAGTAAGTGAAAAATAAAACATAAATAAATCATAATATTACTACATAATCTACTGAATATACTACATAAAGAAGTACATGAATATTACATAACATAAAATTAGTGAACCTAACTTAAATAAACTAATACATTATAAAACAAGTAAAGTAAAGTAAAGTAAAAATTATTTATTTCACAAATGGATTTAACATAATACAAATTGGTTCCCTGTCTCCCTCACTAGTGAAATACTGTTTCTAGGGAGACAAGTGCCTTCTATATTGCGAAAATACCTTCTATATTTATGATAGAGAGATAACCTTCGTGTGTGAGCACGACTTGCACTTGGCCACTTTTCTAATTTAATCTGGTCTCATTGAGAATCCCCAGGCGTGCGACGCTTCGTAAACTTTTATAGTTTCGCGGCTGGAAATTTCATGAATTTTATTAAACCTTTCCGTATAATTCTTACAGAGTTGTTCGGAAAATGAATGAATATTTTGACGAAACGAATTGATCTTCGTCGGAAACTAATTTCACAGTTGGCTGAAAGAATGTCGTACACTGGCAATATTTTGAGCAATAATTTCCCGGCAACTGTAAGCAGTTGATCAATCTGGCGTGGTATGTTGAGCAATCTGAAGCAATTCCAACAAATTGTGGCAATTGTTTCGCGATAATAATTCTAATTGCTCCATGCGTATTGCCTTGTATTTTGTGTCACCTCATTTCGCTCCATATGCTGGAGGTATATCTTGTTACAATTGCCATTGCCGTAAATTGCTGCGTGTGGCCATGAGTGGCGTGAAGTCATAGTTGCTCAGAGTTGCACAATTTTAGTGGCCCGTGTAAGCGCACCCTTAGAAAGTCGGCAAGAAGTTAGGGCTTCAACGAAAAATATTTTAGGCGATTTGTCTTCGTTCTTGTCGAAACTATTTGGAAAGAAAACTTTTTCGACGTTTTCTTTGCGAAGTTTAGAAACAAGTTATGGAAACTTTTATGTTTTTGCGGTCCTAACGAAGAGTGCTTGTACTGTTCTCACTGCCAAGCGTTAACCTATCCACTGAACCCTTACGGCGTGGACAGACGATGACGCACCTGCTCCGTCGCCGCTCCGTCGCCGCTCCGGACCCTCACCGCCTTGCACCGATTTGTTCCTTATTGCTCATTAATAAGTCTCTTATTACATCGGATGGTTTTCATCGCACTCGCCCTGCGCGCGCTCCGACGCCGCGTATTATAAAACACAATCGGTGCAAGGCGGTGAGAGTGAGGCATAGCGGCGTCGGAGCGGGCGCGGAGCGGCGACGGAGCGGGCGCGTCATCGTCTGTCCACGCCCTAACTAATAAAATGATAGACCGCTGTATAGCTGTGTCCCGTTCCGCCAACCGAATAAACCTTACACAGTTTTTATTAGAGGAATAATGTAGGGATAGTGAATTCTTGATTGGTTACTACTCAGTGTAGTTTAGTTACGTCACTCTTGATAGCGTTATTCCTTGCGTGTTGTTTTCAACCGACTTCAAAAAAAGGAGGAGGTTCTCAATTCGACCCGTACTTTTTTTTTTTCTATGTTTGTTACGCGATAACTCCGCCAATTATGAACCGATTTGAACAAATCTTTTTTCGGCGTATAGGTAATACCTCAAGGGTGGTCCCATTGACACCAGGTCAGGATCTGATGATGGGATCCTGGAGAAATCGAGAGAACTCTTCAAATATTATAGGCAGACCTATAGTGATTTTTGTGTTTTTCATAATAACTCGTGCAAATGCACATAGCATAATATTGTGATGCGGAACTGCTGATGAAGACCACATATGGTCACCAGATCTGCTCAATACTAGGTACAAATACAATGCGCGGCTGACGGGCAGGCATCGCATAGCCTAAACCGGTGGACCTAGAGCCATTAAACTTTGTACAGGGGTTCCTTAGTCGCGTGGGGTAGCACTGATATAGGATTTGACAAAATTAATTCCCCAAGGGGGGGGGGGATAAGGGGTTACAGTTAGTATTAAACTCAATCTAATCAAATAGGGTTTGTGGAAGTCGGTTTTTTCTAAAGTTTACTTTTTGTTTCAATTATTATACCCACATTTAGCCATGAATTCAATACTAACAGCTTTTCCAAACTAAAATGACGAAACATACTACCGCATTCACAGAAACATATCGCAAATGAAGTTGGACGCGTCATTTCAGTTTGAACAAGCTCTACTATTTATAATTAAATTATTTATTTGAAAAGAAATTACTTGAGAAGTAAGTAAAGGTAATATATCTAAGCATGCCTTTGTTACCAGTTTATTAAATACACCGTGGAATATTCTGCTTCTTGCCAAGTTTGCCGTTTTCATATAAAAAGTTGGAACACAAGGAGACCGCATCAAACAAAGGCAAGTTAATTTACAAAGTTTGTTACAAACGAGACGAATCTTTATTTAAAACGAACATAACATCGTTAATGTTACAATTATATAGGCTTCGGAATTTTTGGTCTAGTAAAATTCTGAACTAGTGTCGTTATAAAAAAGATTTAAAGAAACTTTATTGGTGTAACCATCACCTATTGTATCTAGCAGCTTTTACTTGAGTAATTACCGTATTTTTTTCCAACTAAGCTTTATTTCACCTGTTGTCATCCGTGCTCGTAAAAGAGCCATATTTCTCTAACATGTGAGTAAGAGAGGGAAACCAATAGTTACCGGCTACATATTACAGCAAAACCTGGCCCGCTTAGGAGCACCATAAAAGAGCTTATTACATTACGCTGTCGGCAGGGCCCTGTCTGACTCACTGTCTCTTTCTAGTCGTTCCATCATGAGGTTATACAAATCGTGCCCTGCCGACAGCGTAGTGTAATAAGCGCTTAACCTCTAACTAAAGGCTTGACCAAACCAACGCGATAAGCTCGCGTCCGCGATGGCGTCCGCAGTGGCAATCAGTTGTTTTGTACGAACTTGCATTTTAAAAGACTCAAATTCGTACACAATAACGCCTTGTTTTGTGGAGCTAATGCGTCGTCCACACGAGGGAATTTGGTCGGGAGCGTACCATGTTAAATTTGCAAACAACCGGACCAACTGGACCGATATTGATAAAAATAATGACTGGCTGACCGCTCTTTACACGATCGAATATGGTCTGGAGCGTTACGTACCAAGGTCGCGATACTGACCGGACTATATCCGATCGTCTGTTAGGGCTATAAAGACAGACAGAGACAAAAATAGTCTGACTCGCTTTACTCACTACTACGCTAATCAACGATTTTCTGAATACTTTTAACAACCTCATATTTTATGTTACATCCCGTAAACCTCCCTACATCTGCAGCAAAAGACGCAACTGTATCAATTGTCCAAGTTTACCACCACTTAGCAGACGAAAACTTCGCAGCGACTATTAAATTTCCCGCTCAAATCAGGCTAAACTTTATAATAGATTCATTCCTCGTAAACGCTTTACCTTCACACGACAAAAGAGGCCGCTCAAAAGCGTTCATCTATCAGAGTGACACACAATCAAACAATACAATAAAACTTCTCTTCCGAAAAATACTTCGAAATAATTCTCCATTTAAATTCAGAGGGCTGAAGGAAGGGGTGGGTGAGGTTAGGGGAGGGGAGAGTGCTAACAAAGCCTTCTCTTGAGGAGGTAATAACCGTTGAGGTGCTCGCGTACATTGTGCGTTTGTGAAAACGTCCCGAATAACGAAATGGGATGTCGGCGCCGCTGGAGAGATGCAAGTTTTTCTTTCTACGTTTATTTGTGGTTGTGTTTTTTAATTAATCCTTTTTGCATTTGTTTTTTTTTGTAATGTTTTCAGGGTTTCGTACCCGAAGGGTTCCAAACGGGACCCTATTACTTAGGGGCCGCTGTCCGTTTGTCCGTCCGTCCGTCTGTATGTCATCGGGTCCTACAGAGTAGTAGTAGTAGTAGAGAGTTGAAATGTTTTACTGAATGTGTATTTCTATTGCCGCAACAACAACAAATACTGAAATACACGAAAAAAGGGTTTTTAGAATTAAATAGTAGGTATTAAGTCAATTTCAATACAATAGCGCCTGAGATTTTTTAATAGCAACGCAAACGACTGACGGCGAGATTGAAGGTGTTGCCGTTTTAGGAGCAGACGATGATGGTGCGGAAGCCTTCATGTGCGAGTCCGACCTGCACTTGACCAATTTTTCATATTACAAGTCCTCCAACGATTTCTTGGCGCTTGAGCGATGTTTACAGGAGGGCGCTAGTTCTACACAACTTAATGCAACGCGAACCTGTTAAAATGCGTAAGTTCTGCTTCTCCAATGTATTCATTTAATTCAAACGAAGCCGTAACTGTGCTTCTGCCATCCCGTATGGGAAAATGCTTGACGCTATTTTGATTTAAAAAACCTGTGAGACTCGCGTAGCAATATCGATAGAGATGAATCTAAAATGACAGCGAAATTGTATGCAACTGAAAATTTCAGCACAAAGGAATGATTGGGCCTGCCTTCAATCAGAAAGTTTGTGAAGACCGTGCGTGCGGAAATCTCCTGTCGTCTTCAAAGCGACTGTTTTATTGCCCCATCCTGATTCGCAGCCGATACTGTATGTAGGATGAGTCTATTTTGCCTATTGATTTCTGTAATGCATTACGTGACGACATTATTTTGGGTGACACAGACACAACTTGTTCGTATCGATCTGCAATCAATATCGGAACAAAAATACTTTGTGTTTGATACAGCTTTTCATTTTGATCCTATACTGCATTTTAGTTACTCAATCGTATCAAAATTAACCTATTTATGGCCAATTGAGTCTAAATCAGAGTTCCTTACTACTGACTGAACAGCTCTGCTCGACTGTTGCTCAAATAAAGAGCCGCTTAAACCATCGTACTGCTTCCATCTGCTGCTTTCAGTTCTAGAACGAGATTTTGTTATGACTTCGAGTCTCCGTTTAATTTTGAGTTATCGGTTGTGCATCAGCAAATTAAATCAAATCATCAATAAAGAGTATACCAAATATATGTACAAAGAATATGCCATTTTTCGCCTCTTCTTTAGTTTGGAACACTGTGCGAGTAAAGAGGCGAAGAAATTAATCATATTATGACGGTACGAGAACGCCACGGAATGGCACATTTATTACTTGTATACCTGTAAATTATAACAATTCTGAGGTCTGGTCTCTGGACACAACATACCAATTAAAATAATTAGAAGACACACTTGGGCCAATAAATTGTTTAAAAATCGAAAACAACCAACGTTTTCCTTCGCCATTATTTCCACTTGGCACCGGGCATTGGTAATTAAACCAATTGTGAAATACGTTCAGGGCTGCATGGTAATTTCCTGGGCCCATATCAATTTATTGTCACCCTAAAACAGGCAATTTGTCCCTTCGACACCCTTAGTCATTAACAATTAGGTGGTCGCCCTAATATGCTTCTGACAGTAAATATACGTTTTAATGTTGAAGACGTTTTCATATTTTAAGGGCAATTTAATATGATTGGAGTTTTGTATTTGTCTTTAGTTTGAGCTTTATTATTAAAATAATTCGGTTGATTGGTATTCGATTTTCAAATTTTTATTTTAGTTTTGTTTACAAGAAGAAATGTCTAAGGTGTTTGGTATACAGTCAAATGCCCATCTTTGAAGAGTAGATATACTTCCCAAATCCAGCTCGCCTACGCCTAAAAAGTTCTGTCATTCTTCAATAAATAAATACATTTAAAACAAGTTTACCAAGAAAAGAAGTAAAAGGATAAGTATATGTATAAAGGCAAAGTTAATGATAAATATTTTTCCAACGATCCAATTACTGGCAGTTTGACAGCGCAATAGATAGGGAGTATAGAAACTGCCTCCAAAGGCTCCGTAATTCTATTAAATGGTTAAATAATTCAACAAGAGTTCAAAGGAGATGCGCTTTCAGAGGCGAAGCAAATAATAGGGATAAAAAAAACCCTCCTCGTTCCAATGTGGTTATAGTGAGGGGCGATGCGTCCAAATTTCGTCGATATCGATGAAGCAATATCAAAGTGATATCGACCGTGCGATATCGCTTCGTAATAAGGAAGTCTGGTTTATGATGCAATTTTTTCACAATGATTTCTCTCACAGTATGCGTATTCTTACAGGGTGTCAAGTCTCTAAAGTTTCAAGCCATCGCCACGCCATCGACATAATACGGCTATATAATGGCTATTAGTTGCCAGCCGTGTTAGTCCACTGTTACATTCAATAGAATATCAACAGAATATCAACAGAACATCAACAGAATGGCTCTAGCAATGACACACAGACACAAACACACCCTCCACCACAAATTACTTCGCCACTTTCCTCTATAATCGATCGATCGATAGGTTTTTCTTTGGTTTTCGGCATACGTATTGCTGCAGAATATCAATTTTGACAGCCACTGTCATGCCAAAGCCACCGTGGAGCCATTAGCACACGGGACTTCCAATTTGCCACGCCAATGCTATTGAGAAGCCGATAGCGTCAAAGGCGGCCATTTTTGTTTACCAGACTACCGATTGTGTCACTTTCTGTATTTTTGAAGCAATCGCTACACCACTGGGAGGCTGTAGCGGTACAGGACTTGAGGCCCAGAGAGTTAAGAATAAGACATAAACTTTACAAATCAACTTTTGGGACCAAAAATGGTCTTTTGTCTATAGTGAGCCTGTTCCGCTTTCAACAACCTAATCCGTGACCCGAGCACTGACTTTGACATAAATCATGATAGTATTGCAACGATTAGGCGACGAATAACACTGAACTTCTTTGGAGGCGAGTAAGTAGTGAGCAGGCGAATTTCCTTTATCCTTTATTTTATCATTATATTTTTCTTAGATAGGTTTGTCACCCACCCTGGCAGCAAACTTTTGTTTTACGTGTTTTGCATATAATACTAAGTAGCTATAAGTGGTAGCCTATAAGTGACTTTCTGTTTTATAAGTTGCCTTGTAATCAGTTGTTGTTAGTCGATGGCTTCTCTAAAATCTAATAAATAAAATAAATAAAAATAAAATAGTGTCTACAAATGATCACGATATTTTGATTTATTTTTTCTTAGGTTTTTAACTTTATCTCTATGTAGGTAGGAAAATCGCGGGCCATGGATTTTAGACGGATGAGCTAGTAGCTTAATAGTATTTAGTAATTTGAAAATCAAATCAAATCAAATTATATTTATTTTCTGTAGATATTTACAAATATACTTAGAACACGTCATTTTTTTGCCTCTCCTCAACGTTGAACCACTGTGGAAGAAGAAGGGCAAAAAACTCACACAGATATAAGAGCTGACCAGTAATTGACATTGAAGCTCGACAAAAGATTAACAACATTCTACTTCCTGTATACTTTCAAAGCCATGTAAATAATTTCATCAACACCGGCAGCTTGTTTTTGCCCATTGCTGGGTATAAGCCTCCTTTTTGTGCAAACTTATCCGGTCCTGTGCCAATCGAATCCAGTCTTCCCCGCAATATGCTGTCGTCAACCCATAAATCATTTAATTCAATAAAATACACCTACATGTAATTATTTGCGTCTTCTCAACTTTCCCACTGTAAGAGAAATAACCGGCCAAGTGCGAGTCGGACTCGCGCACGAAGGGTTCCTTACCATTATCTACAAAAAACCGCAAAGAATCACTTTAGTTGTATGGGAGCCCCCTTAAAATTAAATTTCTTTTGTTTTTTAGTATTTGTTGTTATAGCGGCAACAAAAATACATCATCTGTAAAAATTTCAACTATCTAGCTACCACGGTTCATGAGATACAGCCTGGTGACAGACAGATAGACAGACGGACGGACGAACAGCGAAGTCTCAGTAATAGGGTCCCGTTTGGCACCCTTCGGGTACGGAACCCTTAAAGGGAAAAGATCCACCCATATTGTTATTCATCATCATCATCATCATCTCATCCTATCACACCTCAGCAGTGGTATCGGGCTCAGTACAGATTTCTATTTGCTCCGATCTTGGGCCATATTGTTATTAATTATAATTTATACGTATTTTTTTTACGTAATTTCGTATTTTTTTATTGTATTTTTATTATAAAAATATCGACATCTGTTTCCATTAATGTAACGTCCCACCACTAAAGTAAATCGCTGTGCAATGGCTCGCAAATGAAAGGGCAGGGTGCAATACTGTGCACAAATTAGTGCAATTTAACTTTTGAAGGTATCTCGTTGAAAGGGAGCACTAAATAAGATTTACTAAACGGAGTGTCGGAAAATTCAAGAGGCTTCGTCGTGTAACGTTTTATGAAAATTGCTTTTTTAGATGCGTGCAACGAACGTAGAGTTATCCAGCTTCATACAGAGTGACATTTAATTGGCTGACCATATTTCGGGGAATGATAGTACCCATCATTGTGAACAACTTTCCCTATGAAACATATGGTCGCAAACGAAAAAAAATTTTGGGTCTCCCATAGTAACTTGAAATCAGCTGATCGGGGCAACGTACTGGGGGACGAAACATGTTTTTCATTTGCGACCATATGTTTCATAGGGAAAGTTATTCACAATGATGGGTACTATCATTCCTCAAAATATGGTCAGCTAATTTAATTTCACCCTGTATACTTTCGTTTTTTTTTTTGCTAAGCATAAACATTTACATACAGGCACATACCTACATTCTTTCTGGCCCCACACTAGGATACCCTGTGTCGTCGGAACCAGAAACATCGACATCACAAACATGTTAATATCCATGGTCTGGGTTTTTTTGTCCCCAGCCGGGATTCGAACCCGGGACCTCACGCATTGTAGGCAGATGCGCCACCGCTGCGCCACAGATGTCGTCTAGTAATTCAAAATATGTACATTCCTACATTAAAATATGTACATTCCTACATTAAAATCAATTAATGCTTATTATGAACGTTTAATTTTTAGGATCTGGATTGAAATTTTAAAACTCACGCCACAATACCTTTGCGTTTCATTCTAATATGACTTTTATTATCACAATGTATGAGCTTATATTATAGCGACAGCTAGCAACTATACGCACAAATGGCAGGGGTGTCCAACCAAAGGCTCGAGAAAATTGGGGCTATTCTGCCGTAACTATAAATTAATTTTCATGCAGGACAGTGCTGTTAAGCCTCCATACATTTTAATTGCCTCTATTATCAAGCTATTCTGCAAAATGTTGAGCTGATGACAATGAAGCCGTGCGTTGTCATGGCATTAGGGGGTATCAGACGCTATACCATTCTCCATTGTGCAGTTAATATCTGATAGGACACAACAGCCATTGGCTGCATGGAATAGAGACTCTTAGGCTGGGGAAGACAGTCCAAATTGGTGTATACTTTAATCGGTTGTGTCAATATACACGTGCTGAAATGCGTCGATGACGGCTAGGGATTATGTCGGGTTCCAAACGCTCTGTACCAAAGTACTGGGGTGCCTACTAAAACCGTTCAGTTTTGGCCCTGAAACTACGATTACCCGATCTCCTATTTCCGATAGATTTTGGCATATAGCCTTTTTTACAGATAATGTATTTTTTTTAGATCTCCCATTACTTTGTTGTTTGGCTAAGATTATCTACCTTGAACCCTCTCTGGATTTTAGTTCTGTTAGAGATTATTAACCCCTTAGTCACATTTATATAAACTCAGTGTGCATATAAAACCCTGCTATAGCTGAATCACGTAACTAAAAGTAGTTTACAATTACAGTTAAACTAATAAGCAGTAATCGTTCAAAGTTATATTCAAAATATGACATTAACTTCTGCACTGGTCAGAGACCGTCTCGCACGCAAGATCAAGAGAATAAATCTAAAAACTAATTACAGTCTAAAAACAGTATTATTTACAAAAATATACCTGTTTGCAGAAATGGGTAGATACAAAAAAATGGAAATAATTATAATAATAAAAATAGATAGTTAATTAGATAATAAAAAGAGAGAGTAGAGAGAGAGTATGAGAGGGTGTACGTGTATGTATATGTGAGGGTATGTGAGGAAGTTTTGTCGAAGTAGGTAGAGTGATTTGGGGTGAGTGACCTCAAACGTATATATTAACATGGATATGCCTCAGAGGTTCCGGGCTTTTTAAATGATTATGTATTTTTTCGGAATTTCATAATGATCACATGGAATTAGGTATAAAGTGTGAATCGAAATGAATCAATATGAGCAAGAATTACAACATAAAAGCAGCACCATCGGCATAATGCAAAGTTTGCGACTTCACGACCAATCAGAGTACAGTCTCCAAGATGTGTCATCGTTAAAATGTTAAAACACTATTTTAATTCTAATTCGTTTAATCTCGAACCTTCCGGAAAAAAGGCATATCCATGTTATGACTATCATGACGTAAGTACCAATAATCACTCTACCTATTCCGATCACTGCTAATAAGCCACCCGGGCTTTTTCCGAAACATAAGGTTCCTATAAATAACCAAACATAAATTAATTGTATTTACAAAGCACAAAAGCGAGTTTATATACGCATAGATAAGCATATTCCAGCAAAACAAGATCCAGTTTTTATTTGGAGATGAACAACTGTGCATAACAAAAATGCTCATTTGCTGCTCAAACGAATATAACCGGCCAAGTGCGAGTCGGACTCGCGCACGAAGGGTTCCGTGCCATTATCTATAAAAAACCGCAAAAAAATGTATGGGAGCCCCCCCTAAATAGTAATTTAATTTTAATTTAATTATTTATTTTTTAAGTAAATAATATACTCAATATATTGTGAACATTTTAAGCGTCTACCTGCTACCATTATCAATATCGAGCAAAAATGAGCAAAAAAATCACGTTTGTTGTATGGGAGCCCCCCTTAATATTAAATTTCTTTTGATTTTTAGTATTTGTTGTTATAGCGGCAACAGAAATACATCATCTGTGAAAATTTCAACTGTCTAGCTACCACGGTTCATGAGATACAGCCTGGTGACAGACGGACGGACGGACGGACGGACGGACGGACGGACGGACAGACGGACAGCGAAGTCTCAGTAATAGGGTCCCGTTTGGCACCCTTCGGGTACGGAACCCTAAAAACCAACGCACATTTTCCTTTCATTAGACGTCCTGCTGTTTATCCGTTTTCTTCTCAAATAAAATGAAAGCAAAAATATGGAAATAATTGAAAATTGCTCGTGTCCGGTTCTCGTTACAAAAACAAGCGGTAAATAATAAATTCATCTACATAATTTTGTTTTTCAGGGTCTCGTTTCAGGGACAGACCTAAGAATGCATATATTATTATAGTCATGCCATAGGAGTCGTGGATGCAAAGTAGTCGTGTGCTAGATAGTTAGATAGTCGAAACTTTATTTACTCCATTTTTTGTGACTGGGAGCTAGTCAAACAGTGGTCAGCGGATCAAGGGATTTCAAAAAGTATCATACCACGGTGAAAACAGTCTGAAAAGCAAGAAGTTGAATAGAATATAATAGGTTAAATGCGCCTGGCCAACCAAGTAATGTAAACAAACACTCTGATGTGGCCAACGTAAACAAAAATCTGTAAGATGTTTGTGATACTAACTTGGGTATACATTTCTCGCAGAAAAAATACTACGGAACTCTCAGAGTTTGCGTTTAACTTTCATTGACCGTCTCTTTTCATGTTGCTTCTCCCGGCATGTGGGAGAGGGGGTTATGGGGGGGAGGGGCTTGGTAGATTTGTAACAATATTTTCTCAGCGTGAGCCCAATAAACGAGTATTTTGATAAAAAGAGATGAAAATGGGTACCATAGATAGCTAACAAAGTAAATCTCTATATCAAGTGAGAGTAAATCTACCAACTAGGGAATCTATCATAAATAATCTGATAAAAACAAACAAGCAAACTTGGGGTTACGCCTTTTTCCATACGAGTAAGGTAGCAAAGACATACACCAAACATTACAACAGAACAAAGACGACGATCCTTACATAATGATCCACTACACACCTAATGAGGGACCATGCAATGTGTGTTCCTGCGTGTAAATGTCATGTTATGTTATGTTTATTCTGCCCACGTTTTTTCAGTACCACAAAATTTCCAAAGAAAACAAAATTACTTGATATCACAGATTAACGGAACATCTTTCATATTACTCGTATATCTGATATCTCCGCCAGGCTAACGACATTACGGCGCCAGTTATCATCCCCCGCAATTTCAGATGACCGACCCTCAACTAATAAAATCCTATGATTTCCCTCTTCCTCCTTTCATTATGTTTTTATTTTGCCAATAAATGTCATTATTAACTTACGAACTCTGTCGCGGTCTCGCTTGATTCTCTATCTCTGACAGATTGGCGACTTGGAAATTGATTCCGATTTTGAAATGTCAACTGTCAAACTTGCGATTATGAGATTTTTATGTGCTCTAGAAGCGTCATTAATTAAATGTTTTCGACAATTTTCAAAAATAGTAGACGTTTTCAGGGATGCTGAATCGAGCTACAGATTTACAAGCTAGAGGTTTCGAGTTCGAGTCTGCCGAGGAAATTTCAGGTCTTGGATATTTATCAGTTACACCGTTTCTGGTTCCCACAATACAGGTTGCAAATGAACTTTTCTAAAGGAGTATGAATTAAGTACCAGCCAGACTCTTTTTGGCCATGAGAGAACATGACAATTTATTTGTTTTTCAACTCTATGCCAACTCTCTGCCCATTCACACGTTGACAAAAAACAAAGCAGGAAAAGACCGTTTTAGAAATAAAAGTGAATTGTTTTTATCTTTCCCCGCCATAGAAAGTGTGTTACTAGATGAACCCTTCCTTTAGTTTCTCAGTAGCGGAGATAAAGCGTTCTTTAGCTGACATTAAAGGAGATCGTGGAACGGAGGCCGTAAAAAGGCTGAGCCTTGTGGCCCCAGTGGGACCTTCAGACCGACAGACCGGCGTTCTAAGCATTATTAATATGTAGAGCTGAGAATAATGGTGCTGGTAGTATTATTACTGGTAAAATAAATCTTCTGATTCTTTGCCGACACAAATTAAGACACAGGCTGGGATCACCCGACCAAATGGCTCGCTGAATTCAGAATCTGAATTCAGAGTTAGAATTGCGGTACAGTGCCTCACACTTGTCAGAAAAATAGATTATAGCTGCATTTGCATGCATTTTCGTACGTTCTGTATTCTGTTTCTAGATTTAGATTCTGGATTCGAAAAGGCTTTCCGGCCATTTGAGTTCAGCCTTACGAACAAATAAATCTACCTATATTAAAAAAAAAATCGTTATTTAATTTAGCCCATGGCTTGTTTTCGTACCACATTTGAAAAAATGAAACAATAGACGTGGAAGCGAGAGGGTTAATGACGAGAATCTCATAGGATTGTCATATCTTTCTTTCTAATTCTAAGGCTATTCTCAAAAAGTTTTGTGAAACTCAGGGTTTTTTAAAGGCCAAAGCATGAGTTGGTTTCTTTATCTACCTTTATTTCAAGCCAGAAACTCTATGGATATGTACTGAAAATAACAGATTTAACAGCTGCAGCAATTAACTTGCCCGCTGTTTCTCTAAATGGAGCAATAACTGGGTTCACGTGGATGCAATCGTGCCTCTACCACCTCGTATTGAAATAACCGGCCAAGTGCGAGTCGGACTCGCGCACGAAGGGTTCCGTACTATTATACACGTTAGTTGTAGGGGAACCCCCCATAGTATACCATTTCTTTTGTTTTTTAGTATTTTTTGTTATAGCGGCAACAGAAATACATCATCTGTGAAAATTTCAACTGTCTAGCTACCACGGTTCATGAGATACAGCCTGGTGACAGACAGATAGACTGACGGACGGACGAACAGCGAAGTCTCAGAAATACCCCGGGACCCCCGTTTGGCACCCTTTGGGTACGGAAACCTAAAAAACAAAAGAAATACAATATTAAGGGGGGCTCCTAACAAACACGTTTTTTACCGTTTTTATAGATAATGGTTCGGAACCCTTCGTGCACGAGTCCGACTAGCACTTGGCCGGTTATTTTTGATATACTGTGAAACTTTCACCCAAGCCACTTCTGTGCACTTACTATCTCTAGGTTTGCGGAGACCACCCGGGACCCTCTTTAGATAGGTAGTTAAAACAATTCTACCGTGAAATTTTATCTCGAGAATTAATCGGCAAAGAGTCACTCTATACTGCCCTTTTGTCTTGTTTTTTTAACCTCTTTTAACGCGCTTTTTAGGGATTTATTACGATTTCTAATCGGAAATAAGTTATTATCAGGACGACAGCCTCGCGGGACTTACTGCTCAGATATAAAAGTTTTTAGAACCCAACTGGTTTATCTTAATGAGGTACCTATATTTTAGATTCATCATCATCATCAATCAGCCCACACCTACCCACTACTGGGTATAGGCCTCTTCTCTACCACGCCATCCGCTCCGGTCCTGTGCCTCCCGCATCCACATTTTAGATTATTTCCTCTGAATTTATTGGGCTCACAATATGCTTTACTATTTTCCAACAGTGCAGTGTTTTTTTTTAAGTTTCCAGATGTACGTTGATTTTATTAGTTTAATGTGAGCAGAACTATGATTTTTACAATGGTTATAGAATAGACTAAATTATAGTGAACACATAATAGAAGAAACATCCAAAAAGTCCAACATAAAAAAACGTCATAGGTACATAATTTGTTCACAATCATCTTTCCTTTGCATGCAAAACAATTTGCGATGCGTCAGGTCAGGGATCATATCCGCACTTTACACCGAGCCGAGTTACGTTACAACGCGAAGCCAATTCATTTGGAATTCGAATTTAATGCAGTGTAATTTCTGACAAGTTATTTAGAGAACGCACCCGTTTAATAAAATACTATTCTGACGAGTTCTTAATTTATTGAGCATCTGCTATACAACTTTCCAACGATCTTTTGGCTTGCAATTCAAAATAGCGGAACGTGATTGGCGGAAATTAGCGTTTTACACGTCGACGCATCGTTTGAGAATCCAAAACGAAAAAAAAAAATAAGTTTCATTAATTTCACCAAAGTATTTCGCGAATCTCACGTACTGGGTTTCACCAAAGCTATATTCTTTCCCGCAACACATGCCTGTGTGAATTCGTCGCCTTCATTCCATAATCAACTTTAACCAGGCGGAAGCGACTCAGTGAAAAGCGGTTGATGCCTACTTAATTTCCGCTTTACGGGTTACTTGATGCGGCTGAATAAATTCACACAGTTTGTAACTTAGTAAATAGACAGTTGATTCCAGTTAAAATGTATGATAAAATATAAATTATTTAACCCTTTCGTAAAAATTACGGCACCTGTCAAATAAATTTGTCAGATAAATTAAATAGACAGAATGAGAGCCCTTCAAAAGTTCAAGTCCTTCCCACGCATTGCTAGACTAACTAGGTATCAGAAAATACCTTCCCAAATACAGTGAAGTCTACAAAAACATGACATTGGTGATTTAATTCTAAGTTGTTAGACCACCATTATATGTAATAATATAATTTTTTAATGCACGGTAATTTACAGGGAAATATAAAATATAATTTAATGCGCAAAGGAGAGCTTACCTCTAGAGAGAGATTTTTTTCCAGCAAACCTAGGCAGGACAGGAAAGATGGTGCTGAGAGATTAATGAATTGAATGAATGAAATGTGAATTCAGATTCACACTGAAAGCTATTGTTTTGGAACATCCAGATGGATTCGACAGAGCAACAGTCAAAAATCGACAGTCGCAATACCATGAAATCGATTCTTGCAAGAATAAGAGATTCTATTCAACTCGCATCAGCTTGTCTCCTGTTGAATGTCAATGTTCGATGTAATATTTCAGCGAAGTCCCGCTTACCAGTGCATATTGAATCTGAAATAAACCACGCGGAAGGGGGAATCTCGCCAACAATGGTGAAAATGACATAGCGTGCCCCTCATAGATGCGTGGATATAACTGATGGAGGCTGCGCGGTTAGGACCTTTCAAATATTATTTGAGTTCATAACCATACGATAGTGTGGCCTAGAGATGACACACGACCAATCAGTTAGAAATGAGCTGCCCGAAGGTCTAAGGATTTCATCTATTCGACGAGATTTTGCTAGATCAGGTAGGCACAGGACGTGAGGATTGACGCTTTTGAGAAGAGTGGATCAATTGTGGACATGATGAAGATGATAGATTCAGTAAGTTATAGACTAGTACATAATTTCAAATTCAATTTAATTAAAAATATTGTACATTGATTTCCGGTGGCCAGGCCTGGTGAGGGTGATGACGGTGTGCTGTTCGTCGCATCCGACGATGTCAGCTTCTGCTGTTCTTCATTAATGTGTGTGTTAATAGTGGCCTTTACATTAAGCGCCCGCAGACGACAGACTTTTTAATCGGTTGGTACCAGGGAGCACTTATACAGTGGAGAGCGCATGGATACATTTTCCTTTGAAACACAACTCACTAATTTACGGGCGGCGGGGAACGAGGTAAGAGAGCTGTGATTGGTCAGCCGCTGCCAAACTGTCTGGCGGCCCGTCATCGTACATAGGTTGCGTATGCGAACGTTTGTTGAGTACAACAAACGTTTAGCGAGCCGCATTCCCCCGCAGGCGCACTCAATTGGATATGTAGTCTCTGGTTGGTAGCAAACTGTTGTAGTATGCGCTCATCATTTTCATACTGATTAAGAGACCGACCCGGCTATCAGCCGATAGAAAGTCTTTGGGGGTGTCTAACAAGCATGGGTCATAACATCAGGTACTCAACCGCTCATTCCCACCAAAGGCTCTCAGGTGCAACATCGCTACCTTTTTATTATTTAGACCGCATTTTCTACGAGTGTTTGCGGCGTGCTTCACTTTGATTTTGGAAAAGTGGCGGGATGTAGACTGCGATCTGAATACAAACTGGTTGGGACGAACTGGATGTGGGGATATCGTTTTTATGGTAAGTGCTTACGTAGGTAGGGGTTCGCTTTATGCTGTAATGGGATGAGCGACTTAAAGGAACTGTTTACTCTGATTTTGCTGTATGAAAACTTTTAGATCGCCTGAATGGTGAGACGATAAAGTGGATGTGGTGGTTGCATGTTTTCATTTACTGTAGTCTACGGAGGATGTTTCGTAATTTTGGTACACCACCGTTGTCAATTTTGTTAAATGTATGGTCAAAATATGCATGGTCAAATGTATGGTCAAATGACGGCCCGCTTTCGAACCGCCTACATCGGTTTGGTGAATCATGCTTCATAGAGTTCCTTTCTTGTTATTTAGGGTACCGTACCCGAAGGGTGCCAAACGGGACCCTATTACTAAGCCCACGCTGTCCATCTGTCCGTCAACGGGTCCTACAGCACGAACCGTACATAGCTAGAAAGTTGAAATTTTCACAGAATGTGTATGCCACAACAACAACAACAAATAATGAAATACGAGAGATATTACCTACCTATGTAACAGCTATTCACAGTCTTATATTAATAATAAACATAGATTTGGAATTAGGTTAGGAGACATTTATAATTTGGACTCATGTTTACGGAGCGGCAAATCTTGGAAAGAAAATTTCGCCCACTTCTAGTTCTTATATCATTTATTATTTTGTCGTACATATGTCAGCGCTATATCGTAGAATTGGCCATATCATGAAATGGCCGCAACTTTAAGCTAACGCAGTGTTTTCCCTCAAAGATTTCTTCATGATACTTCACCGTTGGCCATTTCATGATATTATGGCCATCCTACGATAAGGCGCCGACACATAGACAACACAATACAAAACCTTGAAAAGCCCTACCCTAACCCTAAACCCTGTTTAATTTAACAGATCGCGATAGTAGAGCAATCACTTTACATCCTAACGGGACGTTCCGGATAAATGTACAGGTTTTTAGTACAAGCAACCTATCCTCTATTGTGAGAGCATTTTCTGCTCTACTTCCAATATGCCAGCAACATAAACTCAATCCCAGTTTAGACAAAACTAGTCTGTGTTACCAAGGGTAAAAGACGGCTAGGGTTGAACGAGTAGGTTTGTAGGTTCGTACGATAGTACCATGTCGAAAGGTACATTTGTCGAAATTAGGACGCATCCGTCCAAGATCTTTGGGTCCCGATTCTGCTCTTGGTTTTACACGTTGTAATATCACCGCACTACTACTGCTCCTACTGTAAAATCTACGAATCCTGCAAAGAGATTGAAATCACTACGTTAAGTCTGCTAACAACGAATGCCTTAAAATAGCCAGTATGTTTTTAAATAATTTCATATCATAGATCTAGCGACTCTCAAGAGACTCTATTCCATTTTGTGGACAATGTTAGAGATGTCACTTGCATGGCATATTTTCTTTCAGTACCGGGCTAGGCTACCTATATTTGAAAGTTTATAGCAGTCTATTTTGGCCAGCATCGATAGAATAGCGATAGGGCAGTCAGGTTACAAATAGCTGAATTGGCACCCTTTGCAGTTGAAAGCCGTGGCAGAGCGCTTCGAGTCCACGGCTTCATTTCAAATGTCTGTTGAAAATGTACTTTGCTTGAGAGAAATAGCTGTTTCGGTCTTTTGTTCGGTCCAGATATAATATTGTTAAATGTTTTTCATTTTGGGTGAACCACCAAAAAAGTAGCTGTATTGAATGGTATTGGTAATTATTTTGACCTCCTCGCTCGCGTATCTTTTTTCTGTATTGTTAGTTTGAACGCAAGTCCTTACGCGAACGAGAAGTTACTTAATATTTATTTCGTAGAGTCAGTACCTACCAGGATTCAAACTTGCATCTCTTGTGTACTTTTTTACTTTTCTACAGCTCACATTACTGTATCATCCAGTTGAAAACTATCTGGCAGTTCAATTTCACTTAGCATAAATATATCAGGAGTCTCTTATACCTCCTAAAATATGCATGTATGCAAATGCACACATTGGGACGATAATGCTTGGGCCCACTTAATTGGCCGATTGCATAGTAAGTAAGTCTGTGGTCTGTGGTCTCTATGGCCCATTATAATAAACCACTCTCAGCTCTGAGGGCCTTATCACACTGGCGATTTAGAAGCGATTTGAAGGCGAGGCGATTGCGCAGCAAGCTTGCCGCGACGATGCCGCGATGACGCAGCTACGTCGCGGCAAGCTCACAGCGTGCGTACCGCGTAACACTCGTGTCTTTGGTATGGCTGAAGTAGGGCGGGGTGAAATGTTCATAATGGCGTCGAGGATGGTAATCGCGGCGACGACGTCACTGTTCATCGCGGCGTATCTTGTCGCGGCGTGTCCACCGCGCAACAGCTGCGCACACGCGGCGAGCTCGCTGCGCAATCGCCTCGCTTTCACATCGCAGATGTGTGTGATTGATAAGGCCCGAAATCTCAAGCGTGCACTCATACTCTCTCGGTTTCTACACCGTCATTGCGCTGCTGAGACAACTATCAGAACTAAGAGCGGTATTAAGAAAAGTTGTCTTCACGTCGAGTCGGATGTTACAGCAGCGCTTATACTTAGTAAGTACGTCCCTAAAGGTACAATACCCTTAGATCGATTCTGTACAGCTAATAAGCAGGCTTACGGAGAATATTATAGTACATTTAATAGACGTTTTGCTTTGTACGTAAATCGATTCCCAGCGAGCTGTAATCGGCTTTTCTATTCCTAAGTTTAACTCGACGGGCCTTACATAATTGCGTCTACGTCCCCTGAGAACGTCTGCCCCTGAACTGCCGTTTGCAATATTGGATATGTTTTATAGAAAAAATATTATTATTGTCTGTGGTCTTTTGTCTAGGAGATTAGTCTCGTGATCTTGGCAGATTTGGTTGAGTTTTTACTTTTGGAGAGGAAATAAATCTTTAGTTCTTAGATATCTTTAATGTGCGGCGTCGTTGTTTTCTAGTTTCCACAATACAGTTTTTCTTTGTGTGAGACCAGAAGCAATGTTTGTGCTTGTATTTAAAAACTTATTCACACATCTTATATAAAAATAGTTCGCCATTGTTCAGTCATTCGAGCGAGCGGTGTGCTTTTGATATGAAAATGAGAAGTGAAAATGCCGAATAGTTATGAAAATTATTCGGAATTTACACAGAATTAACATGATAACAAAATCAAAACCGTGTGTTCTATTAGATCCAGCCTATTTTATTTTATTTTAATTTATTTGGGACATCAACAGCACATAGACAAACAAATTACAAAGAGCAAAGACACAGAATGAAAGCCAATAACAGATATGCACAAAAAATACAAGAAATTAATTTAGATCGAGAAACTTAAACAGACAGGATATAACATAATAGGACACAGGAGTACCTATCAATGAAGTATTATCATGGGAAAATAATATGTATTATTATAATACATTTTATCTAGGCAATTTTCTGGACACAGAGAGTGAAAAGGCTATCTAGCCTAGGATAATACCTATCATAGAAGACCCGCCGAGAGTTCCTTTTGTAATGCTGTAGTGAGAACCATACGGTAAAATCGTATACCGGTATAAGTGTATGGTAAGCATAAAGAATAATGTAAAGTACCATTAAATTGGACATGAAGGTGATTACAATCTGCATACAACGGCGATAATCGCACCTATTTGTGTGCGAAATGCGCATAGAGCTACGTATGTAGATGGTGTAGTGATTTCACGAAGATCCTTTACTTTAGGAGGTACAGTCACATCACAACACACAACGTACAAGTCCGATGACTTTGATGCCTGTAGCACACCTCCGCTGCGAAACTGAAAGGTCGAAACCGCAATAGTTTCGCTGTGAGTTGTGAGTTCTTTGGCGGCGAAACAGTAGTGAAATTCCCTGCTCTAACATACAAAACTGACTATGATGTTGCCTCTTTCTGACATGATTTCGCTCATTTGCTCAGGCGCCGTCTACATCTCCGCTAGTACTACCCGTTCGCTATAAGTTTGCCGGTGACGATGTGACGTCACTCAGAGGTAGGGTTAGCAGAAATATTACACATTTACAAAACAATTTATTAGGCAACATCTAACACATTCGGTCGATATTAAATAATCTACAACAATAAAAATAGTTTAGTCCAGTTGGGCTTACCTACGAGTGTATATTCCAAATTCTAATTAGGATCAGGGGCCATGGATTTTTTTCCAATTTATTGTACAAACTTTGGTATAAATAAACCATTATTTTAATATCTTTGTTTTTTATTTCAATAAATACACATTAATAGACATAAATAAATAAAAATATCACGCCTCCCGACTGCGAGTACTGCGACGCGTCAGCGATGACGTTACTAACGGTGTGCGGATAGGGCGACTCAGGGGTGCGGTTGGCGGTTGGGGGACGGCAACCGCATTCCACGCACCGGCAAACTTATAGCGAACGGGTAGTATAGTTTCGCGTAAGTGAAGTACTGTTGCACAGCGAAACTCGCGCAGCGGTTTCGCAGTTGTTGTTTCGCAGCGGAGGTGTGCTACAGGCATGAAAGACATCAAGTGATTTTGGAAGATTTTGATAGTACGAGTACTACAATTTGTTACTTCCTACGCCTGCACCATAACGTCGCCGCCGCGCGCCGTGCAGTTTAGGTTTCCAATCTATTTCCTTTGCAATACTGTAGCCCCTTCAATCCTCGCCACAGTTTCACAGTAAAACGATAAACGGAACGAGCCTCATGATGACTTCGATAACTGTTATGAGTTCGAAGTGTTGCCCACATCTGCTCCCTACAGACGACGATCAGTCAGACGGGTTTTTGGAATTGAAGTCCTCTATAAGGCACGTTACCGGTTGGTAACGGGGCACAATGCTACATGGATGTTTTGGCACTTTGATGGGGGGCGCCACTGCAACATTGGTCGATTGATTGATTGGATTGATTGCGTTAGTTCCGACTCTTGGCCGAGTGCCAAAACATCCATGTAGACTGTAGTAGCGAGATGGGTATCAAAAAACAGTCTTCGATCTTTTGGCTGATGAGTGACGGTTACAAGGTGGCGCCAGCTCTACGCAACCTAATGCAACGAACATGTCATCAATATAAATTTTCATTCCTCATTGGTCAACAAGTGTCATAGTTCCACCTGTTACCACGCGCAAAAAGATCGTTTGAAAGATGAGAAACTCGAAACACCGCACAGCCTCGAAACGAAGACAACAAATAATATAATAATAATAATAAATTGTTTATTGCCAGACTACAATATCCAATATAAAATAAAATGACCAAATAAAAATAGATAAGAATAACTATATTGATTAAAATAATTAATTAGTTAATATAATAAATCATGGATTAGAACCATAGCAGTCAAGTCTGATATTAATATGAAAATGGCTTCAAATATTTATATCATGGTGGTAAAAACAGTAGCCATTGTTTTCATTTACTGTGACAAAATCAAATAACAGGTTTCACATTTCTATGCCTATAATTAGCTATTTTCTTTGCCTTACTGTTGGTTACGTAATAGCATAATTAGACAGACAGGCTATAAATGGTAGTTCGGTTAGGATTTCTGCACTGCAATTACGTTTACTAATTTCGCTACTTTTTAAATTTTTCAGGATGTCATTATGTCATATTTTTTGCTTCAGAAATATACAGAGTGCAAAAGAAAGACATACTTATCTAGTCGTATTTATCATATAAAATTCAGTTACCTACGGTCACATACGGGTGAAGGGTGCCAAACGGGACCCTATAACTAAGCCTCCGCTGTCCGTCCGTCTGTCCATCTGTCACCAGGCTGTATCTCATGAACCGTGATAGCTAGACAACTAAAATTTTCACAGATGATGTACTTTTGTTGCCGCTATAACAACAAAACTGAATTAAAAATAACTAAAAAAAACAGATAATAATAAATATAAAAGGGGGCTCCCATAGAACAAACGTGTTTTTTTTGCTCGTTTTTGCTCGATATTGATAATGGCAACAGCGCTTGAAATATTCACAAAATATTAAGTTAAATTATTCTCTTTAAAAATAAATAATTAAAATAAAATAAAATGAATATTTAAGGGGGGCTCCCATACAAGAAACGAGTTTTTTTTTTCGATTTTCCATAGATATGTACAGAACCCTTCGTGCGCGAGTCTGACTCGCACTTGGCCGGTTATTTTTTTTTCTTTCTCCCTAACCGGTATTCAAACACGGGACTTCTTGCTTTGGAAGCACTGCCTCGACCACAACACTACAAAAGTCACCATTATATTATAATTATTTTTAGATTGATGCTATAGCCACTAACAACCTCTTCAAATATGACCTCAAAGGGGACTGTCTATGAGGCACTTTAATTAAAACTCAAATAAACAAAATATACATACTTGTATTGAAAAACTAATAAATAAAATTACAGGGTTGAGCTTGAGTTCGCTAGTTAGAACAATATGCAAAGGAGAGCTGGACCTAGTGCCCAGCGCCACAGATTAATAAAGAGTTAGCCAGCGCCTTATTTGTAGGTGTGCGTTGGGTCCCCCTCTACTCCCCTGTCTGCCCCTCTACGTTTAGTTACACGCGCGGACAGGGCCATTGGCGTATTTTTTTTTGTCTGCAGCCACCGATATCTTTCTCATTATTTGGTAGCAGTACCATAATGTATTATATTTAAAGAGGAAGAATTGCTGAAAACCATTTCGAAGCCGAGATAATAGAGGTACAATGTAGCAACACTTTTTGTACTGAAAAAACTATATGATATGATATGTGTGATATCTCAGCCCCGAAATGATTAAGCTATAATATGTACTTCATAGTAAGATAATTGACGACCTCTGTGGCGTAGCGGTTGTACATCTGCCTACCATGCGTGAGGTCCCGGGTTCGAGTCCCGGCTGGGAACAAAAAAAAAGTCCCCAGGTCTTGGATGTTTACATGTTTGTGATGTCGCAGTTTCTGGTTGCCACGACACAGGGTATCCTAGTGTGGGGCCAGAAGCAATGTATGTGCCTGTATGTAAATGTATGTTTATGTTTGTAAGCTTATTTTATTTTATTTATTTATTTAACAAAAATCCACAGCCGTTCGCTTACAATAAACTTATAAGAAAACTGAAAATTAAGTCAATTAAGGAATTTACTATGTAGAACTTAACTTACTTTTAATGGCTTTTTCAAAATTTACAACTTTCATGAGTGGCCGCCAAAACTCAAAATCGACCAAACTTTAAGAAAACGTCAAAATAACGCCAACTTTACCCAAAGACCGCATGGACAAAAAATCCTAAATGGAAGGGCGGCCCTTAGTAAACCAAAAGATAAAATTATCAAATCATTAGGTATCTAATGTTTCCGCTTTACCGGCCAGTATTTACTTTTTATTGTTCCACAAAATAAGTTCACTCACTCTGTAATGAACGCCTTGGGGTGACTTGCACCAGACTTATGTCTGCCGTTAAATACAGTTTAAACACAACTTAAGAGTTGTACAACACGGCCAAGTATCGAAGACGTTGGTATTTAAGTTGTATTTAAACTTTATTGAGCAGCTATCATAATTCCTGGTGTTATGTATATTGGTCTTTAGTAGACAAAACAGACTCTGTATCTATTTTAGCACAACTGCGGAAGAAGAACAACAAAAATCGGATTAAATCCTAAATTCTCTTTTCATTTGACTTGCCAAGCGGCTAAGTTTGAAATTGCCATTGTGTACTCAAATTAAACTTGGTTGCTTCTTGCTCCTTTGGGTAGAAAATTAGTTTTTTGAATGTTCTGTAAGTTTCAGGAAATGAAGTAAAATACTGAAACTGCAATTCCAGAGTGTAACAAGTGGTAAAGTAAAGAAATATATCAAGTAACTTTGGAACGTCAATAAACGTTAGAGCTCCGTGGTCTAGTGGGTTTCATGCTTGCCTCTACGCAGATGTAGGTTCGAATCCCGGTGCTGACCATGTACCAATGAGATAAGTCATTTACGGACTTTCTCACGGTGATAGAACAACGTGAGGAAACCTTCATTACTTTATAGCTGCGGCGATGGGCTAGCCCCCTGTCACACAAAATGGAGTATTGAATCACTGGCTGAAAGTGGGCACAGTGGTGCCTCTGCCACCCCGTATGGGAAAAGGCGTGACACTATGTTATATTTATCTTAAGTTATGAATGAACTCATGTTTTAGGAAGTGGCACTAACGAATGAACAATGACAAGATTTTACGCTCGGCTCTCACACAAGAGATGCAGGTTCAAATCAGGTGCTGCATGAACCAAAAAAGTATTTATCTTAACCTCTGGTGTGTGAAAAATCCCGGAGCAGGATATGTCACTTTATCGACTGGCTCTAACAAAAAAAAACGTTCTAACGGCGCGGTGATGGAAATCAATGTGAGGAAACCTTCAGTCTCCATAGCTGTGGCGATGGGCTAGCCCGCAAAAAAGAGTAATGATTAAACAGGTTAAACTGTGCATCTGCCGCCCCCGTGGGAAAAGGCGCAACGCTTTGTGAACTGCTTTACAGATGTTCACAAATTTCTATTAAGTATGCACTAGTTTATGTAGTCTATTGATTTGTATTGTAAGTAATAATTATATGTATTGTACACATGGGTCTACTCCTGCTCAGCAATTATCCACCTGTCTCATCCCTATTTGGTTTGCTGGAAGAGATCTCTTATTAGAGATAAGCTCGCCTTTGTACACGTTTTCTATGTTTTTTACTGTCCTATTTAACTTTTTGTGTGCAATAAAGAAATTATGAATTTAGAAAAAAAAACCTTTAGGGCTTTTTTTCGCACAGCGATTTTTTTCCGAGCGATTTTTTTCCCGCTATTCTGTAACACTGCAATACTATGGGAGATTTCTGCATACAATTTAGCATTTTTTTTCCGCGTATTTTTGATTCGCGCGGATAAAAATCGCTATGCATACGGGCCCTTACATTATTTACCACAAAAATACTCCAAGAACTAACTTAATTTAAAAAACACTCTTTCCTTTAAAATTGGCATAACACACTTTTAATGGACACCGTAACCGCGTTACACAGATTACAAAAATATAGAGAATTTTTAATTTTTCCTTCCTCCCGTTAATAACAACCAAAAGGATCCTTATTTACCTGAACGATCAACCGGCTGATAACATCTTTTATCTGCGGCTGAAAGGGATGTTTGTGCTATAATTCCAAAGATTTTTTTTACCTAATTACCACAGCTCTTCCCTCGGGCGCTTTCCGCAAAAAACCTATCCGTTCCGCTTCAAAGGACCGAGATAAATATAAAAATATAATAAGAAACTGGGAAAGAAACATTTACTGGCAAATTAAAAATGGTATGGGTTTGTTCGGTTTCTGCTGCCTCTGGGTGAGTGTTTCACGACTATAAAATAATTTAATACCTACATCATGTTTTAGTAACAAACATTGTGATTTGCGCGCTTACGCATTGTTAGACATGTTTCATAAATTTTGACAGCTGCTAAATAGAACTAAGATGCTAATCGTAATTAGTGTTTTTGGTCCCTATGTTTGTAAAGTATTGCCTGGAATAAACATTTTCTTATTATAGCTATTTACATCCTATAATAACAGCACGTGATTCTGCTTTGGTCACATTGAAATCGACCCAACAAAATTATTTCGTATTGTCGTGTAATGCAATTTTGATTGATAAAACGATACAAGCTTAGCCTCACAGTAACGTAACTTTACACAGCACTGAAAATAAAGCATGTTTACGGCCGCATGTCCTCGCGTCATCACTTATGTGCAGTGTAATGTACACCCAGTTTACTAGGTGAGGATCACTCCTCTGACTGTGTATGTACGGTACATCTTCATGCTATGAATGTGCTAGCGTAGCATACGAGGTAGCGTGACATATTTTTTGCATGTAGGTAATTAGTAGCTAATATCGTTGACGAACGAAAAGTTATGTGACTTTTTTATCATTTGAATTAGAATCGTGTTTATGTATTCTCACGCATTTTCCAATAAAAATGACGAAAGAGTGGCTGAGATACTTTATTTGGTTAAACAAGTCTTAAAAACTATGTACTCAAACCTTTTTATTCACTAGGAAATTATTTCATAGATCAACGTCTCACCGGACTCAGAGTAATTTTTAATGAACCATTACTTAAAGACATTACAAATTTTAATTTCCACCCAAAAAAAAATTAGGTACTTACTAATATGTAATGAGTCATTAAAGATTCTAGGTACGGTCGTCATCGTCAGTAATGTCCAGCCAGACTTACCTCTTCCGCCAGTTATATAGTACCTTCTAAAGCACTATTAGACTCACTCTCTCCGCTACCTACCTCCATAGCCGTGACAAGTCGTCAGTCCCCTTCAGGTCATAAATCCACGCCTATTTAATGAGTTTCCTCCGTCGTTAAGCCTCAGCCCCCCGCAATAACGCAACGCTATCATCGCCTGACATTATCTGAAACTGAAACATATGTGACGAGAGTGGTGCTAAATTGCTTCGACAAAATTCCCGATTTCCTAAAGTACAGTTCCGGGTATAATTTAAGACTTTACTTTATGAGTTGCACTTAACGGTTTGAAAGTTGTCACTTACCTAATTATTGGCGAGAATCTCATAGATATCTTTTGTTTCTAATTTACAGGATGTAACAGAAAGGTGTAGTCATATTATCGGGGGTTATTAGGGATATCATTTGAGAAACATTCACTATGAAACCGATTTGATCAGAGCAACTTTAATTTTCACTTCTGTGTACATTTTGGCCTGAGTGGATCAGCTGATTTGTGTGGAGAAGTGAATAACCGGCCAAGTGCGAGTCGGACTCGCGCACGAAGGGTTCCGTAGCATTATTTATAAAAAACCGCAAAAAAAACGTGTTGTATGGAAATCTTAGTAAGAGAAGAGCCCATGTGTATAACGCGTATTTACCACCTGCAGTCACTATTTCTATAATAGCTTAGATTGTCTCCCCTATCCCAGACCACACTTCCTGTCCTGTGCCGCCCCAGTCCAGTACAGTCCAGCAGTGCTGGCCCTGAAGTCGCGTGAGGAATTGCGTGCCAGTGGCTAATAGCGAGGGCGCAAAAAAACTTGTTTTGAATCGTCGACGGTGCCGAGACGCGCCGCGCTCTCCCTGCCACACTGCCAAGCCGTACGCGACTCACTCACCACCCTGTTCTGAATGCGTCAAAACTAAACACAACCTTTTCTCATACCCACTTTTAGCCAGATGTGTAATACTACATTTTGCTTTGCATGGGACCAGCCCATCGTCGCCTAAACTCTAGACACAAACAAAAATTCTGATTGGTGTTTAAAGCCATTAAATATTCTGTTAATTCGACTCACCCCCTCACTATAACTGTCTCACAAAGTTGTTGATTGACAAACGCCAGCAGTCTGCAGACCAAATGCATTGGGTTATTCTGCTTAAGATTTACAAAAGTTAAACGTTCAAATATTGAAAAATTCTACAATTCTGTAGATAACTTCAAATATAGATAAAACCTTCTCGTATTTTTTGCCCCTTCTCTACTTTGGACACCATGGTAGATGGGCAAAGAAACTCTGTGCTATTTCTTTTATATCTGTTATATTTTTAAGCAAGATAGGTTTAAACATTACTTTTATCATCACTGCAGTGTTTGTCTTAAAAAGTTAAGATGAACTCTGTGACGTCAGATTGATCTGAAATTTTACATATTAAACAGAGCTTATCCTCACTGCTCAAAACAGGCCCCAAATATACGTAACTACTTTGTTTTGTAGAATAGAATATAATAGTTTATTTCATGAATATAGATTACATTTAATACAGGTCTTAATTACATTTTATGGACATGGATTTTATTTTTTTGTGGACATAAAAACTCTAAAATGGAAAACACACACAAGGGCGAGGATGTAGGTAAGTAATTTATTTTACATCCAATATTCCAGGACTACTCCACTCACTAAAGAGTCAATTATAAGGTTGATCAATATTTTTTGAGTTGATCGGAATAATACAAAGTACCAGCAAAAACGGCAAGTAGATTGACCCGCCTACGCCTGAAAAGTGTAATTACACTGCCATTTCTTGTCAATATTCCAGCAGTTTGTTTCAAAGCAAAAGCTGCGTTGAACTCGCTACCACATTGCATATTTAGTAGGAATATGCTTTCATTCTGTAGACATACCGTGTTATTTGTCACGACTTTCTTTAAATCTCAGGTAGTTTGTATGTATTTATTAGTGTATGTATGTGTATGTAAAAATTTATTTATATATTATATTAGTTTATTAATAGTATTATATCTTTAATATTTTGGTAGTTAATTTTAGGATGTATTTGGATGTAAGTATATTCTAGCTTTGTACTCGTAGGTATATTGTTGTACACAAAGGTCTACCCTTGCTGATATATCAAACTCTCTCATCGGAACTTGGTTTGCTGGAAGAGATCTCTTTTTAGAGATAAGCTCGCCTTTGTACACTGTTTTTATTTACTTTTTGTCATTGCAATTAATTGTGTGCAATAAAGAAATTATGAATTATGAATTATGACTTTCCGCTATATCATGACACAGTTTCACAAATTATAAAGTTTTATGAATCGGTCTCCGTGGAAGATGGATTTTTTTACATAAGCTTGTAGTGTGGGAGTTTCCGAAATAATTTGATATTTCTAGGTAACGGAAATAATATACACAAAAAACAGGTTAATTAAATAAATCTTAACATAGCGTGACGCTTGAAGTATTTCCAATTTTATTAAAGTAAAACGTCACAAATTAATAAACCAATTACTTACCTAACTTGAGGTATTTTCTAATATCACAACAAATTCCCTGCAAAATTCTCCGACGAAATTTGACACCGAGTAAAATATTCACAATACGCTGATGCATTCTTCAATATCGTTCAGGAACTTTTAATCTGCTAGAAGAGGGCTCGAATTAATCAAGACGTAGGGCGGGGCAGTCCCTTTGAGACCTGCCACTTATCGTAGTACGGGCTCGAACATGGACTTAATATGGTGATAGTACGAGGGGATCACTCTTGTTAGGGAAGTGATCGGTGGGGAATTGTATTCTTCATATTCTTCCTTCTCCACTTTTTCTTCTTCTGGGGATTCGTGGACCGCGCTGCCATTGTCATACTATGGCCTTTTCTTCCAAAAATCCAACTTGATTATTATGCGTTTGATGGTGATTTGCATAATATCTTCGTCAGCAACTGCAGACAACGTGTCGCCAACACGAGTGAGTGAGACAGCAAACGTACTACCCTGAGGTACTACCCGGTCGAATTTCCTTGAAACGTCACTGAGATGCAAATTGCCAAGAGCTTCGTAATGACGTCACGATTCAGGTCTCAATTTAACTTGACCGGGATTAGCAAGACGAGTGTGGACGGAGAACGTAATTATCTGACACACGTCAGACTGTGAAGGTCGTAACATAGCAAGTAACCGAGACAGCGGTGTTGCGAATCCCATCTATTTCAGACACCTGAATCAACATCCGTGTCACATTTGAGCAGCAAACAGAAATTCCCTTATACTTCATTAATCAGTGCTTTTTGCCGAAGAGGTGTTTTGTCTTTGATTCAATTAATGACATTTCATTAGTTTGCTCCCCTAAAGTCATTATTTATTTCCTTAGCCAGATGCGGATCAAAAGAAGGCGAAGGGTAACGTTCATTCAAGGTTTGCGGAATTTGACGACCTGTGATTGCCATATTTATTTCATTTATATCATAAATAGCGACCCCTCTCTCTTTTCCTCTCTGCTCTATGAAAATTGCCCAAGCCATTTTATTTAAAACTCTTCGTCTTTGAATTCACCGGTTGTTTAGACAGATTTAATTTAATCCTGTTCTTTAAAGAATAACCGATTAGTCAAAAATATTAGTTAATTTAATTTGAACTTTAGAGGTTTTTTATTTTTTATTTAGCCTTTTGCGGTGTCTGAGTTGTTGCTGAGCAAAGGCCACACCGGTTCGAGCCCACTTTAGAGGTTAGGCACAGGCGGTTCGAGCCCACTTTAGAGGTTAGGCACAGGTAGGTATTCGTAGAAATAGTATCTATTAAATAGGTAGGTAGTTGTTGTATAACTTTAAATTGTTAAATAGCGATCATAGCAAAAGTACAAATTGTTGTGCCCTGATAAATTTTTATATATTGTATCGTAATTTTGCACTGTCGAGCTTTCAGCCGTTGCGGGAGCAGTTTTATTTTATGATCGGATTACGAGCTTACAATGGGCTTTATAGGGGAAAATGTAATATTTTAATCGCTTTATCGAGGCGGGTACGTGCGTGAATAATTTTCGGACCAACATTAATGAGTAATGATATAACTTTTTACATAATGAAACCATCATCATCAGAAAATACCGCTGCAACAACATTTGTAATTTTATGTAAAAAAATTGCTTTTAACCAGTTTGCCTTTTTCCTAATACATTTAGTTTTAAGTTTCTAGTTTTAGGAAATGGCGTGAACTGAAAACCAGCGTTACGTGCAGCTCACTGCTACATGTAACATATGCTGAGTTCAAACCATTTTGACATTTAAACCTTAACCATAAACTGTAGGTACTATTTTTTTATTAATATCCCTGTGTTTATTTGTCAAATAAATATATTTCTATTCTATTCTATTCTAATATTGGATCTATTATGTAAGTACTAAATACCTAACTATTAATTTGACAAGTATTCCGAGCATAGTCTAATATATTTTGTAATAAATGACTAGGTAATTCAATAAGCAAGTTACATAAATACTACGCCATCATTTTACAGAAATATTACTTGTAACAAAAATATTACTTGTAACAAATATGTAGTAACTTTCTTAACACCTTTCACTTACAAGCTTAACTTTCCAAAATAGTTAATATAACAAGTTTCTATGGGGGTTTAATAACTTACACTGAAAGCTTGTAAAATTCATACCAGAGGTGAAGCGAGCCCTAGAGACTATTTATTGCATGAGCGCCCGGCGTTGGACAAATCCCAAATCAGTTTATCACCTGCTAACTTGCTTGACCGAAACTGGACCTTCCGTTTAGTGTAGATTTAGATGGAGTGAGAATAGATATCGTTATACCTATTACTTAATGACGACCTCTGTGGCGCAGCGGTTGCGCATCTGCCTGCGGGACGGGTTCAAATCCCGGCTGGAGACAAACCAACTAAATATCCCCAGGTCTTGGATGTTAACATGTTTGTGATGTCGCTGTTTCTGGTTTCCACGACACAGGGTAAGGGTATCCTAGTGTGGGGCCAGAAGCAATGTATGTGCCTGTATATAAATGTTTATGTTATGTTTACCTATACGGTGCAAATTGTGGTTAAGTTTTTAACATCTGGAAGCGTCTATAAACCTATAATTAAGATCAAATGGGCAATGATAACAAAAGCAACTTTTGATCACCTCATAAAGTCAAACTGGAATAAAATAAATCAAAAATTTAATAAGAATCTTATCTTAGAAGGGTTGAGTAGAGTCTTAAAATGTTGGAGGGTTAAGTCTTAAATTTTTTTTTTTTCTGTAAAAGGCCTTTCCTTTACCGAAACAAGTTAAATTAAAATACAACTGTAAAATACCTACCTAAAAACCAATGGCACTAGTTTGTAAGTTGTCAATTACTGTGTAACCAGCATCTTTAACGATCTTAATAAACATTTCCTAATAAACATTTTATTTTATTTCATTTCAAGTTTTTCAGCGGAGTGAGTTTAAAAAACAACGCTGTAAACATCAAACTCGGAAGCATTTAGAATGATGACACTTGAAAAAAGTTGTAAAGGAAAGAAGAAAAACTTCCCAACGCCTCATCCGGAACAAAAGTTCAGCACTAATTCCGTAAACAAGCTTCTTTTTAACAGTCCTGCTACGATATTTTCCATATTTAATCTGAACCTCTACAGTACGTTTTTTAGGGTTCCGTACCCAAAGGGTGCCAAACAGGACCCTATTACTGAGACTTCGCTGTCCGTCTGTCTGTCTCATGAACCGTGGTAGCTAGACAGTTGAAATTTTCACAGATGATGTATTTCTGTTGCCGCTATAACAACAAATACTAAAAAATAAAAGAAATTTAATATTAAGGGGGGCTCCCATACAACTAACGTGATTTTTTTGCAGTGTTTTATAGATTAGTACGGAACCCTTCGTGCGCGAGTCCGACCCGCACTTGGCCAGTTATTTTACTTTACACGACACTTCTCGGTATAAGTCGCTAAAAGTGATGAGATGTCCTGTCAAGTTGAAAGGCAGAGAGGTGTATCAAGAAGAGCATATTATGGGAAAAATCCGAAAACAGTTTGAGGTACATGGTCGGTCAGTCAGCACCAGATTTCGAAGCTGCTTCGCCTGCGTGAGAAGCAAGTGTGAAAGCCACTAGACCATGGAGCTCTACAGTCGGTAAACATTTGCGACCTCTTTGGTGTTGCCGTCCAGGCTGTGCTTCCCAATCTTGAAGTCCCGGGTTCGAATCCCGGCAGTGAAGAAAAAAAATCCAGGCATTGGATGTTTACTCGCTGTTTCTGATTCCCATGACACAGGGATACCCTGTCTGGGTTCACAAGCAATGTATGTGCTTGTAAGTTAATGTTATAATTGTTATGATAACCTACGAGCCTACTATGTCCCACTGCAAGGCAATGGCCTCTCTCCCCCTCTTCATCTCCATCCGAACCTGGGCGGTCTCCCTCCAATCATTATCCCATAGACCTAACTCCATGACTCCATCTTTTCCTGGATCGGCCACGCTTTCTTAAATAAATAGTTAAAATATGTACTTACTAATTTGGACACCTGAAACACCTTAGCCTCACTATAATACATTTTTCTGCTCTCCTGTCCAAAAGAGGCCGTTTTTCGCGTTCTCGAAGAATCCTATCCTCTAATGACCGAACTTGGCCAGTTCCTAATGTTTCTTTAAACACTTGCGAGAGACCATTACCCACAGAGCAGGAGACTTTTTGGGACCCAATTGTGCTAGGATAACACATAACATGGCGTCACGCTTTTCACATACGGTGGCAGAGGCGTACCTGTGCCCACTTTTAGCCAATGATTCGATACTCAATCTTTGCCGTGAAATAAACGATGCCTCAATAATTATTTGGCGAACACTCAGATAGATTAGATAGATGACAAGGTGGGACGACTGACATGACTATTTCACCCAATTTCAAGTGGCGAATACTTCGTCTTCGTGTCATTATCATCGAGCCGCCTTCATATCAGCAGAATCGTGCCCCTGTTTTGTTCGCGTAATGGAGTTAACGTGTGGTGTTTCTCACGTGGCCGCTGTTGATGAGAAAACTAAGAATAGGAACAGATTACGGAACTTTCCCTCTGATTTCGTATTTAATGGGCTTGTGTCTATTTGGATAACTTAGTTGGATTGAACATTTCGATCAGATACGGTCGTATCCTAGTTACCTACTTAGCTTGTAGCGCAGCAAAGTATTGTGAGAAAACCTTCATTATTGCATAACTGCGGCTATAGGCCCCTGTCAAGCTAAAACTGGACCATTTGTAATACTATCCCGTATGGGCGATAGGCATGATGTTATCATGGAGCAAATACTACTTCGTTCGTTTCGTTTCGTTCTCATACTTGCTCTATGATGCTATGTTTGTTTATAATGACAATTGCCTGTTTCAGAAGCCTCGACAATCTCCCCGAAGCAGATTCATCGAATTCGGTTCGGCTTATGCTCTTGTCCGTGGGGAAATAAATAAATATAGATAGCCTATTTATGTTAGGTACCTATGTTTAAGTCAACTAAAAAAAAATATATTTCGTCTAATAAGAATAAGTGCCACTAGCTATATCGCGGATTAGCACTATTCTCCGATTAACTTTGACAACTCCATACAAATTTCTATGGAGTTGTCAAAGTCAATAGGAAAATTGTGCTGATCCGCTATAACTAGTGGGCCTTACAGATTTTTTATTTCACAGTTCTTTATCCAAAGCGTTTCAGAGACCCGGAAGGCACATCTGGCCGAAATAGACTTTCACCCATAAAGAACTATTCCTTTTCTCCGTTCCCGACACGTTTGGTCATTGGTAGTCTCGTAGACGCGTAAATCGCGTCCCCTTCCTCGAGATTGAAAAATCCCCAACTGCCAAATACGAAACAGCTGTGTCTACTGTAATAACGTCAAATTACCTCCCGCGAGCTGACGGCGTGATACGTGATCTCAGCCTTTAGACACTGAAAGGGAATGTTGTAGGCAAGGGAAATCCTAGCTGTTAGTGGCAAAGATAGAACGTGCTTGAGACCTTTTTAGTCATGTGTGAATGGAGCTTATTTTCTATACACTAACTGGCCACTTATTTAATTTTCTGCGAAACGAGAAAATATAATTTCCAGTATGTTACGTGTTTTGGATGACACATTAAGCAATAAACTGCGGGGATTCACGTTCTATGTAAGTAGTGGTATTTATTTAAGAGACGTAGGGACGCTGTTACTTAGATAAAAGGGAAGATGGAATATTCAAGCAAGCAAACAACAGTTGCAAAAAAGTATCACGTTTGAAGTGTACATCGATGGAATCACAAAAGGTTCTTAGAACCCTTTGTAGCTGATCGGATTGATGGCCGCCGATCAGGCGATCACAAAGCAAAGAATGGAAGCGATCTCGAATGTAGAAAGCTGCGCGATCTATCAATTTGTTTAATTGGATTCTTTTCTTTGTATGTTTTTCTTATTTGCGAGAGCAGGGATCTGTTGAGATTCAATAGAATCTCTTTGTTGGAGGTCGGTGTCTACTTGTGATTGTAAGACCTTCCTCGTTATATACGCCTTTGCAGTTGTAGTGAAATGTTTCATTAACATTCACAGGACCTTTCAGTTATTTATTTTCTTTTCTTCTTTTGTGTTTCTATTCTATTTGAATTTGTATTGTTGCATTTTAAAAGTTTCGTAGTGTAGGAAGTGCGGAAGAAAATATAATTCCCGGATTAGATTGTTTCGCCAGGAGCAGCAATGCTGTTTAAAGTTAAAATTTCCTGTCAAGATTTGAATGATGATGGGGTATCTATGATTGATTCCATAGGCGTCACAACTAAACTAAATAAGCGTCTCTAAAACAACATGAAACCCAAATTATACACTACAGAATATGAAAACAAAAGTCACCTCAATATTCTTCAAAGAAAAGCCTTTGTTTTTTCATGAGCAGGCAATACATCAATCTGTCGGACAGCTAATTTTGGCAAACAATAATTTTTCTTTCGCACCTTTTCCCTTTTCCCTTCGGTTTTTGCTCCACTCTTTGTTGAGGCAACAGTGGGAAAAATTGTTTTACTTGATCGTTTTTGGTTTAATAAGAAGATATTCATTAAATATGTATGCTAATCCAGCCCTGCGGCGTAGGCGCGTAGCTCCCTGTTACGCAAAGTGACAAAAAATAGGCTGCGGCTGCCACCCAGTATGGGAAAAGACTAAACGATGTTTTTGTTTAGAAGAAAGAAAGAAAGAAACGGCGTTTATTACACAACAGACCATAGGTAGTGAGTGCCGCGGTGTGTTCTTTCCCTCTGCTGTGCAAAAGGCCCTAACTCAGCATTGTGCTGAGGGCGGGGGCCCTCAGCGCTGGTTTTCAGTTAGTGCCAGTAGTGATCGCGCGTGCCATCTGCTAAGGTTGTGTACGTAAATACTTGTATACTTATACTTAAATATACTATCGATACATAAATACAGAACTAACATGTAAAATTGGTGTATGTTTATATTTTGACATAGACTATATGGAACTAAAAGCACTCATAAATCAATTTAAATAAAGAAGACCTAGATTCTTACTTGTGTAAAGAATGAAAAAGTGAAATTGTGCAGTATAAAATATATATTAAAATAAATAAATACTTTTTAGCGTTAAAGGTTGCGTCGAAGAATTCTAACAGGGAATGGTAGCCTCTGTTGTTGAAGAAAATGTGCCTTGAGCATGCGCCCAAAGACATACCTACTGGGAGCTTCATGGACTGGAGGTGGGATATCATTCCAACATTTGGACGCAGCATACCTAAAACTACCACGGAATGCCATTGTGTGGTGCTGGGGTGTGAGAATTCTCTGCTTGTGGACGCTGCGTTGTCTGTCAGAAAACTCGAGCTTCTTGTACAGGTAGTTGGGAGCTTGGGTGCGAACAATATCAAAAAGTAACATTGATAAATGTAGCTTTCGTCGAGCCTCCATGTTCAGCAGTTTTGCGTTGTTCAGGTATGGTGTAATATGGGACCTGGGAGGGACCTTGAAGCAAAAACGTGCGCATGCATTTTGAACACGCTGGATCAACCTTCTTGTCCGTTCAAGAATACAGCTTCCATAGACAACATCATAATAGTTCAGTCTTGATAATATCAGCGACTCGCTCAGCATGATACGCAGATCAGTATTGAGGTAGTCGCGTATATTATGGAGGAATCACTCGATTCATAATATTTTTCCCGTAACACTTTAAATTTTAACGTAAGAGAAGAATCTTTTGAAATATTCAGTAGGAACTCAGGCCAGTGTAGAGGACACGTTCCGTAAAACAAAGGCGCTTTAGAATTTTGCAAGGTTAAACGCCAGAGAATTTCTTTAGACATTCTTTCGCAGAAACAAAAGAGTTTAAAACTTTTAAAAGATTTACAAAAAGAGTTTCTTGATTTTTCACGCAATTTACTGAAAAAAGTAGGCAAACAATTTTCGTGGCATAAAATACCTCTCAGCGAAAAAAGGTCTGAAATAGATACCGGAAAGAAGCGTCCAACAGATAAAAACACAAAACAACCTTAGCCCATAATCTCGCCGTCACGCGCGTAAATTGTTTACTCAGAGGACCCATAACGCGTAAAGAACCAAGCTCATGAAAAATATTACCGCCATACGTCACACCCAAAATGTTCACAGATAGAAACGAACTCGATCGGAACGGAGAAATGGGTTTCACCTGCGGTGAAGCGCCGGAATTGGTTTGGAAAAACTTTTATGTAATTTGAAAGGAGATTACGTAATATCTGTTTTCATGCTGTTTTTTAGCTGCTCCCATTTTTCAGTTTAGGGTTTAATGCCCCTTTTTTTTAGCTCTCTTGCTATTGTTTCGTCTGAAGATTTCATACAAACTTTGAAACCTAAATAAAACAGTTCAGGCTCAAAAATATTTGTCTAATTCACGAGAGAAAAAAATGCATTTCGTAGACAATGCTTCAGATGTGAATTTTGAAATGAATCTCTCTTCTCTACCAGAAAGGGATCCCACTAATATTATAAGTGTAAAAGTTTGTTTGTGTGTGTGTTTGTGTGTGTGTGTGTAAGAGTCAGATACAAATGTTTTTTGCTCTTCATACTGAAACGGCTACACGAATAAGGATGCAATGGAACATAAGTACGCGTACGAGCTATATTAACAGATACCTTCTTTTTATCCAACTGCGCCAGAAGGAGGGTAATGTGTTCTCGGTAAATGATCCTTGGTACATGCAGACGAAGTTGCCCCAGTTAGCATTCCCCACATTAGCTTTTGCACATAGTTTTCTTACAAAGGTCCAAGGAAGCAATACAAACTGTAAAATATCTCCCAGCATGAACTATGAGAGCGTAATTAAATTTCGCCGAATTACCGTCAACGGTGTTGGCCTAGCCGCGCATAATTCACTGGTAATTGCATAGAACGATTTATAGCGCAGTTGAAGCCTCGGTAACAAGCGAGGGTGTTAGGAATTCTGCAAAGCGGTTATGTGATGGCACAATTAACAGGGCAATACGCCCGATTTCATCAACAGTTACCCTAAAATGCACGAAACTATGAAATTCTTGCATCAGAAACAAATCAGAATCCAATGAGATTCTCGCCCTTAAATCATCAATCAGAGTCAATCTACAAAACTCTTTTACTTACATTTTTCCACTAGAATAAACAAAGTATGTTAGTTTAGATTGTTTGAATTACCTGACTACAATGTTAATTTCAACAAACCCGCACAAAGTTTTCAATAAGAGTAACTTAGTACGTACTTGCAGCTTGTAGCACTTCATACGGATATATAAACAGTGAGAGATACAGCAGTGAGATTCAACGTCTATTAGGCCAACGTGATTTGGTAAATGCTGTGTTCTCCAATCTTTATCACGATAAAGACGACGACTTTATCTTTTTGACGACCTCAGTGGCTCAGCGGTTGCGCATCTGCCTACCATGCGAGAGGTCCCGGGTTCGAAGCCCGGCTGGGGACAAAAAAAAACCCAGGTCTTGGATGTTTACATGTTTGTGATGTCGCTGTTTCTGGTTCCCACGACACAGGGTATCCTAGTGTGGGGCCAGAAGCAATGTAGTGCCTGCATGTAAATGTTTATGTTTATAAAACACTGAGTTGTTTACTTATTAAGAAAACTTAGTGCAGTTAACAGAACCAAATATCTCGTTACGGTCTCTATATCTATCTACGTGGATAAATAAAAGAGTAACAACATAGTATAAAACTTTAAGTTGCTGTTATTCAGCTCCGTATTCTAGAGGCGTCTAATCAAAATCAATAACTAAAACCAAATCTAACAGATAAGTTTTAATTCTAACGACGAAAATGAAATATTTATTGCTCTGCCAACAGAATTGAAAGATCTCCCAATCAATATATTTAAAAATAAATTACACAGCTGGCTTATGCATCACTGCTTTTACTCCATCAAAGAGTTTTTTGATTATTTTGACAATCTAAAATGGTAAAGAGACGACAGCTAGGTATTTAGGTAAATGAGAAAAAATAATATGTATAAAGTATAAACGTAGTTATAATGACTTTAATAATATTTGTACGCCTTATGTGGCAGATTTTTGCGACACGTAACATTAAGCTTAAGACCTACATTGTAACCAAAAATCAAACAAATAAACTCATTTCATTTCATTTCATTTCATTTCAATGAGTACAGTAAAATAAGTTTGAAACAACTTTGGGTACGTTTGTCTCTACGTGTGTGAGTGTGTGTATCTGGCTCTCTAGTGCTCAAACACAAGGACAGATTTTATTGAGAATTTTTCAGTCGCTTGGTCCAAATTAGGTCAATTTGGACCAAGCGACTGAAAAATTCTCATCTCTTCATCAGAGCGTCTCGGAAATTGGGGGTTATTCTGTATCGGACAGAAAGAAATGTACCCACCGTCATTTTGCAGCTCGGAAATCTTTTCTGAAACCAAAGAAAAAGCATACTTATGCCTGGTTATAAATTAATCAGTTTTCCATCTCTGAAATCGGTCTCACACTCACAGTTTCACTCCCACATTTCGTAACCCGGGGCGTTAGTTCAACGCCAGGCTTTGTTTCCAAAGAACTTTGCTCCTTTCCGAGATAAAACTCGCTGGTTTAAGGCGAGTAATGGACACAGAATATTTTCATGTTGCACTAGACGTCTATAAAGTAAGCAAGTTAGCTCGCAAACTTTGAGAAGCTGAGTGCTACAAAATGTTAGGGGAATAAAGCTCAAACAGCTCCTAGAAGTAATGAAATTGTTGGATTTACTCTACTGAATAAAGTGTGGACGAAACACAGAGGAGATCTATCTTAGTTAGTCTTTTTAGGGTTCCGATAAAGGAACGATGCTAAGATCGGCCGCCGACCTCTTTAGCGAGAGCGTGGAATAGTATTGTTTGTAGCGCGCGCGGGCGCGTCTGGGCTCCGTCGACAAGTCAAAACAAGTATTTTTGCGCCCTCGCTATTAGCCACTGGCACGCAATTCCGTACGCGACTCAAGGGCCAGATTGGATCGATATGGCGAAAACAAATACTTGAACTAGAAACACAGCTGATTTTCCATTTTAAATAAATCGGGCGTTAACGTCTTTGCTAAAAATAAACACAATAAATGTATTTTGTTTGCAATGTAATCCTTGATATTGCTAATTAATTTATATTATATCTGTTATTATAGTAGATACCACTATTATATTCTTAGAAACAAAGGATAGAGTTACATAATTAGATTGCTCAGTGGATTCTCACGCACGCCTAACGAATGTTCTTGACGTACAGAAATCTACCATTCTTCGGTAGAACTAAATAATAGTAGAGTGACTTTACTGAATTAAACAAAAACAGACTCTAAATAGTGTAAACACGTTTTCGAACCGTTTTCGGAACTTTTTGGATTGTCTTGTTGAAATTGAAATGTGATAATAACTTAACATAGCATCAAGCCTTACCCCATATGGCTGTGTCCACTTTTAGCCAATTTTGAGTTTCTCCACTTTTGAGTTTCTGGGGGTTAGCCCATTGCCGAAGCCATAGAGTAATGAAGGTTTCCTCACGATGTTTTCAATTGGTAATGTTTATTATTATGTTTTACAAAATTGATATTACATTTTTCTTCTCGTCTTGTCCCGTACACGATGGCATTACAGTAACTTTTAGCATGAATCTTTATGGCGATTAGCGGCCAATATATGGTCCAAAATAATTATAATTGAAACAAAAAGTAAACTTTAGAAAAAACCGACTTCCACAAACCCTATTTGATTAGATTGAGTTTAATACAAACTGTAACCCCTTATCCCCCCCCCCCCCTTGGGGAATAAATTTTGTCAAATCCCATATCAGTGCTACCCCACGCTACTAAGGAACCCCTGTACAAAGTTTCATGGCTCTAGGTCCATCGGTTTAGGCTATGCGTTGCCTGCCCGTCAGCCACGCATTGTATTTGTACCTAGTATTGAGCAGATCTGGTGGCCATATGTGGTCTTCATCAGCAGTTCCGCATCACAATATTATGCTTACCATGTGCATTTGCACGAGTTATTATGAAAAACACAAAAATCACAATAGGTCTGCCTATAATATTTGAAGAGTTCCCTCGATTTCTCCAGGATCCCATCATCAGATCCTGACCTGGTGTCAATTGGACCAATGGGAAGGTAAACCCTTTCAAACAAAAAAATAATTTTCCAAATCGGTCCATCCGTTTAGGCGCTATCGAGGCACATACATTAAAAAAAAAAACAAACATCCGGACGAATTGTAAACCTCCTCCTTTGGGAAGTCGGTGAAAAAATAAGGGAAAGAGTAAATTTACTACACTTACCTAAACTGCACCAAAATACGACAGAAAGGTCTGCACTGCGGTGAAGGAAGGGTCAAATCTGGAAATGAAATATGAATGGAGACTTGCCCTTACTCTGTCCGGGGTTAGATAACCCGCAAGGACCCGCATTGTCGTTTAGTATTATCAATCATTAAAATTGCTCTGCAAAGTTTGGGAGTTGCTGACATGAATGGACGATTGGGCAAGCAGTGTCGTAAAGGGCTAGGCTCAACGCTAAAAAAGGAAAGGCTCCTAATCCACCTAAACTTACACATAAATTAAAATACACTGTTGAAAAGGACAAAGCTCTCTGTCAGAACAATAAGTTTATCTGAATTAAATATATGGTACCTTCTTTGTGTCATTCAACTTTTATGGTGTCGACCAGGATGCAAAGTCGACCACTCTAATTTTTACGAGACGGGTCAAAGTCATGCAATCACCGGGGCCGAACGAATATAGAAAAGTATTAGCCTTAGTAGTAACCTTTAATTTACTTGAAAAATTCGAAGGAAACTTATCATTATTATCTAAGCAAAACGCCCAAAATGTAACGATAGGTATCACTTGTCTTTAATGATCTGGCCCACTGTCTCTTATTCAGGAACTGCGCCAACATGACATCTCTAAGCAGCATATTATTATAGCCTGGTCAAATTAAGAAAATCAGGGCGTCAAGTCTGCTAAACACATTATCAATCATTGATCATTCAAAGACACGTTTTTTGACATAATTGGTAGTCTACTGTCCGTTGTTATGTACTGACGTATTATGCTATGAAAGTACTATGTTAATACAGGTGCAGCACAGATGTTGTACGGCTTTTACCAGACTTGACACCCTGACCGAACAATTCGTGTAGTTTTCAAAATTGGTAGAGATATTATTTGAGGTGTCCGATGAAATACTAAAAGTTCCATAATAGTCAATGAGTATTCAGCATTTGGCCATAAATATTTGTGGGCAAAGTTTTATGTTTATCATCGAAGCAGCAGTCTGGGCTGTGGCAGTTAAAACAAAAGATAGCAAAATCGTTCATCACCCGGATTACACTAGACAGGGACAAGCACTATCGTATCTTCTGCTCGACTGGCGCTTTGACGTAGGACACTGAACTTTTTCGAAGGGGATTTCCATTTACGGTCCATCTAACAAAACAATGTAACAAATCTATTTAATTTCTTTCCCTCGTTAACCTTTTATTGGAGGGACTAAACCCTGAGAAGAATGATATTGTCATATTATTTTATAACTAAAAGGATATTTTTTTCGAAAGCAATTTCGTATTAACTGGTTCGCCGACACATCTTATTATAACAATAATTCGCCATTGTTCGGTGGTTTGAGTGGTGTGCTTCTGAGAGAGAAGGGATTAAGGGTTCGTAATGGCTATTTCCCCAAGATCAGATCAAATAGAAACTGTTCCCACCTCAATCTCTGCTGAGGGTAAATGATTGTGTTTTTTAGACGCCAAATTATTCTTTATGTAAAGCATTATAACGTGTAAAGCCTGAGTGTAAAGCAATTTTACTAAACCTTTTATGTTTAATTCAGAGATATGCCTTAAGACTGTCTTTCAGGGTGTGAGTGCCTCACAAGCGAAAGCGTGACTACCTCGAAATTAGTTGTCTTAAGCTAAAAGCTAGTCAAATAGAAGAGCTACCTGATCTCTATTCTCCACCGCATCATTTCCTTCGCCGGCTCGATGCTCCGCAAATGGGTCACGGTTCACGGGTCGTGACGTCATGAACCCGATCACGGCTCATCCCGGATCAATCGCCGCTCACCGGAAGTGTCCTTAATGGAGATTTTACACGTGACTTCCGGTCGCGACCAGAGGTTTTAGCAGATTACCTGTTTTCGGACGCCATTAACGGAATGGATTGGACGCTCTTTTTTGCGGTGGGATAAATTGGCCTATTTCGGTTTGATTGGGCAATCGTTCGATTTGACGGTTTGTTGAGTTTTACGACTCCGCTGAGAGTGGAATGACAGGTCCGGGATATGGGGCTTATGGTCAACTAAAACACCTTTAGATATATATCTATATTTTTTATTTGTCTCTGTTTTTTCATTTAATTTCACTACTGAATGTATAACGATACTGAATGTATAACCTAGCTACGATAATTCACGACTTCAAACAATAAAAATAATAAAAAATAACAGCCGAGCCGCGCCGTCTGACACCTTTACGTCGCTGTATCGCCAGGCTAATCTGATAAAATCGTACAAACATTTCAATAGTATATACTAAATGTTTGCATGTAAAGTTTGGGTCCTTTTGGGTCATTGGACACTGCAGCAGATAAGAAGATAAACCTGAACAGCAGATTTCAGGTGTTCAATACAGCTGTATTATATCCACAACAGTGACCAAAAATGCCCATTTTGCCGCAAACACGGCAAAAGTGCTGCGTCACGCCCGTGGCTTATGCCACGTTTTGTAAGCCACGTCCTGACGCAGATTTCTGAGCTTTACTCGTATTTTTTCTGTGGCAGGTGATGGATGGATGCTCCGCCATTTTCTTGTGTAATATCCGGCCTCTAATTGCTGTTGCCGTGACTATGCCGTCGTCGTCGGGTGTTTTGGGAGAAATCAGGTCGGCGACTTGCTCATGTTTAATGAAACTGTAGTCGCTTATCTGCTGAAGCCCGCTATTAACATACCTGCTGCAGGGGCAATCTAAGGTGGAAAAGTGTGTTAAACTAGAGCCGCCTGCTGTGTGTGTGCATGGAGCGGTGTACTCACACAAACACCTGAAAGACGAAAATATATATTAATTATACATACAAATATACATAATCTAAGACATCATAGGGGTCGTGTAGCAACAATGTAACCTTAGATTTGGCTATTGGTTAAGAATGTTATGCTGTAGATGAGAGCTCGCCAATTCATTTTTTTAGTACAAAAAGATAATCAAATGTATGTTCTATTTTAATTCAGGGTCAGTTGCTCACCCTACACACTTTACAAGCGCAACTGTCTTTTGACTTAGTCATAAATTGCTTATGGCCTTTGATTTTGAAACTTCTTACTCCTTTGATTAGTTTATTAGAAAAAGGTTTTAACATAAATTGTAAGGTGACCAAACGTTCAGAATTAATAAGGATAATTAATTTATTTAATTAATAACGCATCGTTGTGATTATTTAAATACTAGCTGAAACTGCAGTCATTTACTGAGTTAGAAACAATATGTTAGAGTGACGAGACGACACAAAAGTCATCCTGTAGTTTGAAGCTATTCATCAACTGAAATAAAACAGTAATTTTATAATCTACGAAGGTTCAATGGTTCGAGGGTTGTATCAAACGATAACATCTCCGTTCCCTAACCATAATATTTGATCTGCTATCTCGAAAATTGGGCGGACAATTTCTGTTACTTTTGGGTTATTTTGGATAAAAATCAAGTATTGTACTGAAGAGAAAGAGAAGAGATTATTATATTTCAGTTTGTCAATTGACTTAAACTACCTTACATGAAATTCAGAATTCGAGAAATTGAAGTAAGGAAACTTCAATTCACAGCAGTATTTCCTGTGGGCATTTAGGATTGCTATTAGTAGGCACAAAGGCACAATTTTGCCTCTGAAATCCCGCCTGGTTATAGGCGTGACGCTACCTACGATGCTTCATTCATGCTGAATACGAACCGTAAATCTATATGTTTTCATTCACCTGATTGACGATTATTTCCTTATCGTGACCCACTTTTATACCTGCTTTTAAAGAAACACTTAATCTCGTTCAAAATAAATACGCAGGCGCGCTTGAACGAGGCGAAATCCGCAAAAAAGCGGATGAAAGTATTTTCATTTAAATGGGCAGTAAAGTTTGAATTGAATTTCTCTGAAGAAGTCACATTGCTCTGAATTATTCATGTTATATATTATTATCTTTTTGCTTTTACTTAATAAAATGTAAGGCGTGTATAAGAGATCTTTGAAGGAACAAAGGTTGCTGATATGTCATCCATAAATTGATAATGTTTTTTTTTAAAGGATTTTGGTACTACTCGAACCACCTGACTGATTAAGTTTGAGACGTTTTCCAAATTTTCTTGAAGATTATGCTGGAAATATAGTTTATACTTTCTTATGAACGGTAAAAAACGCAATTACCTGTAAAATTTCAAAAGAAAAAAAACACTTATTTTATAGACGTATGTACCTATGTATGTATTACCCCATGAAGTCTTGCCTGTACTACAGTAGGTACAATAAAATTATTATATACGTAGTTCACGCAAGTACAAAAAAAACATCATAATTTTGCGTACCTAGTTGTGATCTCTGCTAGACATTTGCATTTGCATATTGTCAACTGCATCTCGGATTTTCTGCTTCGATTTACTCTTTTCTATGATGATTTACACCAAATCTTCAATATTATGATAGAAAAAGTCCTACTTAGCCTGACTGACTCAGTCTTCAGCAAAGGAGCCAAATGGTCAAAGCTAGAGGGCTGCTAGCTTCTTTTTATGATGTAACCCACTAAGAAACAGTTGTCTCAAATATGACCCTGACGATGTCAAAAATACCTTCTATGTTTGTTTCTTTTGCGTAGTAAACTTTTGTTAATCATAAGCAAGTTTATTGAGTCCATGTGAACTCTATATCACTGGACTCAATAAACTTGCTTATGATTAATAAAAGTTTACTACGCAGGCGAAGTCGTAATAATGCAAAGTTAACAACAAGTTCGTAAGTAATAATGCAATAACACATAATGTTACATTGTAAAATAATTAATTATGTTTATCAGAAACGCGTCCAAAAGTTGATGTAAACATGGGCTTTGGAGTTCTGGAGGGACGTCCAGTTAAAATATGAATATAAATTGAGAAACTTTAGGGTTGCTCATGTTCGGGCGAAACTTTAAAATTATTAACAAACATGGAATTTGTGGGTCGTGATTTCATAGTAGATATCATTAGATTAGAATTTTGGAGGGTCAACAAAAAATAAAGTTGTAAGCTGCTATGACATAATAAATCTATCTCAAGCGGGTCAAAATGATCAATCTGTAAATTAACCCCTTCATTCGCAGAAGCACACCGCTCGAACGACCGAACAATGGCGAACTATTTTTATAAACTCAGTACATTTCGGGCCTAGCGCTCAGCTGTCCTATAGTGAAAGTTGTTCAGAATGATATCCCTACAGGGGTGTACAAGCCGAAATAGGGTTGCTATAACAACCCTATTTCGGCTTGTACAATCCTTTCTGTTACAGCCTGTATAAGATGTGTCGGCGAACCAGTTAAATTATCAATCGGGTCAATTGTACAATAACCCGCACTAGTACAGCCTTCCAACGATCTTGTGGCTCGCGGTGACAGGTGGAACTAAGCCTTGGTGACCAATGAGGAATTACAGGGGCCCGATGCTGCTCTGAGAAACGCACTTATATTGGATCGCTATCGCATCTAAAACACCCAAAATGGCGTCATTTGGTATGCTCCTAAAGAATCGCAAATAGATCGTAAATAGATTGCAAGCAAAGCGTATACGTTAATATCGATTACTGTACTAGTGTATACTAGTCTGTGATCTATTAAAGTTGTGAAAAAATTAAACTTATAGGTCAACGCAATCAAAAGATACCGCATAAGTCTCAATTTTGCTGAAATTGCTTGATATTTGCAAGGGAATCAAAACCTGGGGTATGGAGCAAGGTCTAACAGCACAAGTAAAGGGAAAAATCTGAAAACTGCAAATTTCTGTCTTTCTAAAGAAAATTCATTTTGGTTTACATGGATGACATCACCCTTAATTTTTTATGTGGAATACTAATTACACGTGTTAGGTACGCTCTTCAAGTGTGATCGGAACCCTTGGTGCGTGAGTCCTACTCACACTTGGCCGGTTATTTATAATGCAAGTCGAAGATGATCCTAAACAGAATTTCACTACTTGAATAGATACTAGTGAGTTAATAAAAAACTAGATTTTACCTACTTTCAAGAATTTTCATTTCAACAGAACCGTATAACATAGCAGTAAAAACTTGCAGGTTTTTTATTTTTATTTATTCAAATTTACACAAGTCTATTTTTTAAACGAAGATTTTTCAAAAAAAAAAAACCGTTGGACCAAAACTTTTTTTTGTGGACCTAGGACCCCTTCTATCCACCATTTTATCCAATTTTATCCAATATCAAAGCAAACTCAACCACACTCCTGGGCATGCACATACTCGTCGCACGAACGCGAACCCCGAAGTTTTCTTATTCGATCCGATATTCGCATCACGTGTTCCTTGAAACAAGAACACTGGTGGTCGGTTTGTGTCAGAGTTCTAGAATTTATTCCCGCCGCGGCTTGCGAGACGACAGATGTGGCAGACAAAGCGCTGCGGTTACCCTAAAACGCTGTTGTAAGAGAGACGGGCTCAAGTTTATGCCTAAGGCCCTTAATAAGGAGCTGACTCAAGCACAAGTATTTTGTCATAGTTTCACACTACAACAATCCCTATCGTTAGGGGACACTTTATTTCCTTCCAGGGGCCACCTATCGGTTGTTTCGCTTTGACCTAAGTTTAAGGGTCATCTAGGATACTAGGGGACCGTCTAAATTTAAGAGGCCGGCCTCCGAAGCTGTAGCTAGACAGCTAATAAAAAGAGCTAAGTGTCCCCTAACCGTTGGTGAAATCGGGCATTAATCTACTACAGTATTTAGCGAGAAGAATTAACTTTTGAATAGGGTTGATTGATGTAAATAAATAAAACAAACGTCGAAGTCACACACGTAGGGTTCCAAGCAATAGTACACATTCTGTAAAAAAAAAAAAATACGCGTGTAGCACCGTACACGTGTTAGAAGTAAAACTTCTGTAGCTAGATCATTAAGTGGCACCTATACTATACACCTATACCTACCTATACTAAAAGAGATTTAAATTTCCAATTTTGAGATCCAATCTCTGCTTCAAGTTACTTTTAAGTTTCAGACGTCCGATTATTTGAAATTATTTTATACTTGTACTTACTTTTAATACGTCATGTCATTTATTTCCCACCATTCCTTATCTACAATTTGTCGCGCTCGTGGTGATATACTTAACTCATTCAATAGTGTCACTACTATTTGCATCTCGCTCAGATTATATACCATCTGACGTCACGTCTTTAAGCCGTCTCGCTCAAATGTATGCATTGCTTTGCTTGTCTCTGTGCCCAGTCCCTTTATTTAATTGATCGAGTACGTATTTTCAACTATTCCAATTTAATGTGTACCTGCGGGGCTACCATAAGGCTTGCCACTCACCTCAGTCGCGCAGATAAATGACAAAGAAGATGGCTAAATCAATATATGGACGACTGCCCCAGACATGTACAGAGACTTCTCAACAGCCAATAGCATTTAAATATTCATTCATAAATTTAATTTACTGCGTCTGTATTTAGTTTGTAGAACTTGAAGAATTTTTTTATTAAATATAGGTAAATAAGAGTTGTTACTCAATACTCCGTGATTCCAATATGATTCCGTGACCTTTGCCGTCGCTAGAAATAAGCACCATTTTGCAATAACATGCAACATAACGCCATCTAGCCACTCCTCTGGAAACCTCCTGTTTTCAACAGTTTTGCTAGTTGGCAATTATGTTGCATGTTATTTTTAACGATGGCAAAAGTCACTAATCAATGGCGGAATCATAGAGTATGAAGTGACAACTCATAATTATTTAATCATTTCCTTCAAGTTCTACAAACTAACTAAAGACGCAGTAATTTATGAGAGAATATTTAAATGCTATTAATTGGCTGTTGAGAAGTCTTTGTACATGTCTGGGGCAGTCATTTTGCCAAATTGCCAACTCCTTTCGCGTCTCAATGATGTTTCTCCATAAAATAGCGCGCATTCATTATGATATGACATTAAATTGTGACAAAATGCGTGGCTGGGGTGACTGGCGTGCCTTATGCTACCCCCGCTAACCTATACATACCTACTTTGCTAGGATTTTTTAGGGTTACTTCATCGCGAAGCGATGACGTAACTCTTATTTAATTTTATTCTTGACATTTCCTTAGTCCGCCTTACGACATACCTCGATTTTTATATTTTACTTCAACATTATTGACTGGCATGAAGCATTAACTTTAAAATTACAAAAGCTTATTAAAATCAAAATCGTATAATTTCAACAGTTATAACAACAATTCAACTTTAAAATATGTATTACAAAAATTACATACAAACAAATAAGCGAAACAATAAGCCATTAAACTTATGGCTCTGTAAACTGTAGACCTCGCTTTGGCCGTTTACTACAGATAAACATTAAATAGGTAGGTATAACACGTACTTAGTAGCTAAACTGCTAATTTGTGACTTGAACTGCACTATATAATAAAAAGTGGCTTTAGAACAGTTCTAGGTACCTACTTATTGTTTTCAAGAAGTCTTAATGCAGCCATCCATCACATCGGAATCTGCTTGAAAACTAAATATCACATTTGGATGATTCTAAGTGACTTTATGCGATTACTAGCTGCCCGTTGCGCGACTACGCAGCGCGTTTTAGGTACCTATTCCATAGTTACCGGCCACAAAACGATTCGTTCATCATTTTAGAAATCCATATCGACCCGTATGTGACATTGATGAAACTCTTTTCTTACAAACTGTATGGATCGCATCGCACAGCTGTCAAACATAAGTTCCGGTTCCAACAAAGAGGTTGAACGAAGTAGTATTTGGTCACGTCACTGGTTTTGTTTGCCAGTGTTTGCCCCAGCCAGCGGCGGCGGCGCCATCTTGGCCATACCGGAAATCAAGAACTCGTGGAAGAATGCTTAAAATAATTTTTATTTGTTAACGTTTCATCAGGTTTTTCTCTCACTAATTAACATTCTTTATTGTACGAATGTATTATTATCTTATCTGATTAGTTAAAAACCGTATTGAAAATAGTTGCGGTTTTAAAAGTCTTCAGCCGACCCTGACGTCACCGATTCCAATTTCCGTTACATTTCTTAGCCACTCGTGATAGCACCCGGCTAGTAGCAAGTGAAAAGCAAATATATGAATAACCCACAGTTGAGAGGTTAAATAAATTTTACCCCCGTGCCCCAAGAAGTTTTACTTCAAAAAAACATTTCTCTAGCTATTATGTTTGTAAGATAGAGCCCGCTGGCGGACAGACGGACGGACGGACAGCAGAGGCTTAGCAATAGGGTCCCTTTTGGCTCTCTTTAAGAAATGTTTCCCAAAAATAAACAAGCTTTCCTATGAAACGAGTCCGTAGTCACTACACTACACTTCAGTTTTTACTTCTCCGAACAAACCAGCTGACCAAAACTTGCAAACCGTATGCATCCATGCAGTGACAAAAAGATGTCAACAATTAAATTAACTCGAAAGAAAGAAAGTAAAAAAAGTAAAGTTCCCAAGCCTTTTGCCAGAAGGGGACATGCACAAAGGCCCCGCACATGTGGGCCACGTGCAGGCACTTCAACCCCCTTACAGAAGAACAGAAGAAGCCTTTTGCCAGTGAATCAAATACCAACAAACTAATTTTCAAATGAGTTGGGTATCTTTTCTGGTAGGTACCAAATAACGCTACTCTTTCTACATCATCTCTCAGTCTACTATAATACACTAGTGTTTCAACCGAGACGGTTTTGTCGGTACGGTCTCGTGCGGAATTCTTGATATCCTTCAATGGAAGTCGCGTTCCAGGCGTGAATATAACCGGATTTGAGGGACCATGCGGCATGCATAACCCAGGCTTAACCTGGGGCATAAAACTTATCTAGAGGTTCGTTTGACGCAGAAATAAAGGAAGATGGCGTCAACCGACGATGTCACGTAGGTCGGCATGACACCTAACTATCTACTGTTCCACGAAACATCGGAAGAGCTCAGTGCTCTAGTGGGTATCTCGCTTGCTTCGCACGCAGGAGATGCAGGTTCGAATCCAGGTGCAGACCAATGAGATATCGGACGTTCTGTGTTTCGGATGAACACGTTAAGTTTTGGATCCCCGATATTATTGCTACTTGGTAGTAGTTGTAAAAACTCCACCATCAATCCGCACTGAGCCAGTATTATGGAGTATGGCTCGATCTTGCTTGCATTCAGGTAAAGGCCTCTCGATGGGATTTAATGGAAATCAATTCATCATCATCATACTTTATACTTTATTGCACAGAAAACATAATACTGACACTTAATATTAGAAAAATCATGTACAAAGGCGAGCTTATCTCTAATAAGAGATCTCTTCCAGCAAACCTAGGATGGAGAGGATAATTTAATAAAAGGTAGACCTACATCATCATCATCATCCTCAGCCCACATCGACCCACTGCTGGGCATAGGCCTCTTCTCTGTAGCGCCAATCTTTCCGGTCCTGTGCCAATCGCACCCAGTGGGATCTCGACGACTTGACAATATCGTCAGACCATCGGGCTGGTGGTTTGCCCACTGGCCTTGTCGCTCCCCGTGGCCACCACTCCTTGACTGCTTTGGTCCACCGTCCGTCGTCCCGTCTAGCCAAGTGTCTCGTTGTTATCCGTTGGAAAACTCCGTTGGAAATAAATTGGCTTCGTTTATATAGTTTTGGCATAAAATGGGGATATTTTGTTTATACAGCAGCGCGTACGGGCTCGGCGCCGTGCTCGCGCACCGCTACCCCGACGGCGCCGAGCGCCCGGTCAGCTGTGTCTCGCGCACGCTCAACGCGGTTATTACTCAGCCAGTGAGCCAAGCCAGCCAGCCAAACGCTTCCACATTTTGACAAATTATGTCTCAGCAATTTCAAATTAAACGTTCAGCTATACCCTGTCAGTTAGGCATTACATACATTACTTAAAATAGGTACTATATAGTAACGTAAAAAAAAGCCTTAGCGAGTAAACTTTCACAACCTGATTGCTTTAAATCATTATCTGTACATATTTGCGATCGAAAGCGGGTCTCTTCGCCGGGTCGATGCGGGTCACAGATAATAAAATTAAGGGCCTTTGTTTGCCCTGATAACATCGTTAGGGAAGCAATATAGGCTGAAAGCACACGCGGATCATTGCCTACAACTGCTGATGAAAAAACAATCAACGTTGTACAACGTACGTATGTAAGCGAATTTTACACAAATGGCAGGTCATACGAGTGATACAGGGTGTAAAAGAAAGGAACGGGATATCATTTGCGCCGGTCGGTCAGTTGATATGTAAAGAAATTAAAAATCAAGTGGCTCTGATAAGATAAGTACATATTTTTAGTAGAAAGTTGACCTTATCTTGACTATCTAACCACTAGTTTCTGTAAGGAAAATTAGGTGACAACTTGTTATTCTCTTGTGGAACTCATACCAGCCAATCATGTTTTGTGATCTCTTATTACATTTGACCACACTTTTTAAAACAGGGTTTCTTTTTAACTATTACAACATGCACATCGGGCACAATAATGAAGGTAATTAAGAATATATGGGTAATATAATTACGAAAGCAATTTCGGCACCAGATATTGGCTATTAGGCTGCACGATACAATCTCATCGTTGTTTTATGTTACCTCTAGTACCTGCTTAGTATTGATAGTAGTAGATAGAAGTACGAAGGTCTAAGATGTCGAGTAATGAGACTATAAGGAGATGGGTGGAATACTTGGCAAGGCTGATGACGGACGGGTGACCAAGAGGAGCGACAAGGACAGTGGGCATACCTCTGCCTGATGATGGACCGACGATGTCCTCAAGTTGGACGATATCATCAACTCTACAGAGAAATGGCTAATCCCAGCTGTGGGTTGATGATGATGATGATGATGATGATTGATCTTTACGATCCTATGCCAATGCCAACATAACCAACGAGATCCAAAGAAATCTAAAGAGGGGCGATGGACTGAGTCAGTACGTCTCTCTTCGGTGTATTTCCTTAGACTTAAGTAGAAATACATAAAATTTTATTTTTAAGGCCCTCACATATTTTAAAAGAGGTACGGGGGCGTTTCTTGCCCTTCTTTGCTCCATCCCTAAGCCCACAACTTCCGAACGGGCGGTAGTATACAAAAATATTAATATTATATTGACGTTGACTAGCAATCTGTATGATTTAATCGTCAATAAAAAAAAATGACTTTGACTTTGACTTTGATCAATCGTCAGATCATTGGACGGGTTAGAAACCAAGCACCATGTTTTGACTGTACCTACTTACACATTACACATACATACAGGCACATACATTGCTTCTGGCCCTACACTAGGATACCCTGTGTCGTCGGAACCAGAAAGAGCGACATCACAAACATGTGGGTAAACATCCAAGACATGGTTTTTTTTTGTCCCCAGCCGGGATTCGAACCCGGGACCTCTCGCATGGTAGGCAGACGTGCAACCGCTGCGCTACAGAGGCCGTCTGTAGTATTGTAATTCTGTGACCTCTAGCGCTGATTGCTGCTTAGGAGGTCAGGTCCCGATCTCATTAACTTCATAATTAAGGGCCGAAAACGTGATCAAGATACCAATTTTCAGATTAAAGGATTCAGTCCGATGAAGCGGGAAAATGCCAAAAAAGCTGTTTATAATGGGGATTTGGCAAAAATTTATGGGAAATATTATGTGAGGCATTTCTGTTTATTAACTTAGCTGCGGTGATGAGCTTGTCCCTGTTACGTAAAATAGAGTCTATGAATATACTCTAAGGGTCAGTTGAAACACGCGATCTATCGGCACGACATAACTGTGAGATAAACATAAATATAGAGTTAATATTTTTCGTACTGGGTGGCAGAATCTAATTTGTACTCATATTTACCCAGAATCAATGCATGAAATAATTATGTTCTCAATTTAGTCGAGTTGTTATATTTATTTGCCTTGGTTGAATGTCTATAGAACCTGTACCCCAAAGGTGGCACACATTATGGGCTACTTCTACCTTACTAGCCGCTCAAACGTCTGTGTGTAGTTACTACAGTCCCATGTTTTTTTTTATTATTATTTTTTAATAGGTTTTAAACTTTATTAGCAATTTATAAGTTTGAAAAGCGCGTGTTTCTACATATGGTTGAGTAGCGTGTGTTGATGGGCTTTGTTACTCTGCAGTCGCAGACAGCTACAATTTTTTTAACAATAGTACATGTACGTCCTGTTTAATCATTTATGGTAATGATGTGGACAGAGTTTCACGGCCCAATGGGACTGTCATTGTTATTATGTGAAAATACTAATTGGTAGACATGGCTTCAAATCATCGTAGGCTAGTCTGCTACCAATTAAAAAAAACGTTTGTTGTGTTGTAGTTTGTTGACTAGGGTGCCACGGACTGACACAGACAGACATATAGACAGAACTTAATACTCTTAATTTTTCGTCGAGAGTTATAAACCTTTATACCTCTGCCACTCCGTAGGTTAAAAGGTTGAGGCTATGTACGTGTTTCGTGCCGTGGACAAATCGATAATCTCATCATGTAGCCGATAATTTTATGATAACCTAACCTAACCATTTGAACTGGTCAGCCAAGTCACGTCAGGTTGGTACATAATATCTTGAAATTATCAATATTTATGATTTGGCCACGACATTATACACGCTGACAAACAAGTTCAGCTTGTACATAGCACTGTTCACCTACCTTAATCAGCTTTGCATTCGTACAGAGTAAATAGCGAAACTAACGGTTCAAACTCCTCCTAAACCGCTTCCAAACCAAACTTATCAAAACAGGTCACTACTTAACGAACGTATGTCTGCAAACATAAATGTTACGTAAATACACAACTAAGAGCGCGTTCCCACTATGTCGTAATGGTTAATTTGTCGTTAGACGACTATCGTCTTTAGCTGTTCCGATTATCGACTGTTGTGTATAATTCTTATCGTTGGACGACTACCGTCTCTAGCTGCTGCTGTTCACATTCGACATTTATCTTCTTGTCGTTGCTTGTTATTGTTGCTACGCTAGAAAGACTTAACATTGACATACCATTTGCCGCGACATCGCGATAATCTAGAGGTTTTTTATCGCGCCGTTTATGAGTCGCGGACGATAATTAATCGTTCCGTCCTGTGTGTGAACACCTCCATACAAGCTACGATAAACTAAACGTTACGACTTTAGCTCTTCAACGATCTATTGGCTTGCGGTAACAGGTGCAACCAGCGCTTTTAGACAGGTTCGTTAAATTATGTTGTGTAGAAGTGACGCCCCCTGTAAACGTCACTCACACGCCAAAATATCGTTGGAAGACTGTATCTGTCGTTGCGTCATAGTGGGAATGCGGTCTGAATTGTACATGTGTCGGTTTCGACAAACAGTGGGTTTGTCCCAAGGGCGCTCTTGCCCGGGGTGACGTCACTAAAGTTATCACACGATTCGTTGGGTCCGCGTGTAATGAAATTAGCTCCCATTAGCACAGGGCCCGTATTCCACTTAACATGTAACCGGAGGGCTCCGGAATATGGAGTCTGTATTTTAACTTTGAAGGTAAACATCATCAAGTTCGTTTATCGCCGTACTCAGAACCATTTCAATGAACCCATTGATATTGAAAAGAAAAAACAAGTGACTTTGTTCCGAAAATCCGAAATCAGCAAAATTACTACAATATTAATGGCAAGACAATGGCGTACAAATTATATAGCTTCAACACCCTCTCCGTTCTTCTCCCGTGGTACCCACTGTCAAAGTCACGGACATAATATGTCCAGGAACTCGCGTGGAGACTAAAGCAATAATAATAATCATTGTGCCTCTACTACTGCGAATGGAAAAAGGCGGGAAGCTATGTTATGTGACGTTGATGCATATGAAATGATTCCACAATCGCTTGAAGTGGACCGTAGTCGTCACGTCATTGAGTCACCATTGTGTTAGCAGTATCGGACCCTGGGGAACGAAATGCGGTAATGCTATGTTGCTCTAAGTTCGTGTTAGAACGGCTATACAGCGACTGACATCTCAGCGAAGTGTGTTCTGTCTGAGTTTCATTTCTTGTTCTAACTAGAACTTTGACGCTTTACTTCAGGCTCCCAAATCCACAAACGGATGGCTTGACGGTTGCTGTAGCAAGGGCGCAGAAACCCGCTTTGGGCTTGGTGACTATGACGACGACGCCGCCGAGATGTGCGTGCCGCCACAGAAGAGATAATAGTACTCCGTACAGAACGGCCACTCCCTTCCCCGCGCTGATTCAGATACCGCACCCCACCCCTGGCGTCAAAGGATTGGTTAAAGAATCAATAGACAGGGCTGAACGCTTGACGAGTGACGACGCGTATACTAAATATCGCCGCATTTGCCGCGCCACCAGCCTTAGCAAAGTTTACGCACACATTTGCACGTATACAAACATCATTTGGTTATGTAGTAGTAATAGGTGATTATTTTACGAGCGTTCTATGGAGTGTCCGAGATGTGCGTGCCGCGCCGCCGGCTACAAACAAAACTGATTTTTGCGCGCTCGCTATAGACACTGCCACCAAGCCATCCGTTTGTAGAATCGGGGGCCTGATGTGATCTTACAGATTTATACTAGAAGGTGATATATTATGACTATGTTGAGGGGGAGAGAGGCCTTTGCCCAGCAGTGGGATATTACAGGCTCATAATAATAATAATAATAATATGTATCACATTGTTTTCCGTGCAATAAAAAAATATTAATTATGTTTTTCATGTCTCCATGCGTGATGGTTTGTCGTGTAGAGTTCGGTATTGCCTTGTCCTAATCAAATAGGCTCCAAACATTTGTAGTTCATACTAACATAGTGATGCTTACCGTATCTACCCAATTTGTTTGTTGCTTGTTTTATTTAAATGAGTTTTTTTTCCTATGTTAGTCCAGGTTTTATTATATTTTGTTTTTTATTTTTATTTATGTGTGTGTACAAGGAATAAATAAATTTATCTATCTATCTATCTAACTTAAACGTTAGAAAAGAAAGTAATGTTACTTTTGTATGTCAATTATTTATGTCCCTCTAAAGAAATTATAAATCAATAAGATGTTCGATCAAGGGTCACGCGCTTTCCGGCTTGGGGTGGCAGATGCACATTTGCGCTGCTAATCTCGCCGTCCAAAATCAACAGCCGCGATTTTCAACCTACCCACAACGAGATGAAGTTCAAAACCAATGAAGAAACAAAACAAAAGATCGTGGTATTTTGTGGACGCTGCCTGCAAGGCACGCCACTCACCTCAGTCGCAATTTAATATCAAAATAAATGCTCGCAAGCTCCTCGCAAGTATGGAGAAACGTCATTATGTCGCGAAATTTTACATTTATACGCGACGCGAGGTGAGTGGCGTTGCCTCATGGTATGGCTGGACGTATGACTGACGTCTTATGGAGCTCAACTCCTGAATTGCTCGTGTGATATAATTAAAACGCATGCGAAGTAAATCACACTCGACTTGCATATCGCATGAAGTCGATTTTCTGCCTTTTTCAATCGTTCGTCTTCGGTGTTGCCATTAAATATGGGAATGTTGATTATTGTCCGTTAAACGCAGAAAAACAAAAAATCGGTAAAACAGAAAGTTAAATGCTCTCTTTTATGAGGCAGCATGACAGTTTTTTTGCTTAATCTAAGTCAGAACTGTCAAACTTGTCAAAGAAAATTGTCTCAATTTCAATTTTAAGAGTAAAGATTGAAATGAAAGACTTTGCGGGAACCGGAACGTAGACAGCATGACACTTTGTTGACCCATTCCTCATTGGTTGGTTAGGTTTGACGTAATTGACGTCTATTATACTATTCAGGATTGCGTAGCGAGTGGTACTGACCAATCGTTGTAGAGCGAATGACTGACGAATACGGAATTTCATATGGCGAAGAAAAATCAATAGAAAAGCGCGCTCGTTTTCAAAAGAGCGATTGAAAAATAGAGCTCATGGAATGGTAAGCCGGAATCAAAAGTTCAATGCAATATGTATAGTTAAAACAAGGTTATTTGCAAACCAACGAGACAAAACTTATACACATTTACATTCGGCCACTGATGTTTTAATTATTGTTATTTACGGCCATGGTAATGACGAAACCGCATGATTTCCCAAATAGCGGTAATTCCGTTAATTAAATCTACACATTAATAAACATGGATTGGTCAAACAAAGTTTTCTATGGAACATTCTTTGAATACATTCGGAATGTTTTCGTTCTAGAGTAATTAGGTCTGGAGGTACCATCCGAATACAATATCTTACTATTTAATACGCGGGACGAGGTAACGTAGGTACTACAAAAATTAACTAACTTAATTAACTTAATCACCTAAACAGAACAGACTAATGCAAACTAGTTATTCTCGTACCAAACGTACACATTGACAAGAGAATAGGCAACGCAACACGCAAAATAATGTTACGGCAGATGACTCCAATCAATCAAATTAGGAGTTATTTAATAATATAGATAGTTATGAATCCCTTACCTTATACGTCATTATTTGTCTCTTCTTTACATTGGACCACTGTAAGAGAATAAAGGGCAAGTAAACTTCAACAGATGAATCATTGAGATCTCTTTCGAAATAGTTTTATTTAATTTAAATAGTACGTTCACTTCCACTATCAACAATTTGCAGGACTAAGTACAATCGTTACAGCGCATTCTGTATCGAGTAAGATTAATTATTTAACCATCATCAATGGGTAATTTATAACAATTAATTTTCATTTGTCATTGACCAATACACTAAAGAACAGAACTCATGCAAGGATGGCGTCTCCAATCTACAAACTCCTAGGTAATCCTCGAAGTTGCAAACCGCCCCAGGAAAGAACGTGTGGAGGCGAAAGGAGGATTTTTCAGATTAATTAAGCTTAGCTCAAGGACGTAATTTGTGTTAGTCCCCGGAGAACCCAGTTTAGGGAAAGTTGCTCCTTGTTTTAGGCTTCTTAGCATTCATTACGGAACTACAAAGGTTCTTTTCTCCTGGTGTAATCCTACAATCCAATGTTTATATCGAAGAGAAAACGTATTTAGGGTTAGAGGAAAAAAATGTGGTGTTTATTAGAGAAAAGCTTTTACATGAAATCTCCGAAAATAGTACACTTACAGGGTGGTCGTTTAATAAAACCGTTTTTTTTTTTCAACTAGACAGTGACAACTCCAATGAAATAAAAATCCAAAAATTGCTTAAGAAATGAACCTTCCCGGTACAGAAATTCACTTGACAAATTAAACCTTTTGTTAGAGACGAAGCCACGACAGTCTTTTTCTTTTTTCCCCTGCACTCCGAAGGACCAAAATGATAATTGAACATTGCTTCGTTTTGCAATTGGATGTTGGCCCCGCCTGCCTTTTTCATCTGTCATCGCAGCAGACAATTGATCCATTAGGTACCTTTTCAATTCCACTCGGCGTATAGACAGCACGCTTATTTTACTGGCGTGTCGATCGGAAAAATTGCAATAAGGTAATGGATTTGAAGAGAGAAATTGCGTTGTTAGTGTAAGAGGAAGTTTTAATAAAACTACCCACTTTTTTCTAGATTTTTAGTTTTCAGTACACGAATAGTTAGTGCTAAACGGAACCTTATTACTAAGCCTTCGCTGTCCGTCAGTCTATCTGCCGCTAGCGTTCTGTATCACACGAACCGTATTAGCCAGAAAGTTGAAATTTCACAGAATGTGTATATCTGTTGCCTCTACAACAAAAAATACTGAAATAGATGAAACAAATTACGGATGTTTGAATATTCTTATTATCGATAGTGAGCGTGTGAGTGGACTGTATTTGGGATTATAAATAAGAGAAAATTGTGGATGATGTGGATGTTATGGTATATTTTGTGACACTGATGAGAATAGCTACTTCAAACGTAAAAGCAAAATAAAAAAGGAAATATAAATCGAAATGACAAGATGCGGCCAGCTTGCCGGTGAAAGGAGGTTCCGCAACAATTATAGTATTATGTCAATTTCAATATAAACTTAGCGCCTGTCATTTTTTGAACAGCGAAATTACGAGATGAAGATTGAAGATATTGAACTAAGCACTTGTTTCGTGTGAGATTACGACTCGCACATGACCTATTTATGATTAGGTTTCCGTACCAAAATCGTGCCAAACGGTGCCCAAGTAGCCTTTGCAAAGAGCTCCATGGTCTAATTGGTTCTACGCTAGCTTCTCACGCATGATATGCAGGTTCGATTCTTGTACCATGTAGACTCCCTTGTCAATGGGAATTGTGGAATATGCCAAAAACAATTGAAAAGTAATTGTTATAAATTACCCATAGACGAGTAGTTAAAGTTCGGACGCTCTCAAGTTGATGAAAAATATTGTGAGGTTACCTTCATTACACTTTTGCATCTTTCTAACGTCCGTTTTCAATAACCTATCTTTTCTCAATTTGCAGATAGAGAGGGTAAAATTTGACACAATTTCCATAGTGAAACTGTATTTAACTCTATTTATTTAAAAACAATAGATAGATAAGGTGATTGAAAATAAAATTCTGTAAATTTTGAATGAATTCCGTGAAATTCCTAGTATCTTCCTCCAGAACATAACTTCACCTAAGTCTATCAAAGTGCATTAAACTAAGAATAAAGCTACAAAGCAGAGCGAATATACAAACAAGTTTTAATGAGAGCCACAGGAAGTTCTGCTTGTTACTGACGTCAAGTTTTATGTGGCTTACAATCGTATAGAATTTATAATTCGGACAGAAATGGGCGTTGTGTTTGCAGGTAAGGTAATTGCCACAAAAAAGTTTAAGAGAATTGCGCGCTTTTAACTGGCAAAAACAGATTTATGCATTTTATAGGAGTTCACCTCCTTTTTTATTGGTTACTAGCTGACCCGGCAGACTTCGTACTGCCTCAATTTAATATGAACTTTATTGAATAGCAATAAAGTTCAAATTGACTCTAGAAAACGTTTGTATGGGAAATAGAAAAGGGCTGTTTCTAGGGTTTTCCCGGAAATTATTCGATTTATTCTCGCCTTTTAAACCTTCCCTAGACCTCCACGAACATTTCAAGACTAAGATAAGATAAATCCGATCAGCCGTTCTCGAGTTTTAGTGAGACTAACGAACAGCAATTCATTTTTATATATATAGATAATTATGATTGGTAGTGGTGCTGTGACTTGTCTAAGATAAATTATTATACCACTGATTCGTTACTGGTTGAAAGTTACTTTTGAATTGCGTCTCTGTGTTCGTAACAATACTTAAATCGCGTACGTTCTATGACAGTACTTGGTTTTTAGTAACGTATTCGTTTAGCGAAATGGAATTAGAAATTTTATAAATAGCTCTTAACATAAAAAAAACTAAAGCAGTTTCGCTAGTTTTTTATGCCCCCAGGCCCTGCCTCAACTATCGTTCATCTTACTGTCGACAACAACTGACCACAAAGTCATAGTTACAGTTAAGCTTCAGATAAGACAGTGTAGTGGTTAATCTGAGAACAAAGGCCCACAGTATCCCGAGGCTTGGATGGTTGTTACGCCCTTGAAGGGGTTAATTCTAGGGCGAACGTCGTATACGTATTTCATTCCGGTTTTACTTCCTTGTTTTCTACTACAGTATCCACATTCAAATCCGTAATTTGAGCTTTAGAGTATCGCAGACAGATACGTGTATCGTCTGACTATGTAGGTACGTGTGTACACGTACAAAGTCATCCGCTTCAAACTTATTAACACCTTTCTAACGTCGACTCCCAAAGGCAATTTATGACGTCGTTCCTTTCCCACATGGATAGACACCGGCACAGCATACTTAAATCAAAGGAGTACTTTCTGATGTCGATACACAAAACACACCCATTTTTACTATGCTGTGTAAATCTCGATCACTTCCACTAATAGACTCCCCGTCTGACCCAACACAGTAGGCCTGAGCCCTGTCGACATCTGTGGCTGAAGCGTTATTATCTCGACTCAAAGGCCTCCTTGCGCCGCCGGTAATGCAACAACTGTCTCTTTCTGCGTTTAGTACGGGCTTGTGATCACAGGTTTAACTTACCTTTCTGTGTGTGTTCCGGTTAGCTGGGTGTTTTTAGAGGGGGAGTAGACTGACCTATCCAACTGGGGTAATTATAGAACTAAAGACGGGTATTGTCAAACGAATCCCATCTATGGAACGTTATTACTCCGAAAGGAGCTAAATATTACCAAAGGAGCACTTTCCAAATACAGAAAATTTTACATATGTTATGCAGTAAAGTATTGGAAAAAACATAAAAAAGTATTTTTCATCTTAAACTTATTTTTTTTTTTTGGGACTTAACATTGACATGGTTTTATTGTCAAAATAAAGATACCTATTCAAAATATCTTAAAACATAGCGATTCAAAACTCTAAACTCCATTAAATACTCCTTAAACAATCCATACATGTCGGTACGTAGATACTACTCTATACATTTATTAACCAACTTCCGAACACATTGTGTAACATTGGGTTTCTCTAAAGCCATCAAATCTAACAAAGTTAAAACGTGCCACTTACACAGAATAACATCAATTTGCTAATTGAAATTAGCATTCGACGGACGAGGCTGGAAGTAAGTTGTTAAGTTAGGTAATTCCGTACCTTCCATACTCGTAACCGCTGACAAGGGGGTTTTGGAATGGAGACGCCGTTATTGCGGTTAACTCATAGTAGTAGTAAAAATCCATTTATGTCCCTACCGACGGGCACAGGCCTTTACCCGGATACGAGTAAATATTGAGCCTTATTCCACTCATAACCAAGATAATTTCAAAAATAGAGGAGATTCTAAAATCGGGCATAGATAGGGCATAAATAGTATTTAAAGAAACGTAACGTTACTTCGTTATGATTTCGAATTTCTTATATTGTTCGGGTGAAGTTTTATTACCTACTTCTTTTACATGTACGTGTATGGTGCTGTGCTGAGCGTACATTTACATGTACGTGTATGGTGCTGTGCTGAGCGTACATTTACATTTACGTGTATGGTGCTGTGCTGAGCGTACATTTTTTAAGGATCGCGCGCATTAGGACGGGCCCCAGCGGAGTGCCGGGGCGGGGCGGGGCGGGGCGGGGCGGGCCCCATCGCCGCATACAAAATCATGCGGCCCATTGCGCTCTGATATAGTGTGCGATAGTTCGCTGCGAACCGGGACGCTGCTGCCCGTCCTAATGTGCGCGATCCTTTAAACTGTATCGGTTAGCTTAGAGGTGTCCTTTCTTTTCCTGGAAGATGTAGGTAGAGAACAAAGCCCTCCACTTGCGGTAATCTGTGACTGCGTCGTCTCTCGCTTCCTCACTATTCATAAGTCTCTTTAAGTCTGTTACAGTCGTGACGATTATAATTTTTATTTTTGAAGTAAAACTTCTTGGGGCACGGGGGTAAAATTTATTTAACCTCTCAACTGTGGGTTATTCATATATTTGCTTTTCAATTGCTACTAGCCGGGTGCTATCACGAGTGGCTAAGAAATGTAACGGAAATTGGAATCGGTGACGTCAGGGTCGGCTGAAGACTTTTAAAACCGCAACTATTTTCAATACGGTTTTTAACTAATCAGATAAGATAATAATACATTCGTACAATAAATAATGTTAATTAGTGAGAGAAAAACCTGATGAAACGTTGACAAATAAAAATTATTTTAAGCATTCTTCCACGAGTTCTTGATTTCCGGTATGGCCAAGATGGCGCTCACTCTCTTTCGCTAGATGGCGTTAGTAGCCTAATATCTAGCATGACTCAAACTACTTCATTCAACCTCTTTGTTGGAACCGGAACTTATGTTTGACAGCTGTGCGATGCGATCCATTCAGTTTGTAAGAAAAGAGTTTCATCAATGTCACACGGGTCGATATGGATTTCTAAAACAAGCAAAGCAATGCATACATTTGAGTGAGACGGCTTAAAGACGTGACGTCAGATGGTATACAATCTGAGCGAGATGCAAATAGTAGTGACACTATTGAATGAGTTAAGTATATCACCACGAGCGCGACAAATTGTAGATAAGGAATGGTGGGAAATAAATGACATGACGTATTAAAAGTAAGTACAAGTATAAAATAATTTTAAAAATAATCGGACGTCTGAAACTTAAAAGTAACTTGAAGCAGAGATTGGATCTCAAAATTGGAAATTTAAATCTCTTTTAGTATAGGTAGGTATAGGTGTATAGTATAGGTACCACTTAATGATCTAGCTACAGAAGTTTTACTTCTAACACGTGTACGGTGCTACACGCGTTTTTTTTTTTTAGCTGTGTGTTACTTTGGTAAGTTAACCTCGCTTGAAATGATATATTTCCTGCAATTTTGGATGCGACACGAACTATACTAACTAAATTAATTAAAATGGTGTGTTTGAAAATGGAATCTGTGGCCACCGCGCAAGAGCCTTCGGGTTTGAAGGTTTAGTGCCTTTAGTTCCTCTAGTTTAGTGGTTTTGACACCTCCCAAATAGCCCCCAGTAGTGTCTATTTAACAGACTGCTTGAGACAGTCCCTAAGCTATCTCAAGCAGTCTCAATTAGACCTATTCATCAGATAAATCATTTTTGTAGGTAATTTAAAGAGCTTGTCAAGACTGCTGAGACAAAGCTGCTGATGCGAGATACATTTGGGAGGCGCTTCCAGTGCTTATAATTTAGGTGCACGCAAATACCCAGAAGTTCCGAAGAACTTTGCCAAGGAGTAGCCGCAACGCTCTCAACCCAATCGTCTAAAGCTCAGCTTTCAGACATGTTTCCATGTGATATGAACTGTTTCCTACTTTGCCCTTGAATGAAATTTTATGATAACATTTGACTGATTTAGTACCTACCAATTTAATGATATCAGACAAATATATTAACCAATTAAAAAAAAAATACCAAATAAAGTTTTTTTAGCAGCATAGAGATGGAGATAATTATGTCATTTGACGTTTGAATAAAGCAAGGATAAAAAAACAATGAATTCGTTAAGGGTTACACGGGACCCTTTTACTAAACTCCAGTAACTGAAAAAAAAGTAATTGAAATTGGGTGAAATGAGTTTGACAAGAGAGTAACAAGTGGACACAGTATTTTTTTTTGGAAACTGGTAAAGTCTCTGCTGTCCTGGTCTGGTCGGGCGTCAGTGGGATTGTCTCATGAACCGTCACAGGTAAAGAAGTAAAATTCTCGCTGACTGTGTATTTCTATTGCCACTACAGCAAACAAATTCAATTCAATTCTTTATTGCACACAATAATTTAAACAGTTACATTAAAAGAAAACACATGTACAAAGGCGAGCTTATCTCTAAAAAAGAGATCTCTTCCAGCAAACCAGGCGTGAAAGGAAAAATTATATAATGAAAGGGTAGGCAGTGCACAATAACAAGTTTAAATAAAATATAAACGAAAAAATACTAAATACAGAAGAACTACTACTATACATACTGATATGCTAATAAACTTTACATAATAATAATAAATATACATTCAATGACTTTTACGAAAGAGAGAGGTGAGTGCTCTTTAATACGTTGCAAATTCTTGACTACAAATCCGACAAAATATTTAAATCGTTTAATGAAATAGTTTAAATGTTATCTTTTGATTTTGTGAGCCTCCGCCATAACCGGCAACCAGTTCTAGCCATGAAGGGTAAACCTATCTACATAATGTACTGCCGCGCGAGTATCCACAGCGGACTCATTCACATGTGACCCGTAAATCAACCGTCTGCGGTTTTTCAACCAGTTTCAATTTAACTTTTAGCTGGAGGGCTACGCTGCTATGCTTTTACGGTTGGTAGTATAACATAACATTGCGTCACGCCTTTTTCCTTATGGGGTGGCAAAGACACAATTTGTGCATTCTTTAAGCCACTATTGTAATTATTTGTTATATTTTATTATGTTTCCATTTTGGTCATAAATGGAATTTTAGATTAATAATTAATACTAATGTATATTATAATGTGTACTCGTGCATACTGTTGTCTCGTCCGTATTTGGCCCTGGCAGAATACCAGCGTCACAGATTCGTCTGTGACATTGCTGAGTCAGGGCCATTTCATTGTCGCGGTACATTCACAATACCACATAGTGAAAATGATTATTTATTTGTAAATTGTTTTGTGTTATGTTCTTCCAGGTTTTATTCTATTTTGTATTTCTTTTTATTATGTGTCTGTGTGTGTATCTTTTCAGTGAATAAATGAATTTATCTAACTATCTATATCTATTTAAATCGCAATATCTGAATACGATTCTAGAAAGAAGTTATTGTTACTTTCTGCTGTATGTAATTTTAATAGTAAACATAAAAACATAGCGCAACATTTTTCCATACGGGATGGCAGAAACACAATGTGTTGTATTTTGCATCCGGGATATGAATTTAGCCCAGTGAAAGACGCAGGATTAATTTTAAGTACATTTTATAGTACAGTTAGATAATGAGCTAAAATGCCTCTACATGGGCAAGGCATCTGTCACGCAAGATAAAACATTGAATTGAAGAAAATACTGTGTATAATTGCGTTACGCCGCGATTGTTGTTATTTTGTTATTTTACACCTCTACATTACGTTGCAGAATAGGTCTTCTCATCTCCTGTAAAATACGTTACCGCTGGTTATGAGAGCGCGTTTCGTGTTGGGATCGTAAAACTGTTGAAACTTTGTTGTTTAACACGATGGCTACAGACTAAACTAGGAAATACACTAGGGATGAATTGTGTAGACAAAACAAGACTTGCCGTATTTGTAAATGAAAATTCGTACATACATATACTAGTGGCTCTGTGAGCTGTAGACCTCGCGAGTATGTCGGTGGGAAAGCTGAACTGCTAAAACACATAAAAAAATAACCCAAATAATTTTCTTTCAATAACACATACAAACTTATGAATGTACCTGGTTACGTACATGCAGTATGAAAGTAGCCGCACCAATAGCTTTGTAAACTACATTTCGCGATCTTTTATACAACCTATTGACTTTTTACTAAAATTATATAATCTGTTTCACTCTCATAGTCTTTACAAATCCAACGACACCTCATTTGTTAATATCCATCGAGCCGTTTGGGTTGTAGCGATTTTTTTACATTTTAAAACCCCATATCTCCGCCATTTTGAAAAAAAATCAAAAAACTGGCTCAAGTAAAAAATTCTATTTATTTTTTCAACCTGCTCACAAAATTTCACGAGAATCGGTTCATAAATGCGACCTGTAGAGGAGAACAACCGAACATACAAAAGCATTTTTGCCCAAACCTGAAACGGAGACGCTTCGCTCGCTTCGCTCGCTCATCTGTTTCACTCTCATGGTCTTTACGAATCCAACGACACCTCATTTGTTAATATCCATCGAGCCGTTTGGGTTGTAGCGATTTTATCTCCGCCATTTTGAAAAAAATCAAAAAACTGGCTCGAGTAAAAAATTCTATTTATTTTTCCAACCTGCTCACAAAATTTCACGAGAATCGGTTCATAAATGCGACCTGTAGAGGAGAACAACCGGACATACGAAAGCATTTTTGCCCAAACCTGAAACGGAGACGCTTCGCTCGCTTCGCTCGCTCGGTCAATAAAATGGACTCACCAATGATAATAAGTAATTTGAAAAAAAAAAAAATGTGATTATTGGCACAGGACCGGGAAGATTGGCGCTATAGAGAAGAGGCCTCTGCCCAGCAGTGGGTCGATGTAGGCTGAGGATGATGATGATGATGATGATTATTTCAACGACTACTGTGTGTCGCAGCGGACGATATTCTGACTCAAATCTTTGTTGGAAACCGGGTCCATAATTTCTTTATTGCACACAAACAGTTACACAGGACACTAAAAAAAACATATAGAAAAGTTTACAAAGGCGAGCTTATCTCTGATAAGAGATCTCCTCCAGCAAACCAGGTATGGTTGAAGCAGGGGATTACTGAGGTCTGGATTTAGATTGTTTATTATTTGTAACGTTGTTGTTTCTGGTGGTACAATTTGTGTGCCTGTGTATAATGCGATATTTTGCGACACATAATATTTTTGAGGTGACAAGTGACAGTTCATTGCAATAATTCGCGTAGAAAATGGCGCATGCAATGAAAAATATTGCTTATTATTCACGAAATAGGAAACTGTGAAAGGTTTAATATAGGCATTAACAAAGTCTAAAGTAATTTACCCAGGTAACTATGTACGCAGGTAAACAAAGGCTAAAAGCCGAAAGCCACATCAGAATTAAGTCCATTACAGTGGGACCGCAACAATCGGTGTATCCGGTGTAATGCACTCCCCCTCCCCCCGCACCACACTTCGCGGGTCAGGCGGTTGAGTATAGGTTGTTCTATGTTACACTTTTAGCTTTGGCCCATAGATAAGAAAGGGGATGCAAACTCTCTCAAGTCTGTAAGCACAGATACTATAACTGTAAGCCAGGTTCCTACAATTGCCGCGTTGTATATATTTTGTGTTTTTCCTCCATTTATCTGCTGCAAGACGGGTTGAATGTCACGTCAACGTAAGCTGCTCCAACTTAGCTGTGGATACGTATTTAAGGCTGGATTGAGACAGAAAGGGTACTGACTGACTGGTCAAATCTATGTGCGGTTTGGGCCAAGTGACCAAACAATATGGATCTAGAAGAAAGAATAATCTCAGATCATAAATCTGTTTCCATGTTAATATATTAAGTTACTGTTTCACCTGAACCGTTTATGGTGATTGCTTAAATATGGACACAGACTATCACAGTTTTATTTTGTCATTCAGGGTCAACTGTCCTGGGCCGTAGCGGTCCATCAGCCGCGGTCGCTTTCTGAATGCCTTTCATAATTACAAAATATGTTTTTCAAATTCTTCAAGTTGATGAAAGAGACCCTATTTAACATACCAACGAATACATAATTATAAAATTTTAATCAGCCTCTAGGGTCTAAATTCCCCAGTCCCACCGGTCCACCGCCTCGGCATCAGCTTGTCGCTCTGACAAATGGCCCGCGGTCGCCTTCCGACTGCCTCCGTTAATTGCGACGTCAAAATGTACTGACCAGCATATTTCAGTCGGCGGCCATTTATGCTGGGCTTGTAATTGCAGTCAAAAATCTATCGTAGGTACATATCGTATAATTATATTTATTGCACAAAATAATAAAGAGAAGGAATAAACAAAGGCAAGCTTATCTCTAAAAAAAATCTCTTCCAGCAAACCCAGGATGGACAGAGAATATTAAAATACAGATAGGCCTAAGTGCCTAAATAAGTGAAAAATAAAAAGAAAAATGAAAAAGCACATGAATATTATAAATATATTTATTATAAGCCTAACATAAATAAACTTATACATATTAAAATACCTTCTGTTTAATTATGAGAGAGAGAGAGTGTGATAATGCTCCTTTAACAGAAATCTATTTAATATATTTTTAATATAGCGTCATGCCGCCTGTTCGGGGTAGCAGAGGCTTTGGTCCCACGTTGGGTTCTCAATTCTGCAAGACAGGGGGCTAGCCCATCGCCGCAACTTATAGAAATTGTGATGACAATGTAATTTATTTTAAACTTATAACTAACATAATATCGATAACAAGCGTTACGAGTTACGAGCGTAGCGGTCCGTAGCGCTTCGTAGCGCTTCGTAGCACTGTCGTAGTTCTCCAGTCGTAGCAGTGGACTTTGTTTATAATATTATATCTGTAGCAGCCATTTATTAAATCGGGCCCTTTCTAAAATAAAGATGTTATGATTTTTCGAATAGAACCTTTGGTTTTTTTACTTTTTCTGTCGCTTAAAAATCAACCCTCTCTATATTGACAGATAAACATATTAAGGCTCCGTAACTTCAATTTATCTAATGAAAACCGGAAGGAACACAATGCATTTGCTGAAAATCGTAAAGAAAATAACAATAAAATGAGCGTCTGCCTCCAATCCTTTTCAGTAATACAGTGGGCCCATCGATCGCATGGGTGTGTATATAGTTCAATAAAAGTCCCCCAACGATAAGGAAGCCCAGATTTATCGGGCTAACCCCATGTAAATAAATAAAGCTGAAGACCATGCATTCCTTATGAGAAACGGAACGCTCGAGACGGTTAGAAGAACTATCGATTGCAGCTCACGATTTTATTACTATGATTGGTGGCGTTTATCGTTTTTATTGCGCGAGAGAATCTTTTAAGCTGATATTGTATTCATGAGAGACTTTAAACCTGTTTTTTTTTTATTCTTTTTTGGTTTGAAAGGGAAGCCCAATAGTTTGGTCCCATTTTTTGAAAATCAGGAATAGGTCCAGTAGTTAGGTTTCTACATGAAAAAACTGTAAAGTTTAATTTGGTTTTACCTGGATGACATTTTACAGCCAGTCTTTTTGGTGTTTATAATGATTGTCGCGAGATAAATTCTGGCTGTTAGGATCGTATATTCGTTTACATTATGTAATACGTATGGACTTTACTGTCAGGGAGACATATTTCGTATGCTTGTTTTTAGGTACAGACGACATAAATGTGTACCGAGCACGAGCGGGGAGGTCATAAAGTCGGTTTTTTTTTAAGTTTTTAACTTGCTGAATTATCCCATACAAAGCGGAAGAGGCACAATAAATGCACGCAAGTCAAGTCTGTGAATGAATACTCTAGTTTGCAGAGTGAGTGGCAGCATTTCCATAATTTCACCTTTTAAAATTTTATGCAACGTAACGCAATAAATTAAACTCAGAAGCATTTCAAATAGGTATATCTTAGCCTTATTACTTAAAGCCGGGTAGATTGATGATAATCTTCCAAGGTTTCCAAGAAAAAGCCTAAGTGGCTATCCATCAGAAAGCAAACACCTTAACAGCCTCAATCCCGCCATATTTTATCAATTACCTCCAGCACACAAATGCCCAAATGACATCAACGCAATTTATCTAAGTCGCAACTTCAATCAGATTAAAGTACATTTAACTGTCGGTAAAACTTCAATTTGGGGAAAACGGAAAGAAATATGGTGGCAGGTAACCGGGGTTTCAATTCAATCAGCTCCCCTGAACCTTTCGTTCGCTGATTTGATGAAATTGTTGAAAATCAGAATGGGTTCGAGAAAAAGTTGGAGCATGCTTCCTTCCGCTCTAAATGGAAATGTCGTGTTTACATTCCATTACGCGTGGGTTTAGTAAGTTGTGTTAGTTTAGTGGAGTTTGCTGGAACTGGCGCTAGGTGAGATGGTAGGCAGATCTTGTTACTCATAAGGTAAGTTAAAAAATTAATTGCCTCAATTACAACAACAATAAAAACATAGCGTCACGCCTTTACCCTTTTGGTAGTGGCTCCTACAACGTCCACAAAACACCAGGATCTTATGTTCTGTTTATTTATTTTTTCATAGGTTTTGAACTTTACTTCTTGATGTTCGTAGGTTGAAAATCCCACTGGCCACTTTTAGTCAGTTTTTCAATATTCCATTTTCCTTAACAAGGGGCAAAAACAACACAAACAGAAGCTTAACATAAAACAAACCTAAACAAAAACATTTACATACAGGCACATAATTGCTTCTGGCCCCACACTAGAATATCCTGTATCGTGGGAACCAGAAACAGCGACATTACAAACATGTAAACATCCAAGACCTGGAGGATTTTTTTTGGTCCCCCGCCAAAACATAACATAACTTAAATATTAATATACAGAAACAATACAGGGTGAAATTAAATTAGCTGACCATATTTTGATGAATGATAGTACCCATCATTGTGAATAACTTTCCCTTTGAAACATATGGTCGCAAATGAAAAACATTTTTCGTCCCCCAGTACATTTGCCCCGATCAGCTGATTTCAAGTTACTATGGGAGACCCAAAATTTTTTTCGTTTGCAATCATATGTTTTGTAGGGAAAGTTGTTCACAATGATGGGTACTATCATACCCCGAAATATGGTCAGCTAATTAAATGTCACCCTGTATATTGTGTGCAATAATGAAATAATGAAATAAACAGGCACATATATTGCTTCTGGCCTGGTATGCAGATTTTTTTACTCTTTTTACACCTAGCTCCTCATATTTTGCTAAACACATCCGTGAGATGAGGATCTTGTGATTCTTTACTTACTAAACGATCGTCTAAACGAACGACTAAACTTAAAACGATCCTATTCGTTACTACAAACTTTTCAATTCAATTTCCCTAACATTAAGTATCTCACCATTTACATTCACCTTTTTGCATTGCAATTTATAACATTCAGCATCGCCCTATTTAGGTTATCTAGTGAGTTATTGTATTGTTGTATCGTTTGGGAGGCGTCGAAAGATTCGACAGCGGAAAGGCGGAGCGGCCATTCGATTTGTCTATATCATCGCGATAACCCAAACCTAACTTAACTGTCGTCGGAATAAATTGGTAACTGTTTGAATAGCTACTCTCGTATTTGGAATAAGCGCACACACTTATTACTAGTATAAAGTGAGTCATTCAGTTAATAACTAATTTGCAACTTGAAACTTTTGAGAATTACAGAATAAGACATACCTTAGGTTTTCTATTGGTCGCAGTTTTAGTCTGGGTCTTAGTCATAATGATAGTCTCTCTGTTTTTTGAAAGGGCAAACCATCATTGTGTTATTGTAAATCTGAGAAAACTTTCAGAGCTGAGACCGGTATATCAATACTGGCATAAGATACAAGAAAAGGGTACCATATCCTTACCTATCTAGATTCATATCTTCGTCTACACTGTTTATAGCCCAAAAAGCTACAACACACCCTAGCACCCCCAAAAACACATATCATAATAATACCCTAAACGTAACAAACGGTCTTCAGGGTTTTAAAGCGGCAGAAACAACAGATCGCAGTGCGTCCAATATTTATCGCATTCTGGGCACATCCCGTCCGAAAGGGATCTCGGGGCTTGGGGTAATCCCTGGACGGGGGGGTGGTCACACACGGGGTTAACAGAAGTCAGGACGTTTCCGCAGATTTCAGGATTTTTGGCCACCTGATTTGAGCCGGAATCAGGACTCGGGTTTTAACTCGTCATCGACTAGAGTTCGAAAATGGCAATAAATATTTATAATTCCATATTTATATTAGTAAATTGCACACCTGCCTTGTTATTATTAACAATAAGGTATTTTATATTAGTGGTAGATTATGAAAACTCCCCCCTAGACAAAGTTAAACGCTAATGCTAGCGAAACGAAACAATAACTTTTTTGATTTGACATTTGGCTTCGCTAAGGTGACGTCACGTAGCGATTCCAAATGTAAAATCGCATACATAAAAAGTTATCGTTTCGTTTCGCTAGCGTTAGCGTTTAACTTTGTCTAGGGGGGCTATTTGGCACAAGCAATGTCAATTTGATCTAAGAATCGCTTATCCCGTCCTGCAGTGTATCTCATATCAACCTGCAGGTTATCAACCCATATATTGCTGGTTGACCCACGCCCCTCACAAATAGAATAAAGTTAAGTAAATAGCAACTTTAATAGAGCATGGAAATTCAGGATATTTACCAATACTGTCTGGCAACCCCAGGGCAGTAGCCGCACCCCGGGGGTACTACGTGGCCTAAATGTTTCAGCAGTGAATTTACATGACTAGACACATAAACACGATACGTCGACGGAGACGAAGGCCGCATGATGAATACTTATTTGTCTATACGTTAGATTTGGTTAAGTCCCAAGAGTATTTGTTTGAGATATATTTCCGGCGCCCGCTGGTCCGTGGCAAGATTCTTTGACTCTGAGGTGGATGTCATCTCCCTCTCTCTCACTTCACCTCAGCGTATGCGAGAAAGAAAGGTCACAGCTCGCTTATAGCGAGAGAAACATGTCGAGGATTGTACTACCAACGGTAGAGACAGAGTTAAATATATAAATAAATAAATAAAAATAATTTATTGAACAAAAAGTATAAAACAGTACCTAGACCTAGTTTGATCCTTTAAGATTATCAGGCAAATGCGTTGTCAACCTCCAAATAAGTTTATCTAGACATACTGAAAAGTTACCGTAAAACCGCTAATTTTGTTTCGCCCTAGGAATTCGGGTAATTTGGGCAAAAGGTTACATTGATATGGGCCATAAGCCCAAAGGGATCTACTTTTTATCTCTGACTCAAGGCTTTTATAGCATGCATGAACAAAAACATGAAATGAGAAGTTGAAAAATGAAGTCAATAAACTCGAGTGCCAAGTGCACAAAATGACCCAGATATGCTCACTACTACACTCTGGGGTGCTCTGTGAAACACAATGGGTTCTCGTTAAGCTACTACTTGCTACTTACAATTTTACAACCTACCGTTTAAAAAATTAGAGTGCGGGGTTCGGGTGAAGCTTACCTAGAACTCGCTGCGTTTGCTCATTGGAGAAGTTTGGATATAAAGTGCGTCTAGTACTGAGGTTAGAAGGACCTCAGGGAACCCAGATTACTTTCACCACACTTCGCGTGAAGTTTGAAGTGATAGCGATTGTAAAAGTCAAATCCTATGAGTGTTTTAACTGCTGCTCAAGGTTAAGGGCTGCTTAAAATTATTTTTGCGAGGAGTCTTTCTGAAACGGTCTCAATAAAGCTCTAGTGATAGATTCATCTGACATTTTACACCATATGATTTATCCTTTCGATGAGGCTTACCTAGTTTTACTTGAGAAACGCGATGTAGGTTTGAGGTTCGCTATATCAAAACCATAATTTTCACGAGCTTGAGACAGTTCTCAGATTTGAGAGTGGTAACACAGGCTTAAATCATGTTGTCACTTTCTCACGCTTGGTATATGATACAAAACACATCGACGGCTTTAACACGTTCCGGGACGGTACCTCACTAGCTCGACTTCGTAGAAAAGCAGTAAAAATCTTCATACAAATCAAAACCCCTGTCATAGCCGTACTGCCACCTTACAACACAAAAATACATTTGCAAAGTGAAAGTGCGGTTATGGCAGCAATACGGTTATGACAGGACTGTCACTTGACTACTGGTAGAAATCTCTCTTTAGAGATAAGCCCGCCTTTGCGTATAATATTTCTTGTAAATGTATTTTTTTTATGTTTCTGCGCAATAAAGAATATGAATATCAAACTAACATTAGCACCTAGACACAAATCCTTCTACGAGTAACTTTAAATAAACAGCGAGTTATACTATAGAAGGGATCGGTTCTACCTTAGGGTTAAAATTATCATAGTCGGAGGACCCTTCCGATCCCTTAAGCCACTACCATCACTGGATTACTAGTAAAAGCTTTCTGGGATATAATCGGCTTTTTGGACACCACGATTTTATACTCGAATCATTAATCTCATAATTCATAATTCATAATTTCTTTATTGCACACAAAAAGTTACATAGGACAGTAAAAAACATAGAAAACGTGTACAAAGGCGAGCTTATCTCTAATAAGAGATCTCTTCCAGCAAACCAAATAGGGATGAGACAGGTGGATTGCTGAGCAGGAGTAGACCCATGTGTACAATACATATAATTATTACTTACAAATCAATAGACTACATAAACTAGTGCATACTTATATAAATAAATATGAAATATAGAAATAAATCTCGTAGCAAAATAGTAAACAATGGGCAGTAAATACAACCTTTGGCTTTAAAAATGCATATTTTAGTACTAAAGTCATTGTGTTTTGCTGACAGACAGGGGATTAATAATTCTAGTTCAGATTTTTTCATTACTATCTACTACTATCTATTGAATAACTGGCCATTGCCTCCACCACCTGACAAGAGAAAATATTAGGTAAAATCACAGATACTATAATATTATACTAATGCAAATAGACCACCTCGAACAAAATATGACACCGGCGTAAACTGAGATGCTACGGAAGCTTCTTTAGTTCGAGGCTATTATCGCTTGGTGCAGCACCATCGAAAAATTGCAAATACCACGAGATGGCTCTAAGATATATAGGATTTATTCTAAGATAAGCGCCACCTAGAAGTATGTTAACTGAAACCATGGCGCTTAAAGTTCAAATGTTACGTCAACTCTTTTTTACGAAGGATTACTAATTCTAATTTGTATGAGATGAGCACCCTGTGCTTTAACAATGCTTTCTATGTGGGTATAAGGGGACGATTTGGGAGTGACTATTAAATCTTTAGGCGACACTATTTTTCTGAAATAAATATTTTTAATTTTTTAATTTATTTTATTCATTGTGGTGTTAATAGGCTTGTGGCCAAGGTAAGCCAATAAATCTAGGAACAAGTCTTAAGATGAAGCATTATGTACAAAATGGCTTGACATTCTCAGAATTCTATGTTTCCAGCTGATATATTATAAAGTCAATTTTGTGCAAAAAAGACAGCATTTGATGGCACTTTTACGTGACGTCATTCTGTTATTTCATAGAACTCAAGAACAAAAGTTCCGTTTTGACAGTTCATAAAAAGTATCTATTTTGACTTCACAGGCCACAAGTCTATTGTAACACACCCCTCTATTACACCGTAATAAACGAAAAGTCGTCACGTCGTTTCGCATACGGAATGGCAAAGGCATAGTACAGTGCTGTAAAGAAAATGTACTTCAATAAGAAATGAGAGATTGCGGTAACGCTTTTCAATACGCTACAGTCTATTCGTGATAAAAATGCAGTGAAATTTAAATTTAATTTGTTAACTTACACTCACAGGACAGGACACAACCTTCGCGTTCGAACGTTTGCCTTTAACTGGTCACTGTGACCTTGGCTTGATAATTGGAAACGATTTGATTGGTTACGGGGCGTGACTAGGCCGCCGGACAGTGACAACTTTACTGCATTTTTATCACGAAGACTAGAAGACTATAAGTATCTAGTAGTAGTCTATCAATAGACTATAAGTTTATTATTAAATATTTATTTATCTCCAGGGAGGTAATGAATTCTATGAAACTGGCTTTTAATCCCGTTAATGTTTACATCTGTTTAGACCTGTAACGAGTAAGTGGGTCAGGCAAAAAGGTTTACCTTATTACTAATTAACTGGGGAACCTTAATTCTCATACAATAAGGTAGATAACGTTGTAACACAAATAATTATGGTAACTTTAAACTTAATAAGCACTTTAAGTCTATACAATAAAAATGAGCAAAACCGGGTCTATTTTAAGAAGATTATAGTCGTAGTAAAGAACAAAGAAAGGAAACTCAACTCAAAGCTAACGTAAAGTTCGAAGATTTAAAAAACAAACTTTAATAGCTCCAAGAAGCTGCAAAAGCCGGATAAAACTGGAGACAACCTGATACTGTAATTCATAGGTACATTATCGTTACACCTTTTCTTCTTCTTCTTCTTCATCTTCAGTAGCAGTGCCTGCATGGCCTACTTGAGCGGGGCTTTTGTGTATTTCCCCTGCGCCTGCACATCAGTTTAGGCATCTAACTCCTGCACCAGCACTGTACTGTGTACTTAGAATTGCGATTCTGGTTTCTATAGTGGAGGGGCACACAAGCAACATGTGCTGGTTTTCAAAAGTATAATATTAACATCCATCTTGTGATTGTATCACAGAACAACCTCAGCAAAACCACAATGCATCGCTCAAGTTTTGGAGATATGCATTATTGTGTCCATCTCTGATGGATTTTAGTATCAGAAGTGTTTTTGAGTGTACAGGGAAGAAAACAGGCAGAAAATATATTTTAATGACTGGTATCTAGTGGGTCCCACTGTCTTCGACAGCTCCAAGTAGGTATGTAGAGGGAAGTTAATATATTGTAAACTTTTTCGCCTATGCTTGTAAAGAATGTTAAATAGTATTGTCATGTCTGCCGAGCCTTACCTTTTCGCGTTCAATGCAACGTTTGTTGGTACCTAACTTATATCGATCTCATTCAAGCATATTTGAAGATACAGATGAGATTACAGGCTAACTTTTCAGCCAACATGAGACCCCGTGAGTATCACGGCCCATCGCGCCCGTTGTAGCCTGGCCTCGGTGAGAGAGGCAAGATTGAAAAACAAAATAAACACAAGCAGGGATTACAGCTAAGATTTTCGGATGAAAATATTGTTTATGTTTTGTACCAGCATTGTATACCTACTGTTTTTGTGAAAGTTTGTTTAGTAAAGTGACAATTAAAGCATGCGCGTAATTTTAAACAACATTCTAACATCGATCGACGATGATTAACTATAAGGCGGCGTGGCTTAAATATCTCCACACGTTTCTTCTAATTCTTCAATACGAATATCCTTGTGTGTGTACTCTGATCATCATCATACATGTCTACGGCTATGTATGTATCTCCCTCTGTCAACGCTAACAAGTATTCATGTAGGTACTTAGGTATTTATTATATTCAGTAGTTTAGTAATATAATTTATTTATATTTTACTTTTTACTTTAGCACATAGGCCTACCCGTTTTGAGTTTTAAAATGTATCCTGTCCATCCTGGGTTTGCTGGAAGAAATCTCTTTTTAGAGATAAGCTTGCCTTTGTTCATGCCTTTTCTGTATTGTTTGTGTTTTTTTTTTCTGATATGTGCAATAAATACATACGAAATATATACGAAGTATAGTCCAGTCACTAAATCGGAAGCCCTTTTTGTCGTTTTCTAAATTAAAGTTACATAACAAACGGCCGGACCGAGTGAGAAACCCAGGGCCGGCTTCAGGTCATTCCCGGAATGATGAAGGCTCGTAATTTACCCCCCGCCCGAGGTCGTCGTGACAGATGGGCAGTCGTGTCGCATACGGGCTGCTTGTGGAGGTTGGGGCAAAGTTGATGGGCTGGTTTGGAGTAGGCAGTTAGGTTGACTTCATATTTGTGAACTTACGGACATACTCTCGACAGCAAATAAACTGGACTACCTAACCTTTTGCCTAGGAACTCTGATTGGATTTTCTCAAAAAGTATTAAACTTACAACTATGAAAGTTATGCTTACAGAAAGTGTGTTTCATGGTGATTTAAATGAATGGAATTTTTTTGGGATTAATTAATTTATTAAGTGTTTTAAGGATATTACAAAGAAGAGTCGTTTTCCAGTTGGCCCAGTTTATTTGCTGATGAGTATTTTGTGTTTCGGCTTTAGAGCACATGCATTATATGGATTAAAAATCTTAGAACGAAGATATTGTTGTTGATGTTGTTTCCTAGCATTGACTTCTATTTGTATAATTTGCCTTCTCCACCCAACTTAGACGGACTGCGAAGAGTTATAGCTTCGGTAGATTTAAATGTAGGCCTCATTTACTAAAATATCTGGAGCATCTGCGATCTCATGATTGTTTGAGGAGATCCATCATTGTGATGAGGCACTGGGGCACACGAGCACAGTATAAGCATTCCATACAAAAACCACTTCCATTGTTGTTCAAGCACAATTCTGCCGTTCCAATTACTGAACCATCGAAATTTGTATTTTAATACGACAAAGTTGAAAAAAGACGACCAATAATTTCCTGCTTTCGGAAACGACGAAGCATGAAACTCTCCGTTTATTAAAATGCGCCTTCGAAAGGCTGACGTAATTGCACGTCTTAAGACTTATTCGCAATTGTCCTGTAACAATAAAGCATATTTGTCTTGCATCCACAGTCTGATTCTGTTTGGAAATGTCTACTTTACATACCGTGGAATTGCAATACTATTTCTTTACGGAGTGAATGCGTCGTGGGCTATTTACAGGATAGAAGGACGTACTAAGCCTGTTCAGTGTAGCATGAACAAGCGCCCCTATCTGCGCGTTTCACGCCGGGCTCTGGAGCGGGTTATCCAATAAATGTAATGAAAATTAAGCCTACAGACAATGTTCAGACGATGACAGGATTGGCAGACGTCTGCTGCAGATAATCCTCACGACTGCTCCGTCTGAGCTCGGCTTTAATACACAAATTAGTTTCGAATGGGATGAGTTTTAGAAAAGATATTATTATTCTAGTTTTAGGCAGAATTAAATATGAAATAAAGAGGCTGTTTTGTTGAATTATACATTACAGTGGCTCAAACTTACTCGTATTAAGCTAAAGGCCTGTGCCCTTCGGTAGGGACGTGATTTGCCTACATTAATTATTTGGGCACAATGGTACCTCTCAGTCAACTCGTATGGGAAATGCGTAACGGTTTGTTCAGTTTGAATATTTTTTACAGGTTATTTAGTTTTCTAAAATGGGATGGTTATAGCCATGAGCAAAGATGTACATAATAATTTACGACGCTGCTCTAATGTAATTGCTTTATGATGATAATTATATTTGATTGATTGTCTTTCCTGCATGAGCTTACGACGCCAACAAATCTTCCCATACTGATGATAAATCATACTTATTTAGACTAGAGACTGTATTCCAATAATCATCATATCGCATTACATTGATTATATAAATTGTTAAACCACGGCAGTCGCGACAGACGTGACTTGATTCTACTAATCTGGTAGACTCGTTAACGAATAAAACATTTACAAGGGCACAGGATGTCCCATGAATATTAACAGGTAGCTTCTACCTGAAAAGTTATTTCATTAGAGGATGATATCTACAGGGGGTTTTGTTTTATGCCGTCTCGGGCTGTTTCCGCTTACAATACAAATGACGAAACTTTGCTTTGGATGACGCATATTGGTTGATCGTTAAAGAGTGCATATAATTAGCATATAAGTAGCATTAAAGTTTGTCAAGTGCGAGTCGGACTAACACATGATTATTCCGTACCACCGTACAAGAAAATCGCTTGGGTATCAAGTTTTTTTACATATATAGATTAGCCAACTACAAATGAAACCATAAGATAATAATATGCGCTGGCTGACAGAGCGGTCAAATTATCCATCTTTAAAGCATTATTCCTTCAAAAGAAAGTCCTAAGTGGCCTAGGGTTATAATACTTAAGATGTCAACTTTTATGTTTAGACTTAAAATGTATCATTTAAACCTTTATAAGATACCATCAAACCACTATTTTGCTGTCTCTACAGTTGAACTCAGCAAATTAAACAGCAGTACATTTTTCCTGTTCAAAGGACTGTGTTTTCTTTTCCTTTGTGAATTCATAATGTAACCTACTTTCCTTCCATAACGCGGCAAAGCGCAAAATGTGTCGACGTGTAAGTGCCGAGGAAGATTTCAGTTATTCATAACCAGGGTCCGTTAGTGCAGAAATGATGTTATTTTAAACTTAACATTGACGCTCCTTAATTTTGCATCTCGATTTGTTGTGGTCCCCTTCACTCTCAGAAGCACACCGCTCGAACGACCGAACAATAGCGAACTATTGTTACATAAGATTTGTCGGCGAACCGGTTACAGGAAACAAAATTAAAGTTCGTTACAAATCATATTGCAATATGGCTTAACGTCAGTCATTGGGGCAGAACACTGTTAAAAAATATTTAGAACTTTGTTTCAAGATATTTTAATAGGTACCTATTTTTGACGCAAAAGCCATATCAATACCACTACTTAGGTAGATCTCAGGAGCATGATTCTCGCGCATTCGATATACGATATCTACACCTATATCGAGTGATTTCGTATGGGAATCTGTCAATATTGGTCTCGATATCCGTATATCGAAGGCGCGAGAATCATGCCACAGGATAAAACAAGTTTTAGATAAAATAAAAATAAAAACACTTTTCATTATGTACCTACCTATATTATCTAGACTCTAGAGAATTGACGAAACCTTATCTTATTATTTCTACCTGTTACCGCCTTCAGAGCAGGAATACTAAATCCAATTTAAGATACCAACTCAAGCCATAAGCCTCAGAGACAGGTTACCTATTAGTACAATCTAGAATACTCTAGAAGGTAAAAGATAGCGTATTCCCCAGTGCGCCAGCCGGCGTTCAATTGTTAGATATGTATCGGAGTGATACTCGTGAAATAATGGCCGTGTTTCCTGCTGCAAAGCCAGAAAAGCTACGTAACTTATCCGGTATGTTACGAAATGGAAGTGGTTTTAAATTAAAGCACTGGGTGCCTTTGTTGCGGGTTATTAAAAGTCAGGGAGCACTTACCCAGTGGAGAGCGCGTAGATACATTTACCTTTGAAACACAACTCACCAATTTACGGGCGGGCGGGGGACGATGTAAGAGAGCTATGATTGGTCAGCCGCTGCGAAACTGTCTGGCGGCCCGTGCCCAACAGATTGAGTTATTCCAGCAGATTGAGACACTTTCTGAATCCAGAAAAAATATATGTTATAAACTAGTCATCAGGAAATATATGAAAAAAAAAACGAATAGTCGTTTTTTACCTAAATCGAGTTATTCCAGCAATTCTACAAGGAATATTGGTTTGATTCTTGTGCCTAAAAATAGGTAATCGAAATACCTTAAAGTTTAGCGTTTAACAGTTTAGAATTATTCGGCGATTTCGAATAAATCTTCATTTTATCACTTGCGCCGAAAAATATAGTAATAATAAATATAGTCTCTGTTAAAAGTGAAACTTCTAAAATTATATGTCCTAACAACGTACCTCCTTACAATTGTCATACGATCTTTATATTTTAGCACTTGAGTGATGTCTAAAGGGGGCACTAGTGTTTTACGAATCTTAACGCAACTAATTTGTCATTAGGCGTTAGTCCCACCTGTCCCCGCGTGCTAAAAGATCGTTGGTAATCGTTGGTTTCTTGCCCTTCTTTGCTCCATCCCTAAGCCCACAACTTCCGAACGGACGGTAGTATACAAAAATATTAATATTATATTGACGTTGACTAAGTAATACCTATGTATGATTTTATGGTCAATAAAAAAAATTGAACCGAACTGAATAGCTTGGTCCCCGATTCTCGCGCTATCGTGATCATCTCCCTAGTCGAGATATCTGTTTTGATACCGCCTGAATCCGTCGAAAACGATCTCGATTCGTATTTATTCAGATCGAAAATGGGTCGAGATATCTCGGCTGGTCGTAAGGCTGGTCGACAGAATAGCTTTTTCTTGTTTTTGATGGAGATTTCGGTATCACAAAATATATATTACGACCATTAGCATGATTTTGCTAGTGCTAGAATTGCCCCCTGGGCCGGGAGTCTCATATAATAATGGCATGGAGATAGCTATAGAATAATTCGCGTAGTTATGAGAGAAGGTAGTAAATAACCTGGGCAGGAAGTCTCATATAGGAATGGCATGAAGATAGCTATAGACAAATTCGCGTAGTTTTGAGAGAAAATCGGTTGGGTTATTTCTGAAGCTGCATTGCAATTTTTCTACTGCAGCGACTGATGTAACAGCCTTGTTGCAGTGCACCAGTTACGAGTTTATGGACTTTATTTTAGTATGGTTGTGAAGGGTTCTCATAAATTATCCACCACGTATCGAGTTGCTAAATTAAACTGATAGACGCGCCTTAAAGGCGGGCTCTAGTCAATCAGAACTTAGAATTTCATCTTCAACTTATTTTTAGAGGAAATGAAATAAAAAAGGTTAAAACCTAGCTAAGCAAGTCTAACTGAGGAACATACTGTGCCATTATTATAATGATTAGATAAATAACAATAACACAAATTCAGATGCGGTGCGAAATTGTAAAATAAAACATTGTGACATACCGATTTTCTGGCAACTTCAGGAGACCTTTCTATCGAGCAAAATTAATAAAATTACGTTTATGGGAAAGCAAAGTGACGCTGATACTCGTGATATACAAGCTAGTGAAAAAACGCACAGTAATAGTACTCATCATTCCGAGCGATTTGTGTTTTGCTAAAGGCTGTTTTTGCCTAAGGCGCCGTCCGCAGATAATGTTTTGATGCTTTGGTTGTGTATATATTTCAGCATCCGTAGCCTTGCGTGGGGAGATTTGTCGCGGACGGAACGTGAGGGATGAGACTTGTTAAGCGCGTGGCGCTTGCTATGCCCTTCACTGTCTCGCACCGCGAGTTCCCGCGGGGGCAGGCATGCTAAGGGTGCTGGTTGCTTATGAACCGTCTAGTGATATATTGAAGTATATTGCGATGCTGACTGTTATGTTGTTTAGACGAAGGAGTCAAATCACCACACACCTAATTAAAAATCAATCGCTATTTCACTTTCGAATACGTTTATCTCCAAAACGCGGTGAAACATTTTTAATCAGCGCACGATCCGCCTTTAATGTTAATAAGAGGTAATTAAATTCTACCTGTAAGCGTGTTTCCTCTTAGCAAGGTTTCCAGGTCGGATCAGTATTACGCTTGCAAAATGTTAACCGCCTTAGTACCACCACAGTGTATTGTGAAACCGTATTACAGAGTTTCGCTTCGTAATGTTGGTATTTGGGTTTATTAGATTTTTGAATCTGGATCTTTTCACGGGCATGAACTCCCAGCTGTTTGTCAAATGTATTCGTCGAACCGCTATGAGGGAGAGATAATTTGGTTGGTTTGTGTTTAGTTATTGAATTTGAGTTATCTCTTCCTTCACTCTTGCTGAATGTATGATATTGCTATACTATACGTACTCGTTGAAATATTAAAATGGTGAAGACATGGTGATATCAGATAGTAAACAAACTTTATGTATTTCGTTTCTGGAGAATCTGGTTCCTGACATACAGGTTCCCCTAGTTTAGGAGTTAGAGTCAAGCTGTAACTAGGATGTAACATAAACATATTCATTTCATTTCAGGGATTATATAAGTTCTTAGACATTTTTTACTTACTTTAAGTGGGTATATTGAGCAATAGACCAATCATCTAATACCATGAACGTAGAAAAAGAACCTATTACGTAAATGACTAAAGCAGTTAACCTTTCAACATTTTGCAGAGTTATTTCGTGATATTTTTTCCTATAATAACCCAAACCTCACAATACCTGCAAATTGCCTTGATAACGACGGCAAAGCATGCAATTTTTTTATACATCACGCCAGCATACTTACACTTTACCTCCCTTGCTGTCGAGTCCCCATTGTCAGCATAGACAAGTATAGTGCTCTTACTACTCACGTAGACAATGTGCACTCATACCAACATACAGAACCACCCCTTAAGCATATGCAAAACTACCCCACACACAAGCTAAGGGATAACGACATATGTCGGTACACCGTCGCACAAGCCATGCCCTACTTAGATGACATTTATATTCATATCACCATGTGTTTACATTACAGGGAGTTTTGGAAGGTTTCGTACTGAAATTTCTTGGAATGAAATCCGAAAAGGATTGAGGTAAAAACCCTTGATCGCGGTACGTGCTTGCGATATCGAAACATTTCTATGTTTACATCAAAGAAACGGGAGTAATAATAAAATAAACTGGCAACATTTTGTGGTTGAGCAGAGCGTAGACTCAAGTACTGTAAAGGTGCGGTTTCATTACGCTGATTTTTCGCCGCCACTTCGCATATTTTATGCAGAGTGCATAAAATATTAAAATCATTAAATATAGATCTATCATCAACTTATTTGAAAGCAGGTTGCTCTTTCACCAAAATGATAGATCTGACACAGAATAATCATACCAACACCTATCTATATATTGTATAGATGAATAGCAGCCAATATACTTTGCAAATAGATGTCCTAAGTAAGACGCTGCCTTGACTCCCTCTTTCAATACCCTGGGAAAAAGGCTTGACAATATGCATAGACACATAAACAAGCAAAATACACTACATTAAAGATGAGTTGCAAATTATTATTTGCTCACTTATTCATTCATTGGCTCTCAATGTTAACTTGATAGCAAACACAAATATAAATCCTTGTTACCTAACATCGTTTGCTCCGTATTGTACGCAAGGTATGATTGCATCCTTAAATATATTCCAATACATACGGCGCAAGTTTTATATACCTTATTTTACTGTCGACGCAGATATCTAGGTGCTTAATAAAATTGGAAATGTCTTCGGCCTGGATTTATGTCTTTTCACGGGGAACGATATCAAACTCGGCCCCTGAAAAGTTATTAGTTTTCACAAGCAGTCGATTTGTATTTCTGGCGGAAAATAATCAGACTTCACGAATTGGAAAAAACCGGCCGCAGGTGCAAGTCGGACGCACACACGAAGGGTTCCGTACTATCTAGAAAAACGCGTCTTTTGTATTGGGGATCCTTTAATTTGCTCTTATTTTGCTGCAATACCTACAATACATCTTATGTGCGTTTATTTCATTACCTCTCTCTAAAATCACACCTTTCTCTTTGCGACAAAAAGTAATCACAGCTCGCTTACGGCCAAAGAAACTTGACGCGACCTTAGCATCAGTCGTATGAAGATGAACTGAAAAATCCACATGCAGCATCAAGAATTTAATATCTGAACTAAACGCGATTCGATTATTCAGTCTAGTATAGGTTATAAAATACTAGCGACCCGCCCCGGCTTCTCACGGTTGCAATGCATGTTGCACTATTATGCATGTATTATACTATACATAGAAACCTTCATAATTAATCACTCTATGTATTAAAAAAAACCGAATCAAAATCCGTTGCGTAGTTTTAAAGATCTAAGCATACATACATAGGGACAGACAGCGGGAAGCGACTTTGTTTTATACTATGTAGTGATAGTGATAGTGTATTATAAATATTTAACAGGGGTTTGTTAAGTGACGGAATTGTGTTTGTTTACAAGGTTTATAAGGTTTATTTATCTAACAGCCACAGCGTTTACAACGTATACTGTTACTGCGTTCCCACGACCTTAGTGTGGGGCTGCTAGAATCGTGTGCCTGTTCATTTTAATACTACGTCTTGTATTTTTGTTTATGCACTATAGGATGTATCTATGGCAGCTGGTACTAAAACTACTCCTAATACTTACGAATATAGTTTTGCGAGGACATTTTCTGAACGAGAACAAAACTGGTTTCTATTTATCTACAAGATTCAAAACAAAAGTAGGTGCCAGCGATACCCACGTCCCTGATAATGGGGTTATGCCAATATTAGTTACAGAGAAAACAACGTTAGCCAAGCAATTTCGGGCTCGCATATTGCCTATTAACACTCGTTTACTTTGCTTGCTGTTGCTCTAGTTTTTTAGGGTTCGCCGGAGGCCATTTTAGCTTAGCGCGGTTTAGAATCAGAAGTGTTTTGTTGTATTTATAATAGTTCAAGTATTGTAAAATGAACTCTCTCTAGCTACACAGCTAGGTTGGTAGTCAAAAGTTTCTGGGCCTATCAGGAATATAAGGTCATAAGTATAGACATCTTTATGAAGAATAAACTGTTTTCATAGGCAAATAATATTTTGTAGTGTAGAGCCGAAAAATAAATATCTGTGGTCAAACTCACAAGCATCTCACAAGAACCCTGAAAGTATGATAACATCTTACATAAAATGTATAGTGGTTCTAGTTCTAAGCAAATCATACTGACGGACGGAACCCACATAAACCACCAATGGCCTATATTCTTATTACATTTACAGGGTGTTCATTTACAGTAAACTGTTGGTGTAATAACGCTCTGCAGGTTTTACACACCTTAGTTGACATTTTCTGATTTCATGCACTAGTTAAGTTCTGCTGTTGTTGCTTTAATCTCCGTCACCTCTATAATTACTTGGGAAAACTGGCAAGAAACATGTTTTCTTTGCAGAAAATTAGCTTTTACCACTTTTACTAGGGTTTGGTTAGCCTGCATTGGATCTACCTTCATAGTTTTGTGGCGTTGCATATTAAAGTTGTTTATGAATACGTGTAATCAAAAAACTGAAACTATAGAGCCACTACGTTGAAGGCGTAGAATTTGGAAAGATTAGAATTAAAAACATAAGTAGTTAGCTCGCAATGACCGTAGAACTGCTACGTTCAATATGGTTTAATCAAGGGATGTCAACGACTTTACACACGCAAGAATAGCAAGAACTTTTTTGTGTCAGAAGAGAGGGGCGGCAGAAATAACTACTTATAATCCTAGCCGAAGAACTAACATAACTAAAGACTAATGCCACGAAACGTGGAAAACGCCATAAGTTTCCCAAACAATATATGTGGCATGCTCAGCTGCTCACGAAAAATGGTCCCAACTCAATTTCCTTAAAGTATAGGAGATGATACGTAAAATCATGTGCAGTGTTCTACTTAATTATAGGTGTGAATTAATTGCATTTTAGGAGGAATCTTACGGAACTCACCAGTATGATATATATCTTATTACTTCTGTGTTCTGTCCAATTGTCCATTCTAATTAGCTGATGGCTGATGTTACCACGAAAATTCTGAAAACCCTTTCACTTCGACCATTACGTTCCATGAAGAAAGTTGTTTATTAAATAGTATAATGACAGGTTTCATCGTTCTCCATGATAATCTGAATGACAACCTGACTACTCTAATGTTAGTTCTCTCTCCATAATTAGATGACCAATTCGCTCACACGAATAAGAAAAATATAGTTTAAAAATACTAATAAACACCGTTTTAAAGAATATCGAACTAAAAAGTTAAAAATAATTTTTAAAATAAGCTTAAAACGATAATGAACGAAAAATACTAGTATTATTGTGAAAAAAGCGTGGGCGCTCGATATACGAAAAATATGTTTTTTCACAATAATACTATTACTTTTCGTTCATTATTGTTTTAAGCTTATTTAAAAAAAAATTTTTAGCTTTTTAGTTCGATGTTCTTTAAAAGCGTGTTTAATAGTTTTTTTAAACTTTATTTATTTTTTACTTTTTAGTTCAATGTTCTTTAAAAGCGTTCGATTGTGGAGATTTGCCTAAGACACGGCTACCATATCTAACAAGGCAACAAGCGAGTTACAAACATACAAACACACAGGTGAAGCTAATAAAAGCGTGTTAAAAAAGTAATTGAATTTATCGAAAACACACAAATTAAATTAAATTAAATAAAAGCCCAGGGCAATTTTTACGATACCTTATACCATATAAATAATATATAAGTGTTAACTAAAAAACCCTAAGGCAGTATCGCGTCTCTCAATCTACCACAAAAATACTATTATGGCAACTTAGCAAATCGTCAGCTGAGCGCACCTGTGTGTGAGTAACGTTCTCCATTCCTTTTGTAATATCGCCATAATATCGCTAATAAATTGTTTGAAAGTCGTGAGTATTCATACTCGTTTTGATGTCGTGTTGGACGTTTTTTACTGACCCACTTCATTTGAAAGGTTTGCGGCTCCAAAATATGTCTGTCTCAAAAAGTTTCGATAATATTCCCTATTCTATATAAGTTTTACATCTTGTATGTAAAATGACAGAATATATCACAGGACCTTTTCAAGACTGCTAACAAGGCACCCATACCCTGACTGAGTTGCACAAAAAGATTTTGAATTTTAAAGTTGTCACTTAACTAGTTTATTGGCGAGAATCTCCTAAAGGATTTTCATTTGTTTCTAATGCTAAGGATATGCTGCAAGATAAAATGCCAGTATAATATTTAACTCGTCTATGAAAACCTATACCAAATAAAATCTTTTTTTTTCGGTACAATTTTTTATACTATTAAGGGAGACATTACACACCACATAAAATATATTGTTCTAATGTTGATAGACAACAATAAATGATAGGAATATTGTATATTGCCATAGCTGCGACGAAGGGTTAGTCAAAATGGAAAATGTGACTCTGCCGCGCCGTTTGGAACAGAACTTTGTTGTTATTAATTCCCAATGGCTCCACCAAAATCATTTTACAACGAATAAATCATTGTGTATCAACTTTCATAACAAAATATCGCAGAATCCTTGCTTCGGTGTAAATAATTAAAATAGTTTTCGTGCTTCAGTAGCACTCAAGATAAACCCCCCACCTATGCGATGCACTTATCTCTAACAACATAGTGACTAAAATCGTTGTCCAAAGGTGTCGCTTACTCTGAACTCTTTTATGAGAGTTGACCGCATATTCCCGCGCATTCCGCGTGATTAAAGGCCACCAGTCTGAATTAATTACAAGCAGGACTTCATTTAACTTTGGTTCCAGAAGTAGGATTTAAATTTATTCAGCGAATTAAACTATAAGCTCTGTAGGGTAGGAAGACATGCAGTTAGTTATAGTAAGGCATTTTGTTTAATAGCCTGGACTGTGATGCTGCTAATGTGATAATTTAATGATTCTCTAGCTTTGAGGTATTGTGACCTTGAATTTGACAGCTATTTTGAAATGTCAACTGTTAAACTTATGATTTACAGACCTGCCAACTTACCTGTGAAATGACGGGTGTTGCTAGTGGCTTTCTAGTTTTACCATATTTGGGAATTTCGTCCGAGCATAGAATGGCATTTCAAAGATGGCGGTCGTGGTTCTGAATTGTGACATTTCGTAGATAATTTGGTAGTTCTGTAGTTGCACGAAACGTGATGTTCTGTTAAGTTATTTCAATCATTTGAAGCTTAAATTCAAAGACATCGAACCGATGTATCGAATATTAATCACTCAAGACCCTAAAAACCAGGGGTGGTTTCCTAAAAAGAAATAACTACTCAAAAGTCATTAAATTTCATGAGCCGTCGGAAATAACGGCCGTGTTGTTGACGTTACAACACTTCTTTATCAACCCCAGATCAGAGATTGATTGATAAATAAGCTAAAAAGCGTAAATGTACTAGGGACACATAATTGAGGGAATGTCTACACCTACCAAAGGGTGCTCACTCTACCGTGCGACATATCTGAAAATTAATTCATGTTCTTTGTCATGCGCTCCTCTACTCGTCTATCGAGATTCATTCTAGAGGCGTCACAAATCACAACTAAACTAATTAAAAAACTTTGACATCATAATACCTATTTACTTTTTGAGTCTCTTAACTGTATGGTAATAATTTATTACAGTTATTACTAATAATGTAATAAATAAGTTTTTGTTTACCAATTAGACTCAAGCGCATTTGTGAAACGCAAACAACTCAACTCAACGCAACTCTCTGAGCGAAACCGTCAATTTGACACAGAGCACTGAGACCTGAGACAACTCTCAATTACGAGCCTTGGTAGAGATTGTCCAAAGTGAAATGACGCGCCTCCACTACCGCATTTACGAACACAAGCAAATCTGAAATGAAGGAGTGGGGCGCGTCATTTTAGTTTGGACAAGCTCTACGTTAGTTTAGACGCCTACAGAACTCGGGGCATTGTTATGTATCCAGTAATGACGTAGCACTATAAAACGTCATGGTGAAAGCAATGCGTAAGATATGGCGACGCATGTGAATGGGTGCGGATGTAAAAACACGGGTTTGCTCTTAACTGCGTTGGACAAAAACCAATATTTGAAAAGGGGTGCGCTTTTTGTAGTGTAAAGAAGTTAGTTTTGAGTTTGGCGATTGTAAAAAGATTGCGGAAATGACTATTCAAATTCACGCTGCTATCAGCGTGTGGGATATAAGTGTTAACCTCTTCGCGCCCACAAGCAGAATCTCCATACAATAACTGACAAATAAAATTAATACGTCAATTAATGTCTATCGCAAGAAAATGAAAACTGAATTTCGCCCAATTTTAATGTCAAATATGTTTCTTTTTCAGCCAGGAGAAGAATCGAAGGTATGCATTTTTAAAGAGTCGAGCAAATCATAATTAATATTTGAAAACGCTATCCAAAAGACAGATACTTGTTGGCAAATCTAAAATTTACGAAGACTGATGAAAAGCTTATACCAATTTGATAGAGACAAATGCAGAGATAAACTTGTAAACAGATATAGGATACTTTTTATTGGACTGCACCAGAAGGAGAGTATTGTTTTCCCGGTAAATGATGATGGCTTACACGCAGACAAAGTTACAAGTGGGTACAATCTTATGCCTCTGCCATCCCGTGAATATGGAAATTATAAATAATGGGAATATTATTGGAATAAGCAAGCAGGCAGCACTGGATGACCCCCTGTACCAATGCACCAAAAAAGCAGCCCTCAGGGAAGAATGGCGATGAATTGTAAGGCGGGTCACCCGACCGAAATGACGACAACGACCACTGTGCCAAGAGTGATACAACTGAGAAGAAGAAGAAGATTGGAATAAGCGTGATGCTATGTATTTTGTATTTTGGTATGACACAAAAATCCTTGCCATTGATAACTACCGCCAATTTGCGATAGACTGGCAATCCCTTCTCCGACGTGGCACGTGTCTGTCACGTGACGCGAGTAGTACTCGTCATTAGCCTCTCGACGAGTCCCGGGGGACGTTGGTTCTTCCGTTGTGACGCTTAAAAATTTTGGTGCAAGGTTAGAGAAAAGTTTAAGTATGTGTGCGGGTGTACATATTCGGCTTTTGGGGATAGTGAGAAACCTCCTTCAGGTTACGTAATATAATAGATTTGCAAATAAAGCTGCTCTGCTATCAAATTTCCTAACGCAAATCGACAAAGAATTGTGGAAACGTATTTTTTTTCTTTTGCCGATAATCAGTGTGGCGAATATTTGACCATAAGTACCACAGTGTATTTGACCACATTGCCAAGAAATATGTACTCAAATATAAATTAGGTAGGAACTCTTAAAGATCATAGCGTGTACCAATCAGCGAGCTGAAAATTAAGAGGGGATAGAAATTTGCGTGTAGAATTTCGTCAAACGTCGTAAAGTACACACTTGAATTCATAAAGTGAAATCAACAGTCAAGCTCATAATAATATATTTTTACAAAATAAAATTCAATGTCGAGAATACATTCAAGGTTTCATCAAAACTGATATAACATAAATTAATCATAATTAAAAATATAGAGTAATACATGGATGTTCAATTTGAAAATTAAAAATTGAATACAAATCTTGGTCATTATTCCTTCTCAAAGCCTACGAAATTTAAATGCTATTAATTAAAGATTCATTCACTCATGCAATCACATATTCATTCATTCATTAACCATCCATAAATACAGAAGATACGGAAAATAAATAGCCCCATCTTCACCCAATCGGCTAATCTCCCATCTATATCCTCACCTATGGAACCGAGGCTCGAAATAAGAGCACTTACAAAGTGACACCGGAAGCTGCCTTTCCTGAATAATGGCCGCCAAGTTCCGGCGATATATTTCCGCTATCTACCCGCCAGTATGGCGCTTGCGTTTCCGGTTGACCGTTATGGAGTGTTAATCGAGCATTATGTCTGGGAGATGAAAAATTATCTTCTGGCGAACGTCTTCGAATCATCCGGGTGGAAGATTTCTATGTGTGTAATAGTGTAGTAACTTTGCCCTGAATTCGATTGTGACAGGAAATTGTCGCCAGTGTAGTTGCAAACATAATATTTCTGAACAGCTTTTCACGACTGTGGCATGTTACTTAATATAAAGCTTTTACTCAAGGAAGTCTCGACAATATTACTTTTATTACAGGTTTATTTACAAAAACTACGGTAACTTACACAAGCATCTCTAGATTTTCCATTGTATTATTAGGTAATGCTAAAGAAAAAGTAAAAAGAAAACACCTTTGTACAAAAGATACAATTTTTATTTACTTTAGGGTTTTTTTTTTAATTTTACACAATAAATTATGAAGTTATGATTATGACAACCGGAAGATGTAGATGTTATGCTACATTTATTTAAAACGTCAACACGAAAGTAACTCTATCAGTTTCCATTAATTCCGCATTTTGAGTAGAGTAACAGTTCTTTTGTTTCTACCTTAACCAGGCAATTTAAAAATCAACACGATAAGCAGAAAATGTTGCGTGTATGTCGATTTTTGATCTCTGCGAGTAGAAACTCTCCTCTTCGCAGGCTCCGTGGGTATCAGACATCATTGTTTGCTTCCCTCGTCTTCTGTTCTATTGTTTTCCTTTCCATTTTGCTCCAGAACAAAAGAACTTGCGATGAAACAAAAGCGTAATTATACAGAAGGGCTGCCGAGGTGATTCTAAACCTTGTCGGCTAATACTTCAGTGTCGGACTTGAGACCTCATAAAGTTAGGTTAAATACATAATATGGTCAAATTAATTAATTATCTCAGCGTAGCTATAGCGCATCAAAACTTATTATTTATTTGATAGTCTATTATAGAAAATTGTTGACGGATGTTGTAAATGACATGATTAACTGACCACACATAGTATTGATTGTATGCTTACTTTGTTCGTAATTCATAATAATATGTTGTCGGTCAATTCATTATTGGATAACCGAAATAGAAAAATACACTAACGAGATTATCTTTGACAAAATACTTCTTCCAGCAATCCATGGATGTATTACAAAATAATAACAATTCTGAAAAAAATATGGACCTAATAGCATATTATAATAACGGGTTTATAACAATATTCCGAAGAGGTTATCGTCCATAATTTGCCCGTGGGTAGCTCCACACATGACTTCCCGTAAAAAAGGGCATGAATAAAGCTAGACATCCAATTACTAAACAACTGCAACAGCGCCACAAACTTATTGGCCCGGTGTTAGTGTCGCTAGCGTCTATGGCACTCAAATGAAATTTCATACTGGCGGAATTTGTTCTAGTTATGGCCACCGGGTCACTTAAATCTGTGGTCGGCAGTGCAGGTACCACGACTATAATTTAAAACCTACCTGTGATTGATTATATCTTGTTAACTCTTTTGATACTACCTTTTGTAGAATCCTCTTGACGTCTGCTAAATAGTAACTGGTTTCAAGCCCTTTGCTTCGAAATAGTAATTTGTTATTATGCATGACAGAAGGCGTTTCGTTGTCTACATCAGTACTACAGTACTACAGTACAGTACAGTACTACAGTACTAGCCCTAGTATGGGTCAATAAAATAGTGAGGCAGTATAGGTGAATGACGTACATTTTGATGAACAAAGGACTAAGTAACACGGAACTACTTACATTTAATCGTAGTCACCATTTACCGAGTTGAAATCATAAATTGCTATTATTACTATTAAAAGAAATCTGTCTAAATACCGTGAAGCACGTAAATCTTGCAATTTTTTTCTCACTTGTAAAACCGCCATTATTAAAGGAATAAATCAGTATAAGTATGTTATTCTCAATTTTGAGGCTCTAAGTCAAAATAGGCACTGCTACAAAATTGAAGATATAAGCTCTACACATTTTATTGCTATGCAAAACATTCCCATCACATCGTATTTGGTAAGACCTGTAAGACGCATAAAGTCTAAATTCAAACGTCAAAGAAACAAAACTCATAAGTAAAGATAAGTAAAGATAAGTACAGCAGCTCAACCAACATGCGTGAAAAGTCTTTTAAGTAGGTCAGACAAAAGGCCTTAATTAAAACTGAATGCTATTTATCCGGGTATTTTGGATGCTGGCAACTTATGAGAAAATGAGATGGAAGCGAGTAATTAGAACATAAATGAGCAAATTTTCTCCCTTTTCACATGAGTTTTATATGAGACAGGCTTAAGAAAGTTGGATGTATTTGAATTCATGCAGAATTTAAAGATTTAATAAGATTTTCAATATTTGTGTTTAATGAATTGCATCTTTTTACGGTACTAGAGACTGTAAAAGAAAGCATTAGATACAAACTACCTCATTTTATATAAGGTAAAACTATCAATTCCATGGGCTAACAGTCCCACAAAATAACATATATTTTCCAAAGAAAATATAATTTCACAAAAATATTTATTTTATCCTACAACAAAGGTAGAGAAACTCTGTACTCTGTTATTTTTGCAACGTCACAATATTTATAACCACGTTTCTGGTATCTAGGTTTACGTGGTATATTGGGCGAGCAGTCGGAAATACGGATGAGCTTGTCCCGGGTTATAACCGAAAGTGGGAAATAACCCAGTTACTCCGGGAAATTATACATACAACCCAGGTTTACTGGGTATTGTGGGTATTGATTGACCCACTAACTCCCCTGAAATTTTTTGATATTATTACCAGTGATCAGAGTAGGTAGAGTGAATTGGGGTGAGTGAACTCAAACGTATATATTAACATGGATAATTGGATAGCCTCAGCGATTCCGGGTTTTTTTGAATGATTATGTTTTTTTTCGGAATTTCATGGAACTAGGTATAAAGTGCGAATCGAAACTAATCAATATGAGCAAGATTTACAACATAAAAGCAGCACCATCGGCATCCAATCAGAGTACAGTCTCCAAGATGTGTCATCGTTAACCTGTTTGTGTGAACAATGTTTTCTTTTTCAAGTTACTAAAACACTATTTTAATTCTAATTCGTTTAATCTCGAACCTTCCGGGAAAAAGGCATATCCATGTTATGACTTTCATGACGTAAGTACCAAAAATCACTACCTATTTTCGATCACTGATTATTACCCACCTATGGGTAATTACCCGGGACATACCCATCTGTGGTCGGGAACAAACGTTTTTCTCTATGTTTGTCCACGTGCGGATTCCCATGAGGGAACCGTGTTATTCAGCATTATGGTAATTTTCCACATAGGCGCACGCTGCACAGGGCAGTATTGTTTCTAACTTTTGTACGTGTCTGTACTTGTAGGTTTTCAGTATGGAATTACCTCGCGAAACACGTTGTTATTGCCTTTTTAATTGTAAAACTTCAACTTACTTTAGGTGGTGGAAGTACCGTAATAATGTCTTGAATTACAGCTCTGTTGGAACTTTTATGTCACCCGTACACTTCGATCATACGAGTGTAATTATATGATCAAAGCCCGTACAATAATATACAGGGTGTAACATAAAGGTGTAGTCATATTTTAGGGGGTTGTTAGGGACATAATTCTAAGCAATCTTCACTATGAAACCGGTTTGATCAGAGCTACTTTAATTTTCACTTCTCTATACAAATCAGCTGACCGCCCGGACCAGAACGTATGGAGCAATGAAGCTCTGATCAAATAGGTTTCATACTGAAAGTTGCTCAGAATGGTCTCCCTAACAACCTCCTAAAATATGACTACACCCTTCTGTTACACCCTGTATTATTTCGACTAGTTATTATACCCTATACCGGTAGAGTTGTGAAACCACATTTGATATTTAGCCTCTTGATGCACACATTCACATTCCAAACTACAACAAAATCGACGATGCATAATGTCGCATTGAATTTCATAATTCATAATTTCTTTATTGCATACAAACAGTTACAATAGGAAAATAAAAAAACATAGAAAACGTGTACAAAGGCGAGCTTATCTCTAATAAGAGAATGAATCTTTAAGAGAACATCTTTACTTTGGCTTTGGTCGAATTGAGTAAGAGCTAGTAAATTACCAGTTCTTACAACCTTCTAAGCATGTTGTAACAATATTAGAAACATAATGTGCTCAAACAAATTAAACTCCAACAATTTCTCTACCTGCCAGAATGTCAGCTGAAATTACTTCGAAAAAAGGTATGTCATTAAAAACCAGTACTTTTCAAACTCGAGCCATTAGGTAATAACTTGAAGATATATTCTTCGCTCCTATCGATTCGCTTGGTTGGAAGTAGCTCCCAGTGGAGTGAACTAAAGGGGCATAACTTTACAAACTTGACACGAACTTTCAGTATGGAAGCAAAAAGAAAGTCACTTCTCTAATTCACGTTATTTTGAAGTGTCTGACTGCCTTTCTCATATACCTGTCTGAGTCTGGGTAGCAACATATGGTACAAACACATTTATGGCCACATATAGATAACATCGACTTTCTGGGATAACTACTCATGTAGCAACAAATATTATTTGACAACGTAAATAGTAGGCTACTTTGAGATATTTAAGTTTGAATATGTAATTCATTCATTTATTTACATATTCAAACTAAATTATCTCAGAAAGCATCTGCTATTTACGATATTTTGACAAAATCAAAATCTTCTTCTCCTCTTACCTGATCTTGTCGTGGAATACATCTAGTAATGTGAAGTAACATCGGCCGCCGCCGTCGTCAGACATTTATTAGGGTCCACGGATTCGTGTTACAGTGACGAAGGTTCAGGTAAACCTTTCCTGTAATATTAATTATGTGGTCTACGTGGATATGTGTCGGTTATCTTGTCTTGTCTTTATTCATAAGAGGGTTTTGCTAATGTGTGTTCGATTTCGAAGCAAGGGTTTAGGGCCTAGTTCGGTTGCTGGAATAGTGACCAAATGTTTGTGTGTAAATCTCAAACTCATTTTAACCAATCTATATGTCGGCGGCCGATCGCAGAATTGGGCACATCATGATGTTCCCAAACGTGAAATATCATGAAACGATAAACTGCGGTAGCTCAGGTGAAGACTAAAGGGGGCGAGCGCAGCGAAGCCCCCGAATAGTCTTCGTGTTCGTTTGAAATGTATAACACAAAAAACATCACGTAGTGCTGAATAAAAATGTTTTTAAAAAGACATGTTTTCGTTAAAACCCGCCACATCATGATGTTCCCAGCAATTGTTTGGGCATATCATGAAACGGCGGGGCACATGACGGCACATCATGATGTGCCTGATTCTACGATCGGCCGCCGACATCTAGATGGATCCTCGGATCATTAGAAAACGTTTGTCATCCGCAAGACAAGAAAAATACCAAAATATTATTCTTATTGCATCCTTACGATTATACGACGAATGAAATCGATACCCAACTCCATCAATCAATAGTCTACACAGAATGGCTAGCCGTATCACTGCGATCTATTTATTTATTCGCGAAGGGTGAAGACCGCTTTCATTTACTCTAAACAAGAGAAAGGCGGTCTCAATCACAGCTAGTTGAGACATTTGACGTATTAACGATAATAGAGTACGAAATCGATCGATTACCGTTGGGGTTTATGGTTAAAGACTTCTGAATCCGTAGGGGAGGTATGTAAATGTACTTTGTGAATCTTTCTTCTCTTTTGTTGTTTGAGAAATCGTGTGAAGAGACGTCTGATAAAAATATAATTTGAATTCGGATGTAAATATTGCGAAGTTTAAGATATGATTGATGATGTCACACTTCCTTGAAGGGCACACAAACGCATCAGCAAAATGATATTGGTATGATATTGTAGGGATTTGCTTATGTCAGCAATATGTTACAGTGGTAGCGAGTGCGCTCTGCTGTAAACTCAGTCGTAGTAACTTGTCTCTACTTGTGTTATCCCAATATGTACCGTGTAAAATAGACTGAAATAAAAGGATTTATAATCGGGACTAGGTGAATATTATTGACACTCCTAAATTGGTGAGCCTCGACTTTTCTAGAAACACTGCAGTGACGAGTGAACACCTACCTACCTACGAACGACATACTGTGCGACTCTTGGTTAAGAAGTCGAGACTTAAAATAAATATATAAATATCTAAAATATATAACAGGATACCGGTTATCCTATTATGAATATAGAGAACACGAATTTGTTCAAATTCAAATTGAAGGACTACCTAGCTGCTGAGGCGTATTATTCTATAGATGAATATTTAACATGATAATGCGTAATGTGTGCTAATGTGTTGACATGATAATTAATCTAATATTTTTCTGACATTTTATTACATATTTTAATTCATAATCCCCATTTAATTTAATTTTTTGTATTCCTGGATGTTGTATTGTGTTGACATGAAAAATTTCTTATTTTGACATGTTAAATTATTTTAACTTATTTTACTAATGTATTAATTGTTGATTTATTTATTTGCATGCCTTATGGCAGGACGTAAGGAACACTTTATAATGTAATATCTCTACTATACTACAATCCACAATAAAAATTCTAATTTCTGATTTCTGATTTAATCGGACTTCAACGTGAAAAATGAGTAAGGTAGCAAAGGAAGAGAATGTCAGAATCACCGCTGGATCCAGCAAAGAAAAGCAACCATCTCAAATGGCTTCTATATCATTGTCGGCGAGAATTCCTGAATTCTGGCAGAAGCAACCGCGTTTATGGTTCGCGCAGTTCGAAGCGATAGTCAGTCCCCAGAAGCAATGTGACGATTACAAATACCAACTGGCAGTGTCAAAGCTAAGTGGGACGCATTACAAGACATAACCAAGCCTTTTAACCTTAAATATGGCACTAAACACGGGGTACGTACGGTACACCATTACATTGAGTCAAAGGGTCCCCCTGTCCACGCAGCGGCGAGAAGGTATGATAAGGTTAGGGAGGAGTTTAGCAATATGCAAGAATTAGGTATTTGCCGTCCATCGAAGAGTGAATAGGCAAGGCCGCAATTCCAAGATAAAGCATTTTGACTAAACTTATCATCTTTGTAATCCGATTTCTATGCTTACCCGCCACCCATTCGAAAGACATGACGCGAACGTCACAAAATCGCACAATAAGGCACGGTTCAGATTGTGTTTATTATTTATGGCAAGTGGCGACCCCTAGCAATTTCAGGGCGGAAGTCCGCCTTCCTCTCCTTTTATTCCAATATCACGATGTTGGAAAAAATATATGAGAATATGATTGGAAGATTCGAGTTATGACGACCCCTAGCCCGGTCAAGCGGGTCGGTTTAGTTTTATTCGCTTTGCTAATATATGTTTTTTGTTCTTTTGCTGTGTTGTTTTCTTTTGTAGACGATATTGCTGATATAAAATTACAAATGGCTATTATCATTTCAATAAGAGATGTGGAATGGTTCAATAAAAGCGTCTCATGTCGGTTTTAATGACAGTTTTCACGGATGTATAAGTGATAGGAAAACTTACGTGTAACCTAACCTAATCTAGGTTCAAACAAAACCTAATCTTACCTAACAATTCCAAAGGCGACACGAACTAAACTAACTAAACTAATTAAAATGGTGTGTTTGAAAATGGAATCTGTGGCCACCGTGCAAGAGCTGTCGGATTTGAAGGTTGTCAGTTTAGTGCCTTCAGTTCCTCTAGTTTAGTGGCTTTGAGACCTCAAGAATAGCCCACAGTTTGATATGAAATAATTTATTAATCTATTCGGGTTATCTAAAGATTTTTAAAAGTTCTTCACAAAATACTCTACGACTAGCATGCAAGGCATTTACAAAACATATTTTCTGACCCTCAACATAAATTTTTAAAAGATACCTAGGTATAATGTTTTGTAAAATAAATTCGAAAATCTTCGATTCTCTCTTTGAAATTTCCTTGACTTGAGTATGCTGCTGAGATGTTCAGAAAATAAAGACTCATATACACTGGAGGGGACAGACCCTCAACATGTCGCTCGTGTCGTGTCCTCCTCCTGCTCGTCGTGTGCTCCTGACACAAACGGGTTTAAATGGGCAGTATTAGTTTTCATGCGACAACGCGGCTACTGATGCGCAGTTTCCGGCAATATTGCCATATTATTATAATGGCCACTTATGGCAATATTGCCGTCAAAGGCATATCAGTAAACGCGGCCCAGCGTTGTACCCCAAGAGCTATTCAAAACACGCCAGCGGGGCATGTTTTGGTACCTCTTTACCGATGCAGCCTCATGTTGCAGAAACATATTAGGAGATTTCATCCCTAATGTGTCTGAGCCTTTATACAAAATTAAATTCTTTCTCGAGCATCACAAGATGTTTCGTTTCGCATGCCGAATCGTAGGATTCTGTTTTCATAACATTACTGTTTTATTAACTGGGGAGAATTTTGTTATTAAAAGCAAAAATCATTCCGGTCGATTACACAGTTAAATAAACAGACATCTGACTTAAATTAATAGACAAGTTATGATGGTAAACAGACAGACTTTTTGACTTATTATAGATGTTGAAAGTGCCTGCGATTCCGAAGGCGACACGAACCATACTCTAACTAAACTAATTAAAACGGTGTGTTTGAAAATGGAATCTGTGGCCACGGCGCAAGAGCTGTCGGATTTGAAGGTTGTCAGTTTAGTGCCTTTAGTTCCTCTAGTTTAGTAGTTTTGACACCTCAAGAATAGCCCACAGTTGTATGGTTTTATGGGCGTAATCAGGGGGCGCGGCAGAAATGTCACCTTCGTATGGGGACTTCATTTTATTAATTTCATAAACAGGCTAAATGGACGGACGGACGAACGGACAGTGGAGGCCTAGTAATAGCCGGCCGCTTGGCACCGTTTGGCTAAGGAACCCTAAAAAGCGGTATCGCTCTACAATAGGCACAGGTACTACCCACATTCATCTATTAAAACTAACAAAATAATGTCCGAATTAAGTAGATGCGTTACTGAAAACCACTATACAAAATAATAAATTTACAATGCAAGTTTAATTTTCCTGTTATTTAATTAAGTTAAACATATACAAACGTAGCTATTAACAAGAAGCTGGAACCTTGTCATTAAGCACAGATTGCTGCACAAATAAATGACACACTGTGTGCATATACTGAAATGCATGTACAGAGCCACCAACTAAGCTGTTCAGGTGGGAAAAATGAGTACTACAGGCTTGTCATCCGCCATCAAAGAGAACTATGCCCGCTATTATGCAGACTACTATGACACTAGCGAACGCTATCAACTGAACAGCTAAGTTGGTGGCACTGTACTGTACAGCTTTCCAATGATCTTTTGGTTCGTGGTGACAGGTGGAAATAACGCTTGATGATGACCAATGAAGAGTGAAAGATCTGCAGTTGATATGTTTGTTGCATTGAGCCTGGATTTTACCAACAAAAAGTTATACCGAGAATAACTATCCCGGGGATAACTTGTATGACAAATGACAGTTCAAAATGAGGTGATTCTGATCCAGGTGTCACTGGTGTCTATGAAAAAGTAGAAGATACTCTCGAGTAAAAGTTAAAGTTACTCTTTCGTCCGTTAAATCCAGCCTTAGCGGTCTAGCGATTGTTTCGGAGGCCGAAGAGGGTGTTTAGCCAAGATACCCCTTAAACTTAGGTACTAGCGGAACAACCGCTAGGTGGTCGCTGAAAGGAAATAAAGTGTCCCCTAAAATATAGGGATTGTTAGTTAAATCGCCCACGAGTCAGCTTTATAATAATATTTTTTAAATAATAGTGAATGAAAAGAACTTCTTAAATTACTACGCCGCCGCTACTTAGGCATGGTTCCATCTCAATATTAATTTCCTTCAATTGTTTTACACAAACAGAGAGCTTCAACAGCGCATTACATATTTATGAGATTTGTTTCAGCGAGCCACGGGAAAAAGAAAGTTAAATATTAACGAACGCTTAAATATTCCGTCGGTACATGTAAAAGTATAGCGGGCGTTTTACATCATAATGGTAGTCAGCTATTGGGATGGTAATGGGTGTTGGTGAGGCTTGCGAGTTGAGAAAAAATATGAATAGATAAAACCCTGTCTTAGAAAGAGTTTGGAAAGTGGTGATTTTAAAGTTTGCTGTGAGATATATTGAGAGGATGGGACAATTGCAATTTGAATCTTAGTAGAAATTATTCCAGGTCTAACCGCCGCACTCAGAGAGATTTATTCAACCATTAAGTCAGTTCCAAATTTGAGTTTACATACAAAATCCTTTACCCAGTAATCCTTAATGAATCATTAAATGACTCTGGGTGCGGCGGTAAGATAGACAATTGCTGCGATTCCGAAGGCGACACGAACTATACTATCTAAACTAATTAAAATCGTGTGTTTGAAAATGGAATCTGTGGCCATCGCGCAAGAGCTGTCGGATTTGAAGGTTGTCAGTTTAGTGCCTTTAATTCTACTAGTTTAGTGGTTTTGACGCCTCAAGAATAGCCCACATTGATTTCAAGCCGTCAGTTCTGCAATTGGACGGCTGCAGAACTGACGGTTTTTTTTAACCGACTTTACAAAAGGAGGAGATTCTCAACTCGGTTGCATTTTTTTCTTGAAAAAAACGCAAAAAATCTGTAATGGTCATTATTATTATTTAGAGTGCATGTATCGCATACTTTGATTGTGATTGGGCTATTGAAGTCGGATTTTCTTTTTTCTTTTTAAATATATTTTACCTGGTGGTTGTACCAAGAGTTATTTAAAAACACGGTCGTGGTATTTTTTCTAATCAGATAAGGTACTTAATCATCACTAATTAGATACCTAATCAGCACCAATTTGGTACCTAATCAGCACTAATTAGGTACCTAATCAGCATTGATTGACAGTTGTAACACGTTTATATTTCTCTTAACAGAAAATTGTTAGCAGACGCAATAATGTACAGTATTTCTCATTTCTCCCTATCAGAAGTTATTAATTTTATTATTCCCTTTACAATCTGCCCCGACAAATCTCCTGACCAACGAACGGTGGTCTTTTCAATCCACTGGTTTATACGTTGTTTATCTCAATTGTTACTTATACTCACAGTACATTAATTCACAGCCCGATAGCACCCAAAAAGTAGAATACTTCAGCTATACCGGGAGCACGAATATTTGAAAATTCAAATAAGTATTCGAGTTCACATGAAATAAAGCATTACGAAATTCATTCTACTTATGTAGGTATAAATAGTGGTACATAATATTTGATCTCATTTCATTGTTATGGTATTATAATATCCATAATATCCTGCATAAATTAAATGTGTACTTACTGTGCTTTATTGGGAACGGGTCAACAAAATATGTGTCAGATGGTTCACTACCTTGGAACGAGCGACAGAGATCACGCATAAACCATATAGGTTTCCGTAATCGCTCCGTAAACTTAGTTTAAAAAAATAAACAATTGTAACATGGATAAATCTATATATATAAAAATGAATTGCTGTTCGTTAGTCTCACTAAAACTCGAGAACGGCTGAACGGATTTATCTTATCTTAGTCTTGAAATGTTCGTGGAGTTCTAGGGAAGGTTTAAAAGGCGAGAAAAAATCGAATAATTTCCGGGAAAACCCAAAAACAGCCCTTTTCTATTTCCCATACAAACGTTTTCTAGAGTCAATTTGAACTTTATTGCTATTCAATAAAGTTCATATTAAATTGAGGCAGTACGAAGTCTGCCGGGTCAGCTAGTAAGTAATAAAAAAACCCGTGAGTCTGGGTTTATGATCTTAAGGATTTATTTACAGGCTTATATGATAAAGAGTACGTATAGAAGGGCTGAAGGAACGATTAATAATAGTAATATAAATCGGGAAATCTTTGTTCTTATTCGATTGGAGAAAAGTCATGAAGACAGTCTGCGATCATGATAGGCTTCTTTTTTTATTTGTTTTATTACAGTAGTATTTCATGTAGTATTACAATTTAATTAAGTTTTTTTCACTCACAAACACCTCTTATGAGATCGTTCTTAGTATAGTAAAGTTTTAATTTACACAAGTATTTCTTATTTTCTATGTAGTTTTTTACAAGGTTTTTGGGTAAATCATTCATAATATCTGGTAACATGTATCCCATGTCCGCATACCGTATACATTAATATACTTAGGTAGTCTATATGCTTTATAGTAAGATAAGTTTCTCATACCAGCTGGTCTGTCCTTAGTCTGTAAGTATTTTAGGTTATTATATTCTTAATTTAGGATGGCAAATTTTGTTTTTGTTGAAGACATTCATTATGTTGCAGTAATTGAATAATTAATATCATAGCCTGTAAATGCTTAAATTCACTGTCCTTTCGGTTAGCTGCCGTGTTCATGGTGAGCCACAAATGTAAGTCAGTTTAGTCATGGCAGTGCTTTAACAAAATTCTCTGGATCTCAAATTCATCTATGATTTGAGTTTGAGTTTTGAGGCCAAGGCGTCACTGACACTGACTGGATACTTTTCGAATCGTATTAATTATTCGTGCTGTCCCCACAGCACTCCTATTCTGGTTAGTTATGATTCATTGAGCGATTAACTGGCCGTGGCGTTGTGGCGTGGCGCATAGATCGGAAATACATGCTCCGGATGTGGTCGGCCATAACTCAAAGAGACCACTTCCGGTTTGTGTCTGATAGTCTGCCGTCCGACCTTTGCATGCAAAACACGGTAATCTTTTGCAACAATGGTTTTAACTGGTTCACTCTCAGAAGTAAACCGGTTGAACAAACAATGAAGAACAATAGATAAATAAGATGTTTCGACGAAGGGGTTAATCGACTTTTGTCTAGGTTTTAAATATCGTTACTGATTCTTCACACTGAGAACTTGAAATTGGGGTTTACTGTCAGTTTTCCTATTCCAAAATAATTTAATTTGTTATTATGGCAATTTTGTATTAACTGACTTAGCTGTTGATCCAATTTTCAAAACAGACATATAATCAAAGCCAGTCTCAAATTCAATATTCGCTATGTAAAAAGTTCTTTCTTTCTAGACCTTTGCAACTCTCCGCGCCAAAGCGCTCCACGTTTTATCACCCTAAAAATTGAACAAAACACGAACCGCCCTTAAAGTGTTTTATTGCATTGTTTCTTAAATAATTACCTACGTGCAAGCTGACCCTCTGCCTCCAATCCAAGAAAGGAACTCAAAACTCCCGTCCGTGCGTAACAGCTTGCAACGGCAGTTATTTATGGACGACCCCTGAGATTTCAGCAGTTAAAAAAAGTTTTTCCATTACAAAACTCGGAAGCAAGTTAAGGAGAAAGTGTAAGGACGAAGGTACGCAAAACATGAATAATAATTAAGGACTTGTCGTCCAAACTCGTTTTCGGCTGAATTAGAAATTCAGCTATCGCTTCTCTGGTAATTAAATGTTAGAGCTGCTTTACTAAGATATCAGATAATAATCCTTGATAGGAAGAATACTTAATGGTGGACTTGATCGCTTTACGCACGATATAATTGGTAAGTAAGTCCATGGAAATCAAGAGTGAGTAGTAGCTTGCAGTATGAAATAATATTTTCTTGTTCAGACTGAAAATAGTAAAAAGTTGGATACGTAGATCTAATTGCTTAACTACAAAGGCCTGTGCCTCTAGGTGGGGAAATTAATGGACTAAATTTACTAAATGCGTCCATAAGCGCAATATTAGTATAAAGGTACAGGATAGATTGGGGTATAGCTTTAAATAGATTAGGTCAAGAAAGTTAAACGCCTAAGAGAAAACTTACACCATATCTCAAGCGCAAGTGTTGCACGCGAGCCAGTTTGCTATTCAATTCCCACAGGCGCCACATCGCTATGTCTCCTCGGAACCCGCGAGCAGCCGATTAGCAAACACCAGTTTATACACAAACATTATTATAATAAGATGTAGCTAGCAAGTTTCAGTGACTTAGTGAAGGGAAGCAGCTGCGTCCGCGGTGAGCCCGGGACATAAATTATGGAGCTGACGCGATGTCGAGATCCTGTAACGTGACATAAGGAAGTGTCGTGGAGAAACGTGGGCATGTAGCCCTTGAGGCTTGCGGTCCATTAGGTTGCTTAGGTTGGTAGCTCCGTAATCGCTGCGTTGTGCATAGACCCTATGCGTGAATTAATTATTACAGTGAGTTGGCTACTACTTGGCTACTTAACTCGGGGTACAAAGAGGTAACATTATTAAATGAGCCTAGTAGAGCTTTTCATTACATGCGGTGGAGTTATTTTAAACATTTTAATGTAAACTACGAGTAGTTACTCAATATTATATTACAAAAGCACAATTCAAGGATTTCCACGAGGTTGGTTTATTGTTTTGTACCGCATCGCACTAAAATTTCAGGGTTCCGGACTTAAAAGGTGGACTCAAAACTTGGGCCATATTTCTAAGCCTCCACCGTCTTAACGTCGTCAGTCAGCTTGTAATTTTTGGACAAGCAAGCAAGAAATAGTAGGTACTGAAACATATTTCCGTACTAAGAACTACAAAATGTCTGACAATATTTACCCAACAACAAAGAACAAAGTGATAAATTAATGAATTCAAAGTACGAATTCTGGTAAGTTAGACTTTCCATGTACCCGCTCCACATATCAACACAATGTCGAAACAGCGACAGAATAATTGTGTAGCTCATGCCCCGGGGGTGCCGGAAGAGGGGTGAGGGGAGAGAGGCAAGGGGTAAGTGTGCAACTTACAAGAGTAACAAGTTCCTTCAAACTTGCGCCGGTACAATAACAAGGAGTAGTGGGTAGTTGCCATTTACTCCACATTTTTATCTGTTCAAATTATTAACATCGATAGAAACACTTCAAGAATGCATAGCTGTGGTATAAGCAGTCCCATGTCACGCAAAATGGAGTAAAGATTAACTGGCTAAAAGTAGGCACAAATTATGCCTCTTCCACCCAGTATGACAAAAAGCGTGAAGCTATACGTTATACCATGTTTAAATTATTGTGACTATACATACATATACGGGTTGGGATAATGCTGGTTTATTGCCATGAACTTCCACTAAGAATTTGCGACTTGCCGATCACGCGGGGAATATCTGTGTAGCCTGTGAAAACGGCTCATGTAGTTTAGTTTCGCTTCTAAAGAATAAAATAATAGAACATAAACGAAGTAAAAGCGGAGGACAGTGGTCAGGTCAGTGGTCACACTTAAACCTGTCAAGGATTCAGTGGCCACATACCTAAGTAATTTTTAAAGATTAAGTTGTATTACATGTTTTGAATTTTAAAAAAAAGATGACCAAAAATTTGGACAGTAGCAGACCTGTCAGTATGCTATGCTGGAATAGATCTATCAAAAATGTTGACTTGGATTTGAAACAGTAGCATGATTCTCGCGCCTTCGATATACGGATATCGAGACCTGTATTGACAGATTCCCGTACAAAATCACTCGATATAGATGTAGATATCGTATGTCGAATGCGCGAGAATCATGCCACTGGTTGCTTTGGTCAGAGCATCGATATCTGTCACACAAAACAGCGTATCGAATAATATGCCTCAAACAAGTTACATGCATACTACGCATAGTTCGTAAATCAAGATTGGTAAAACGAAAACAGTAACATTTGAAGGATGTACATAGGTACAATCATTCCGGTATGATGCAAGTTAGTAGCAAGAGTCTTTGAAATGGCATTCGCCCACTTGGCGGTATAGTTGCAGTTTGCGGCTCAATTTGGGCCTTAATTTGATAGTTTATCTTCAATTGTACCGTTTGTGGGCGAGAACTCACTGGCGATTTATCGGACGGTTACCCGACACTAGGGCCAGTTAGTAAAACTTGTGTTACAAATCGTAGACTATTTGTAAGGTATCTCTAAAATGAACTTTAAAACCTAAATAGGTTAACGATACGTTTTTTGTGAGTTCATGAAATAGGCGTGTCCTGTCAAGTCAAAATAGATACTTTTTATGAACTTTCAAAACGGAACTTTTGTTCCTGAGTTCTATGAAATAACAACAGAATGACGACATGTAAAAGTGCCATCTAATGCTGTCTATTTTTGCACAAAATTGACTTTATAAAATATATCTGCTTGAAATATACAATTCTGAGAATGTCAAGCCATTCAACTTAAGACTTGTTCCTAGATTTATTGGCCACAAGCCTATTGTGTCTGGGCCTTTGCCATCCCATATGGGATTTTTTGTGATGCTCTCTGTATTATGAACAATAGCTCTGAACCGTTAGATTCCACAAAACATATCATAAGCATATTCAAGAGAATAACCTTAATAATTTGCCGGAACGAAAACTATTCGATCCATTACTTGCTGGACTAAATGTATAATAGTCCATTGATGTCCTCACCGAGGGGCACAGGGTATTAGTCATTTGATTTAACTCCGGTTCAAGCACTGAGCTTTTGTGTATTTGTTTATGTATATTTATTGCACACAACAGGAGAAAATACAAAGAATATTTTGTACAAATTCAAGCTTATACTCTTAAAAGATATTCCTTTTAGAAAACCCAGGATAATCTTATAATGTCACTTGCATTTAATTCTAAAATCTGTAAGGTTTACCTAAATAAATAAAATAAATAATAATAATAATAAGATGTATGATTTTTTACTAAGTGCCTAAATTATCCAAACGGCGACAATGAGGGCAATTTAGGAGGTATCAAAACCACTAAACTAAAGGAACTAACAACCTCAAATTCGAAAGCTCTTGCGCGTTGGCCACAGATTCCATTTTTAAACACACCAATTTTTTTATTAGTTTGCTTAGTTATAGTTCGTGTTGCCTCCCAAATCGCAGGAAATATGTACCTTCCTACCTGTCTATTATAGCTACTTTCTATTACGAACGAAGCACACAGTGAAAGCCTACGAAGGATTCCATCTCTAGAGAATTGTAGTCCAGCTACGAGCTACGAGCGTTACGACCCGTAGCGCCGTCGTAGCTGCTACGGTAACGAACGAAGCCGCGCTATGAATCTATGAGAACTCCCTATAATAATAAATTTTGGTTTATCACTCAATTGTTTTAAAAAAAATATTAAAAAAATATAAATGCAACAATAATACCTAAAGGTATGTATAATTTATTAATCTTGAGTGTACAGTGAGTGTCTATAGTCATATAAATATCAATGTAATTTTTAGGATTCAAGGAACTTAGTCCGAGTCTAGATTAGTAAAATTTACACATACTTATCGGTTATTATTTTTGGCCTGAATCGTCTGTCGTAAAGGCGGGCGGAAGCTTTTCCAGTAGTACGAAAATTTTATGTTATCTACCACTTCTAGTCATTCCAAACTCGTTATTTCTAGACGAACGTAATCAGTATCGCTTATCGCCCCACGCGCCCTCTAGCGGAGTTTCTTGAAACGTGAAATTTTATCAACAGAATTAATCTTTCGAAACTTTCTCTTTGGATGACGTTTGGTTCTCGTTTTTAATTTCGACGATATAGCCTTTTGCTTTTCGAAGTGAGCGGAGACCATTTCGACTTCTCAGATGGATTAGATAGAAATCGGAAGGAAAAATAAGTTGTTGAAAATAAAGTATGAAATTGTGTTGGAAAAAAACTCGGAGCCTTGGGAAGCCATCTGTCACTTTAAAACTACTGGTTTAAGATACGAAGAGCTACTGCGATGAAACTTGTTTTTTTATCAAACTTGGTATGGTATAAAATTTGCGAGTGGGTTGCCTAGCAAAATACTGGCAAGGCCTAGCAAAATCCTATAAATAATTAATTAACGGTCAAGTGCGAGTTAGACTCACGCACTAAGGGTTCCACACATGCAGATTGCTACCTATCGTAGCTGGTGCAAATAAGTAACTACAAAAAATACAAGCATGATGTCATCCTTGTAAACAAAATTAGGATATAAACGGTTGTAGCGTTCGATTGCGTTGACCTAGAAGGTTGTTTTTTCACAGCTTTAAGGGACCATAGATTTGAGCAATTGAATTTTAGCTTGATATAAAAGGTCATTTATCTAAAAATTAAATTTTAATCACAGCCTTGCCAGGATTATGCTAGGCAACCCACTCAAAATATATTTTATAGCCTACAAAATTTGATAAAAACCAAGTTTAATCGCAGCAACAGATGGGTGAAGGTCGAGCTCTCTTCGGACCTTAGGATATAAGTTATAGTATCTTGATTATAGGACACGTTACGTATTTACCCATTAAACATCCGTCATAATAACTCAGCTCTGAGAGCTATCTCAAGTTCGTAAAAATTACAATATTCCTATGGTGAAACCATCATTGTGAGATAGCTGAGAAAACTTTCAGGGTTCAGTGCAGTTTTTAGGGTTCCGTACCCGAAGGGTGCCAAACGGGACCCTATTACTGAGACATCGCTCTCCATCCGTCCGTCTGTCTGTCAGTCACCACCAGGCTGTATCTCAAGAACCGTGGTAGCTAAACAGTTGAAATTTTCACAGATGATGTATTTCTGTTGCCGCTATTACAAAAAATACTAAAAATCAAAATAAATTTAATAATAAGGGGGTGTTTTTTTTTGCGATTTTTTATAGATAATGGTACGGATCCCTTCGTGCGCGAGTCCGACTCGCAATTGGCCGGTTATTTTATGACGGGATTTAGTATTCCCCACACCCAGGGGATACGGGCGGGAACAACCTACCTAAGTAACATTTTGTACATATCTTCAACCCTTCTGTTTCCCGCATTGATGTAAGGAAAAATGTTTTACCGTTATTTTGTGTAAAAGTGAGAGACAAAAGAAACCAGGAAATTATCAAAATGAGTATTAAAAAATATTGCAAATCTGTTTTGCACTTTTGTATGTTTTTGTCATTGTCCTGTCAAAATCCGCGAGGCCTAATAATCTGCTATAGCGTAACTCGCCTGTCTTGATAGACGCAAAATAAGTCGAATTTCCCGCCAACAATATTCCGGACATCCTCCCTACATCCGATAATGGCGACGAACTTGTAAAATATTCACGATCGACGTTATTTATGAAAGCTTCGATGCTCGTTTTCTAGGGAGGAAGCTTTCTGATCTGCCACCCCGTCTTGCAGATTTTACGGCAAAATGTTTTCATAGAAAGTACAAATAGCTACCTTGGCTTTTATAAGTATTCTGAGTATAAGTATTGATTTGCGTTTACATAGTACCCCAGTCGTCAGAGATTTCAGTTGATCATTAACTCGAGAAAATTCCGAATTCAACGAAAGTGAAGTGTTATTTGTGGAAATTTTCCGAACAAATAAAGTTTGTGCTAACTTGAGGGTGGGCGAAAAACCGCAATTTTTTCAGTCCCCCCCCCCCCGCCCCTCAAGTTAGCACAAGCTTTATTTGTTCGGAAAATTGGGTGTTGCACTACTGAACAGTCACAAACAACATACTTAAGTTTCGTAAAAAGTCTTTGCCGACTGGTGTATAGAGAACCTGCTGAATGATAAAGTCCCCTGAGACTATATTATTAATAATAATGTGTTTTACTTTATTTGGGGTAAATTACACAGTAGTGTATGTTGCACTTCTTCATAAAAAATACCTATAAACACCGAGGCGAATTATTGGCTATTTCTAAATAGAATTCGGAATTATATCTTGCACTAAACAAAAAATGTAATATATTCCATTATGTTTATCAACTTATTACGCCATCATGATTGTGTAGTGTTCATAATTACCAATGAAACCTATTGTAATAAAAGTACCTAACAAACTTTTAGGAAAGCTCAATCAGGACAGGAATCATTTAAAATGCCATTTTCTCCACAATATTTTTCTTCTCCCACTAAAACTTGCATATTATATTCCTTGCTTACATTGAACATTGTAGACGGAATCTTCCGTCAAAAGTTTACTATTAACGGAAGGAAATCCGAGTCGATGTCTGATTTCCGTCGCAATACACGTCTCGAATTTTCATTACCAATAAGTCGGGATAAGACGGCCCGGCAAAAACCCCGATAAGCTATAGGTCAATTTGGAACCACTGGGCTTCCACTTGGATCCACCTATCTGTATTTGATTTAATTCATCATCATTGGAACGGATTTTCACCTTGTAACATTAAAAAGCATAAAGTAACTCTAGCTAGAAAATTAATTTAAAATTATATGGGAAATATAATGGAGCTTCATAATTTATTTGGACAACAAAATGTGTAATTTGAGTAAAAAATCATCTCCTCAAATCATCAGAGCGACTGAAGTTATTACACGTCAACCTTATGTAGTTCTTATCAAGGAAGTGTGGAATTTCGAAGGCCAGCAGTGGCACAAACGAGAATATCTATTGATAGTAGTGGATCTAAATATACGAAACGCTGCCGAGGAGGGGGCTGCAGATCTGATCAGAGAGGACGCTAGTGGGATTATGAATGCAAGAGCGAACTCTTTATTGCCATTTTATCATACTACAATATTGTTTATGGACTAATTTGGTATTAATGTTTCAGAGATAGAATAATGTCGCATTGTTATTCTTCTGCTTTGAAATTGCAATGCATATTTTGAAACAGAAATCACGAGATTTCTAACTTATAGTATTCGAAACAAGAGAAAGTGTTTGGGAAAAGGATAGTGGGCCTGAAAGATGATAGTTTAGGCAACAGTGGAAAAAAGAGAAGTCCTTTTGCAGAATTAAGAGAAAAAAATTAGGTAACTATCTAGTTGTTAAAACACTGATTTTGTCCGATATTTGTAAACATTGTGCAATGTGCCAATGCCAATTATTGTGAAGTATTTGGTCATCATAAACAAAATTCTGATATCGCGGCATAGACGAGCCTATTTGTAATATAAGGGTGGTATTCATTAAATATTCGTTCGACTGTCTAGATCAATACCGATTGGTATTTGGTATAGGCAATCCGAATCAAATCTCAGCCTGTGAACAAGTCCTATATAACAGCTGAAGCGGAATGCCCAATTACCATGCCTTCTCAGCAATGCTAGCTAATATGAGAGCTCCAAACTTGCTCGAATGCTCAAAGAATGCACGCCTCAGAATACAACAACTCGGCTTATTGCTCAGACGAAATCGCAGAATAATTTAGGCAGGAAGCAAGCGCCTACAAAAAAAGATATTGTCATTTGTTTAGACGAGAAAACTTAGAAAAAAGCAAGGAGTCACAGGAGTTGCAATAGATGTAGAGACTATAACGTTAGCAAAAAAAAATATTATTTTTTTTACAAAAATGTCACTCCAACGTCACTCCAACGTTAGAGTGACGAGCTGAGGGACCACAATAAGACTGGTGGGAATCGGCCCAGGAGCGAGATGTATGGAAACGGGGAAGAGAGGCCTTTGCCCAGCAGTGGGATGCTATAGGCTAATAATAATAATAATAATTACAAAAATGGTGGCTAAAATATATTTTTAAATTTCTGCAGATATTGCGTCTCCATTCTATAACCTCCTTTGTCGTGATGCTCGCGGAATTAAACATTATTCTAGGGGAGATCAAATTGCGTACCTATATTTGTTGAGGGGGGACAGAAGGTTTTGTTTTCAGTATTTTGTATTATTAGATCTTCATATTATCATTGCTAAATACGAGGACATAAACAAAAGTGATGCAGAAACAAACTAACACAGAGCCCGAGGTCCCCGTCAAACCGTTGCTTGATGGGGGATAGCCTGTGGTAAAAGTGTATTTTTATGAATGGATTTAAATCAAAATATGATTGGTAACTAAAGAAATGAAGATAGATTTAAGCCACGACTAAAAAAATTAAGAGATGTATATATTCAATCCAAAATGATTAATTTTGTACCAATACTTCTTCATAAATTAAGTCTTGTTTTGGTCATAAATGAAGACGTGTTGTTACATTTTCAATCATTTTAGATTGAAGAACATAGATATAAATCTAAAGATTCATTCAAGAAAAATGGCTTTCCATTAGTTAAATGAATACCTGGTGAAGATGGATGAAGGTAAACTGTTGAAAGATAGCAGGGAAAAAGCAGAGCGAAGGGAAATGAGCAAAAATCTACTTGTGAATTCATTGGGTTTTCACTTTGGCTTTTACATTTTCATCCCAACAGTTCTTGTTGAATTTCTAGTAAGTTTTGGTTTTTAATAACTTTGTTTTGAAATCTCCGTACGTTTTCGGCGCCAAACACCAAGTATTTTATCAGGCAATGTTTTAATACTAATATCTTGCATTCTAACTCTAACTAAGGATGCGTGTTTTATTTATCGATTTTTTGCGATTTAACAGTTACCGACCGGCTAGATTGGCCAAATTTTTGTGAGTATAAAACGAAAGATACAAATACACACAATAAATAATTTGGCAGCAGGATTTCATTTGGGTTCAACGAGTGACATTTGTAACTCTTGACAGTCGATTGCCTGGAGTAAGTACCCAACTTAGTGTGGATACTCCATTGCGTTGTAAAAGTTTTCACTAGCTTTAATCATAGCTGGCACTATCAATTATTACCAAATAATAAACGCCAAAATATGTACATACAGTACAACATAGTATTCCTTAGTGGTATTTCGGAACTAGTAAAGTCTTCACAAAATAAAACTTTATTCTAAGTTTTTGAACGGCCTTGTTTTTTATTGGCATTTCACAATATGTATATATTTTTTTAATTTTACGTTGTAAACTGCTGTAAAACAACTAATAAATATATAAATATATAAATAAAATAAAAGGTCCGTTTTGACGTTCACGCCTATGAAGGTTTAACCCCTAACGCGTAGGTAATAGAAGCGGTTTTACTAGGTGCGACTTGTACGCTTTGCTTGTACGCAACAGTTGGCTTTTATTACCTACGCATTAGGGGTTAAAACTTCATGGGCGTGAACTGTCAAAACGGGCCTTTTATTTTGTGAAGACTTAAGTTTGTGTTGCAACCAAAATATCGGTGTTTTTTTATGGAATCCTTATAAAAAGACGTTATAAATAACGGCGATGGGAACCATCGTGAGTAAACCTCTCTACTTCATAGTTGCGGTAATGGGCTAGCCCCTGTCACGCGGTAAGTATTGAATAAACTAAACGTTCGCAATCAAATGCACAACGCAATGTTATGTAGTGTGTAATTATACAAACACGTTTTTTTTAGCTTATAGCATCCCACTGCTGGGCAAAGGCCTCTCTTCCCCGTTTCCATGCATCGCGCTCCTGGGCCGATTCCCACCAGTTCTTGTTGTGTTATTATTTATTATTATTAATTTCGTCATTCGTAATTTCTTTATTGTACTATACATACAAGAATGACATACAGAAAACTTACTTCACTTTTTTATTATTATTTATTAATAGCCTGATATATTATCCCACTGCTGGGCAGAGGCCTCTCTCCCTTTTTTCCACTCTGTACGATCCTGAGCGGCCTCCACCCACTCCCTATTGCATAGACCTGACACATCATCAAACCATCTCTTCCTGGGTCAGACGCTTTCTCTGTTATACAGTGTAACTTTGTTATAGAGTGTTAAAAAAGACTCGGTTGTTTATATCATATCCACACTATCCCAACTCTAGCTGAGTGCAGACGCCCCCGGATACGGATATGCGATAACGAATGCAATTTTCCAACTCCGTGAACAGAGTTTAGGCGGGGCCGATCGCTGATCCTTGGAGCTCTTACTTACCTAACTACCACCTGGATTTCGATTCTGTTAAGCTTACAAACTGTAATATCACTGGCCTGACAGTGCATTTACACTACATAATGAGAACTTATAACTTATAACTTATGTTGCTGCACCTGCGCTTCACTTATAATGAGCATTTATTAGTTGAGCCCAAATCAAATAAAGCGAACGTCTACCTACCTAGAATAATAAATTTGCAGTGTTAGGTTAGTTATGTGTAGTAGTAGTGTAATTTATCTAGTAAACTGACAACTACGAATGTTCTGTGCTCAGACAAACCTCAGTGGTTTATGAGTACTATTTAAGATATCATATATGTTACTTAAGATACAAAGAATAAATAATAAAAAAATAAATAAATAAATAAACTACGCGTCAACGCAAATAAGATTCAAGAGGTGTTTTGATAATGACTTTTCACATGGATGGATAGTAGACTGTGTCGCTAAGGTCGCCGTGCTAGCTGTCATTGTTAATATTGCCAAGAGTTTAATTGATCCGAGCTATTGCCAATGCATTGGCAATAGCTCGGATCAATTAAACTCTGCAATGTAGATTACCCAATGTCCTGTCATATCTGAGCCAGGTATCGAGTCAAGAGACACAACGGAATTGCCACCCTGACTTCTAGCAACCAACCCAGACAGAAGCTTGTTTGTGAAGACGAAATATTCAATGCGGTACGTGAAAGGGACGTTGTAGTTTTTGGGAGGCTTTATAAGAGCTAGGGGTAAGTTCGTTAACCCCATGCCCATCCATAAATGCTTTAAATTCCTTGAAAATTTGTATATAGGTAGTAAACAATTATTTGTTTAGGGAAGTGAATAATGAAAATTGTTTTATTCCGAATGAAAACCTTGAAAAATTTCTCCGTATTTTTGCACCTTAGTAATATCTTAAATTTCCCGCAACAAGATCTACAAAAATGACAGAAATATACCGATATCAAATGGATATCAAGGACTAAACCATTCTTCAGTACGTTTCCATAAGTACTGCCGATGCATTAGGCTATATAAAACTGAAACATGTCTAAATATTATTAACATTTTACCATCAAACCACAAAGGCACTTTGGGCCACGCTCATGACAAAATTACTGACCCTTTCCTTCTACGAGCACCCTACTCCACTAAGTCCAATACATTTTTTTCTATTACATAAATCGATCGAAGCTCCTCTAATACATTGACCTATATACTTGATGGTTTACAATGGGATTAATTCCCATGGGAGTTCTGCAAGGGTGGATAATCCCTCTTCATAGAAAAACGAACAATAGTTGGACTTTTATGTAAATTAAATGAAGGGATCGAATGTCCTACAATATTGTTACTTAGGAGGAGTAGATTGATTGGTAACTTTATTAAGAAATAAAAGTGATTCATGATGATTATACAGAATGTCTTTTGGGTCGTGATTCCAACATATTTTTGCTAAGTTGGTAAATGATTGCGGTTTCAGCTATTACGCTAGTATTTAAATAATCACAACAAGGTGTTAGTAATTAAATAAATTAATCATATTTTATTAACTCTGAATGTTTGGCCACCTTACAATTCATGTTAAAACCTTTATCAAATAAACTAATTGGGATAGTCGAACACGTACACCACATTTTGGTGGAATGTGGCCGAAATGAAATAGTAAGAAGTTGCATTTATAATAATTCTATATTTAGTTCTGTGGGAGGTTGTAATACTGTTCTAGCATTTCCTAACTACATTAAATAAATTAGTTAGATTTGGTTTATGGGCTAGGATATAATTAAGACTATTGTTATTTTGTACCTAGACTTACTCGGACGACAAATGGTCACTGTATGTTATTTTCTGTACCAAATCCTTGAAATAAAGATTGAAAAAAAAAAAAACAATCAGAGGAGTAAGAAGTTTCAAAATCAAAGACTATAAACAATTTATGACAAAGTCAAAAGACAGTTGCGCTTGTTAAACGTGTAGGGTGACCAACTAACCCTGAACCAGAATAGAACATACACTTAATTTACTTTGTTGCTACAGGACCCCGCTGTCACCCTGTATTTATTGGTGAATTCTTAAGTGCGGATTAATTCTCACACAACTCTTAAGGTTATAGGTACCCCCTGTTCCGAGTCACGCCAAAATCGATTACAGCGTCTACGAAGCCGTTCCGAGTCAGTTTTGGTGATACAAAACGATGGCATCGTAGACGCTTTAATCGATTATGGCGCTGACGGCGATGTCAAGGAACGCGACCGTAGTTTCTTAATATTTTACGACATAGTATAATTAATTTCAACTGTGAATTTCATCTTAGACTTGCAGGAAAAAATCTCTTGCTACAGCTGTACCATAAAGGTAGACAATAGTAAGTCCACTTTTTGAAAATTTAATTTCTGCACAGAAATGAAATTTTCAGGTAGACAATTAATTGTCTACCTCTAATTTTAACTCGCCCTAGTATTTGCTTTTTGCAAATTTTATGTGTATTACCTATTTTTGTGCAATTTATTTTATTCATAAACATTATTCAGAAGTAAATGTTGCAGATATTTCACGAAGTTTAGGAGGTTGGTGTGATAATGATGCATTCGTCAAAAAGTTTTGAAATAAAGTTGAAAATACGTCAGCATCTCAACTCGCGCAGTTAAAGTGCTTCTTGACATAACTCGTAAATTTCCCCGACCCAAAATAATAGCCTATTTCCATACACGTTGTGAAAGCGTCAACAGCAAAACTGCCATCCAGTTTCTGAAACGAAACGACGAAGTTGTTGCATCGTTCTTGTACCACCGCCGACGCTGCGCAGTCCTCAGCATGTTTCAGGAAACTAATAAATCTGCCGACTGCGACAAACAACTAAAACTGAGTTATAACAACAAAGTCAAATTACCGAAGGAGTTTACCGCAGAGGGGCAAGGGGGGGTAACCGACACCGGGGGGAGACACCGTCCGCATACTGATGCGAGGGTTTCGACGCTCCTAACTCTCCTAAGATTTTCGGATCGGGATTTTCCTTTCTTTACAATGGGCCTACTCTTGGGGCATATCAATTGCAAGCGGTTATGTCGTTAGAAACTTTCCGTGGAGGGGACGACTCGATGGCCCCATCTATTGGGCTTAGCACTGTCGTCGCTGCATTGCTTGAGGATTCCAGGAACGAGTAGTAATGACGGCGAATCGAATGGAAAGCGGAAATAACGAGCTGAGTTGTGATCGATGTTGAGTTTTGAAAACAAGGCCGGCGACTGAATTAGGATTTGATTCCATTATTCCATGCTATTGTCATGGACAATCCAATGGTTTTGAATAGCGCAGACCGCAGTGGCATCGTCGAATTGCGCTCAATGGCCGTCAGCGCACTTATAGACCGTCCCGATGCTCTGAGGGTAAAAATTTGAATGGAACACGCACGTATTGGGCGAATTGTAAAGCTATGTGCCCGCCCACTCTACGCGATGCTAGTGAACGTACTCGTAGTTCCGGCCACTCAGTCGCAAGCCCAACAATAGATCGGCACGGACGCAATCAGATATTGAAATTGGAGAGGGCTACAGTTTTCTTGTATTCCGAACGTGGTTTAGAATAAAACCTGAGTTCCGTGAACGAATTGCTGCGTCATCTTTTGAAGAGTTTACCTCCGTCTGCTTGTAACATGGTTAGGGGAAGTATCTTCTAGGATACTATAAACACGGAGTGTCCAATAATAACTTAGGATAGATTAATTATACCTCATTGGTACAATGGCCAGTACCGTTGCTTTAACCTACATCTCATGTGTAAGTACAAATACGGATGTTCTAACGTTGATGGAAAAGATCGTGAGGAAACCTTTATTACTTTTAGCTGCGGCGATGGGCTAGACACGCAAAACGGAGTCTTGAATCACTGGCTTAAAGTGGACACAGTTGTGTCTCTGCCACCCCGTGGGTAAAGGACGCTATGTTTTATTTATTATAGTAATTCAAGTAATATCTTTAACTTTCTTGGAAGGGGAATATCTATTACTTAATAATATATAATTGTCTGCCTAATAATTTCAATAAAGCCTGCCGAAAAATTATTATTCCCAGACTCATTATACTCAGTCTTGTCTTGATCCTTGATATCTCTGCCCCAAGTTATATCACCTCCGCTGTTTGCGCACCGTCCAAGTTTTGACATTTCAAAATTGCTAAAAGCTTGTAGATTTTAGGCAAATTTCGCCGGCGCGTCTGCTTTACGGATTTGATGAGGTGATGTCTTCAATGCATTCGCAGGCACGGAGGGTTGTTGGGAGTCGGACCCCCAAATCATGTCTCATGTATTTCTGCCATGGTCGATTATGCAATGGTTCGCTTTAAAGAAAGAGGTAGCATTCAGTAGCACAAAATCATAAACAAAAATATAGTATAAAGTATAACAATTGAGAGATAGATAGATAGATAGATAACTCATTTATTCATTGGACATGGTACACACACATAATTAATAACAACAAAAAACAGTAGGTACCTACAGCTGTGTAGTTATGTGACTGATAGCTAAGGGTCTTGATAAACCTAAATCATTATCGATAGGGATGTAAGGTTCCAAGAATCTGTAAGAAGAATTGCAACGTGAAAAATTGGAAATTAATTGCATTTTCTACAGAAGCGCCATCTGAAAGATAGAGGTCTCGAACACCGTTCTGGGTAATTTTTAGTGCAAGGAATCTCCCAAACGTCATAGGAAAACATACTTTTGCTTTGGAAATGTCCCGTTAAGGATTTTTTGGTAAATAGTTTCATTTTACAGTCACATTTTATTATAAAATTTTGTATAGACCACAACAGGGTCATATTTTACTGTGTTTTTGATTAGGAAGAAGCAAATAATACAACGGACGGTTTGTCTGACAAGCTACGCGGATTTCCCTCTTTAACCACCCCTTGACTTTCTTGACTAGATGATGGGCGCGCGGGCCCTTTCACTACCCGTGACTCGAAGTACGTGGTAGGGAACGGTAGGGGTTGAGGGAGCGGATGCTAGCTAATGCTTCTCTGGAAGCGACGGGAAAGAAAAGGACGGATGCTAACTACGTTTTCCTCAACAGGCGACCAGGGGGTAACCTTGAGATCAGCCTAGAGAGGAAGCGACGGGATGGGACGGAAAGGGAAAGGATCCTAGACCCTCTACTCCTCAGGCGACCAGGGGGTAACCTTGAGATCGCACCGAGAGAGGAGAGGGCAGTTGACTGAGGCCGGAGCGTCGGCCAACTGTGTTTTTCCTTAATCTCCTAATTGTATTGTATTGTATTGATACTTATTTTTATTTACTACATTAATATGTTATTATTATTTTTTTTTATCACACACTACGCACCATTTATACTCTTTTTATACATGTATATTCCTATACAAATACTCGTTATAGTATTTTAAATTATTCTTAATTGTTCTTGTTATTCTTGATTGTACCACGCCGCAGCCTGTAACGCTCGCGGGGCAACACCTGGCGCTGACTGAAAATCAGCGCTGAAGGCCTGGCCTTCAGCATATCGCTGAGTCAGTTGCCATTTATAATGACAGTGACACACCACGACCGTCATTGATGGTGTTTCCAACTGTTACTATTAATGATATTGTGTGTGTCCTACTTTTATGTTTGGTTTCTATCTTTATCCTTTGTCTGGTGTGTTTCTGTCCTTGTAATAAACGTTTCTTTCTTTCTTTCTTTCTTTCTTTCTTTTTTTCTAATAAAATATCGTCCATTTTAAAATCTTTCTAACATCAAACGTTTTTACAAATGACCATACCATGATTCCACACACCCTATGTTCATCATTAATGATGCCATCCCTCACACGGCCATAATGTAGGTTACTGTGCAAACAGCACTGTGTGCTCTGGGGTGGATGGCCTTTGGGACACGGCGACTGAGGCCGAAGAATTGAGGGTTATGTTTTACTATCAGAATTATAGATCTTATCTTAGATCAGTCTGGGAGATGCTATTGAAATATAATAAGCAGTAAAGTATTATTTATTCTTTATTGCACAGTAACTTAATAATTAAACTTAAATAACAAAATAGTGCGCAAAGGCGAGCTTATCTCTTAAGAGAGATTTCTACCAGCAAACCTAGGCATGACAGGAAAGATGGTGCTGAGAGGATAATCCTAGTGCACAAAGATAAAAATAAACTGAATAAAACTACACTTGCTATAAAATAAATAAATAATACTTAGGTAGATATCTACAACCTAAAACATAGATAATACAATAAATAAAGTAATACATAGTATAAATAAGAACGAAGTATGTACGTTTGCATTATAAAGGTCCCTTGCTTCTTTGTTGCGTTCAATGATTTGAGGTGTGATAAACTTCTCTGATACTTAGAAAAGAAATTGTGACAAAAAGCTTGGAAAGGACACTAAATCTAAACAAAATTTTATATATATGTAATGATGTGAGTTTTCGGGCTTAGAATAAATTCATTAGTTATGCACAACCGCATCAAACATTGAACTGATTTATAATAAAAAAATGTGGTCGCAAAAAAGGGATACGTGAAAGCCACCACATGCGTTATCTAAACCTGTGACAAAATTTATAGCCTTGCTAAATAAAGGCAATTTAATTGAGCATAAAATATTAAAGATAATGTTGACAATGGCTAATCCTGCACCCTTTCTTATAAGGGCTATAAATTAAATGCACTTATGTACATGGCAAGACTGGGCGCATGTCTCGACCATTAGATTCCCCAATGTTACACTGGATTGCACAAATCACTTATACATGCAATTTTTCTACAAGAAATCAAAGCAATTTTTAACCATATCATCTGACTGTTATAGAGATTATTTTTCAATGGCGTTCTATTGGTGATTTCGGCAGCGAATAATAGTCTTTATGCGTGGGAGTGTAGGATATAAATGGAATAATACTTGTGTCAAAATACAGATAACATGGTGACCTACATCTCTAGAGAGAGACTAAGCAGGGACTGCTGCATCTATTGGGAATAATATTTATTGTGTGCATTATGCACATGACATTTTTATGTTTTCGGCGTTCGGTTGATAATGACGTATCGTCGTACAGGGTTTCCTTTTCATTTGTGATCGTAATGTTTGGTTTGCGATGTTGCGTATCACAAAAGAGTTTGCTATTCGCAGTTTGCAATTATTTTGCAATTTTGTGCGTTGGATTGTAAAATAATGGTGATTTCAAAAAAGCCGTTGATTGCGATTTTATCTGAGTAGAGATTGGATTGTCATTTTACCATGATAGATAACAATAGAAAATACGGTTACTCTATGTGTTTATCGAGGTGATGAAGTATAGACTTTATACCGCGTAATACATTCCAATTCGTTTAGCTTTACGTGATTGAGTTGCACACATACTTCTCAAATCAATGATATCTAAATGTAAGCTGTGTTTCACACCAATAAAATAAAACGGATTTAAGTTAAATATTAAGTTACTGTGCAATAAAGAATAAAAGAAAGAAAGAAAAGAAAAGAAAGAAAAGAAAGATTTGGGAATTTCAGGGTCAAGCTAACTGTTAACATATAAATCCCGATAACTTTGAAACGGAACGCAATTTCATTAAAATGTGTTAGAGTTCATCATGGCGAATATCCTTCAAAACGACATGTTTCATCGGCATGTTTCAAATCAGTCTGTTGTTTATTTTTGTGGTCGGTAACTAGCATTGCCGCAAAATAGAAGTCATAGATATTACAAAACATTCGACAGTGGTTTTTGCTGACAACAGGGAGGAATTATGGTATATAGCAATTCTTATCCCACCCCCCCTGCCTCAGTGACACAGCTGAGTCGCTATTGTTTGCCAAATTGCTGTTTGGATTTCACTACACTTCTATTTGCACATGCAAATCACCATTTTGTTTTCAACCGTCTTTGCAGCCCCGTTCGGTAGAGTTTGACATACATTTCCATAGACAATTACATACTGAGCCATCTACGCCAACTGAGCTTAATTAAATTGCGAGTGGTTTATTTGTAGTTGGATTACTTAGACGCATGGCTTGTGTTTTCTATTCAATTTCTGTTAACTATAGTTTATGGTAAAGTAGTATTAGTAGTAAAGTAAGTACGAAAGTTTAAGAATAACGAGGTAATGGATAGATATTTATCTAATAGACGGGACGCTACCAGGACATAAGAATTGCTGCTCCAAATCACACTATTTATATTTATATTTTTATATATTTTCTATTTATATTTATATAAATTTTATAAGTATAGATCTTTTCTTATCTTATTCATAACTGTTAACGTACGTGAAACCAGTATTGGCTTTTGTTGTATTTGTGCTTTTAAACAAATTACAAGATTAAACTTTCTAGCACAGATAACAAAATATTTGCATGCTACAATTTCATTTGTCCTGTTTGCCCCATCTGCACCCGAGCTCCAGCGTATGTATGTATGTATGTTACAGGAACTCAGCAATGCAAGCCTTGAGGTTGGACTGAAGATGAATCACTCAAAAACCCAGGCCATGACTAACAGTGTGAAACGTAGGGTCGAGGTAGATGGGCAGGAAATACATTATGTCGATGAATATATTTACTTAGGCCAGATAGCCTCCTTCGAAAACAGGCAGGATAAAGAAATCGATAGACGCATTTCTAACGCCTGGAAGAGCTACTGGTCTATGAAGGAACTTATGAAGGGTAACCTTCCGCTGACCCTCAAGCGCAAGCTCATCGACATGTGTATCCTGCCTATCCTAACCTACGGCGCTCAGTCATGGTCTTTGACCGAACTTCAGAAGTCCAAACTCAAGGTTTGCCAGCGAGCAATGGAGCGCAGCATCCTAAATGTTCGTAGGACGGACCACATTAGGAACACCACACTGCGCTCCATAACTGGCATCGCTGATGTGGGTGCACAGACCGCTAAGCTAAAGTGGAACTGGGCCGGCCACGTAAGTCGCATGCACCCAGACAGATGGGCGAAAATCGCCACTGACTGGGTGCCACAGGACGGATACCGGTGTAGGGGCAGGCCTAAACGGAGATGGCGGGACGACCTCGACAAGTTTTTGCCGGGGTGGCCGGAGGTGGCACAGACCAGGGAAGTGTGGACGAAAGAGGGGGAGGCCTTTGCTCAGCAGTGGGACACTTTGATGGCTAAATAAAAAAAAATAAAAAAATCATAGCTTAATTAAGGCGTTCCATTTGTATGATATTTGAGAACCATTTTACCCTTATCTTTGGTTTTTTTTATTTCTTATTTCTTTCTTTTGTCAATTTATTGCTTCAGCGAGGCATCAGCACTACTGAGAGGTAAATGGTAGATACATCCAAGTATTTTCCGCACACAAACAGTCAAACACCAAAAACATCCACAAATGCCCACCAAATAGTTTCTACGTCAAATATCAACCCCAAACCGCACACCGAGTCGATACTGGCAGCTTTTTATTTTTATTTTGAGAGACAACAAACAACCTGCGTTCCGTTCACCGTGATGCAGGCAGGCGGGCGAAAATTGGTAAAAATCAATAAATATTGCGACCCCCTAATGCAATGATGGATCACACCCACTCTTATCTGAGGCGGACATCGAAAGCTGACCGGTTGGTAAACAGTTGTGGTCTTTTTGGGAATGAGTATGTTTGACATGTCATGGTAGATTGAGACAAGGTACGCTCGTTATCAATCAGGGTGTTATTTTTGGGAACTACTAATAGTAAAAAGTAGCCTGTGGGTGGGTGCTTTCATGAAGATGCAGATCTACCGGTCCCAAACGTGCGGTCAGCCATATTTCTATACACCGTTACCGTACCAAACAGTTTTACCCGTAATAACCGTAATCTGTAAATCTGTCTCTTGATGAAACAACAGAACAGTCTTTTACAGAACTAAAAACTGCGATGACTAAATTCTAAATCCGAGTTATTTTTACCTGTACCAAAAATTTTATCCGGCCTGGATTCTGGATAGAACACCAACACATCCCACAAAGAGCATCATAAAGACCTCTTCGTGAGAATCCTCATTTCCAACAACGACACCTCCCCTATCCCGACATGTAATTCGCACCATCGCATCGTTGTCGTGGTTCGCACGCTCTCGTCGCCAAATACGATTTTCTTTTGTTTCTCTGACGTTTAGTGCTGGCCACTGCTGGCGATAATGAAATCGGATGTTGCATTAGATGATGATATAGTATAGGTATGTAGTGTATTCGGAAAATGGGGTTTAGTGACCCATCTGGGGATTGGGGTATGATTCTCGCGCATTCGATATACGAATATCGACCAATTGCCAATTCCATACAAAATCACTCGATATAGGTGTAGATATCGTATATCGAAGGAACGAGAATTATGCCTGGTTTCTGCTAACGGGATTGCTTAGGAGAGTTGGCCTAACAAACTATATGATACCGGAAATAAGCAATACACGTGTAGACGCTACCTACTATATTTTATTTTATTTTTTTATTTAGCCATTAAAGTGTCCCATTGCTGGGCAAAGGCCTCCCCCTCTTTCGTCCACACTTCCCCGTTCTACCTACTATTAATAATTATTATTTTGCAAACTCCCTTTCCCTTTTAAAAGTTTACATAGTGCAGTCCAAATACTACTAAAACCAGCCCTGCAATCTCGCCCTCCTTACATTTTCACTTTCCCGTGTCGTCGATGAATAATTTCCTTCGCTCTAAACTTATTGTCTATTCTATATTACGTGTCTGAATGCCATCCAGAAAGCCCTTGTGCCAAACTTAGCTCGTAACAGTTGGTATAGTGTGTCTCTTTTATTAGTATTGCACACGCATAGTCGTGGTTGTAACTGAGATTAAGGAAATGAGGCGAAAGAATTATGTAGAGGTTGATTTTGAAGAGTCAAAACTGGGAGTCAAGCTGTATCGTTTTGTTTTATCTTCGACTGCGGGCAAAGCCCTGTTTACATGTCTATTCTTTTCTATTAATATTTCATTTCCAATATGTTGTATACTAGAGAAGACACTATTTCTCTTATTATATCACATAAATTGGAGTGATTCAACATCCATTTTGAATGTGTGAACCATAACGCAGAACGACACGGCAACTCGTGACTTATACTCAATCAGTGGCCCTTCAGTGGCCTAAATTACGTGTGAACGCCTTCGATCATATATACCGATTCGGGTATACATAATTATATGATCGAAGGTGAACGCACTAAACTGCTAAGCAAAAATACTTAACTTGCCGATTTCGGAACTTAACTCGCCACTGTACTTATGACATGTAAACAGGGGTTATGATGATATAGTATAAACAGGGCCTAATGTTTGTGACTGTTTTATTAATTTAAATGTTATAACTATAACCAAGGATTGTTAGTGTTGAGAATATCACAAATATTTTTGTACCTCAAACATAATTTCATAAGTTCTATAATCTATAGAACTGCTTCTTAAGATTCCAATAATATAAAAAGAGAAATGATAATATCGCAAATAAACACATACTACGCGTATGACGCACATTATATGCGTGTCATTACCTTGAGGAATTATGTAGTTATATTATGTATTAAATCCAAAAACATAAATTTCAGCTCCAAAAACTCCAAAAAGGATTAACCGATTGATAAAAGCCAACTGCGAGAGGCCGTCGTCATATTTCAGCGCGCTCGTCGCAAAACTTTGCAGCGCGGCAACTTTCACGAGTAATAGCAGCACGACGAGTTTAATCCGTGCAGGCGATTAGCGCAATGACAAAACCTGCCAATTTATTGTGTCAACTTGGCTGGAGTTTTGCTGCGAGGTGCGGAGAAGGGGTTGAGGTGCGTCGTTTAGATAATTAACGAGGTTTTGGTGATGGACTTGGGTGTAGAAAGGCGCGGGCGTTTTATGTTAAAAAAATGAAAGTGATTTTACATGTTTGTGACGTCGCTGTTTCTGGTTAGTCCAGTGTGAGGCCAGAAGCATCTGGTTTTGTTATACTTTATGATGTGTTTGATAGTATTGCGAAGTTTTAAGATATTTTTAGTTGGACGATACACGCCTTGTCCTATACGGGGTGGCAGTGACAGCTGTAGGTTTTATCTATATAGATGTGCCGAGCCGGTAACATTGCGGCAATATTGCCATTTTTTGTATGGATAAAAATGCCGTAAAAATGGCAATATTGTCGGCTCGGCACATTCCTTAAACTAGCATAGGTTTAAACGACTTTCTTTTAATCCGAAATATTCATAATTCATAATTTCTTTATTGCACACAAACAGTTACATAGGACAGTAAAAAACATAGAAACGGTGTACAAAGGCGAGCTTATCTCTAATAAGAGATCTATTCCAGCAAACCAAATAGGGATGAGACAGGTGGATTGCTGAGCAGGAGTAGACCCATGTGTACCATACATATAATTATTACATATTATTATTAATATTATTATTTGTTGTTGAAAGTCAAAAGGTCTTTAAGTTGTAAATTATTACATAATATCGTGGTTAATGAAATGGTTCACTAATTTATCAGTAAATGTCTGAAGGGTTCATTTACTACGAATATATCTACGACATCTGTCAAAATATTCAATATACCAGTAAATTCAGGCGATTATCTTCCAACAAAAATGTATAATGACTGTAATACGGATCGGCCAGATGTTGAAAATACCTCAGATTACCGAAAATCATTCGGCGCATACATTCTCAATTCTACTCCATAACATTAAAGTACAACCACTTTTAATATCCATAGCCGTAGCGGATTTTGCAGATTCGCAGATAATCCCCAATTCAACCCTCTAATATTAACCCGGCTTCATCTACACTATCGCTCAGCTCACACATGCGACTGACAGAACTGTTATTACATCATTAATAAAATTACAAAACTCGGGCCCCATGTGCCAGGCCATTCAAACTTCGGGCCCATTCTCAATGGGGCCTACGGAAGGGTTGATACTGTTCCTTAATTAAATTTGGAGAATCGTCATCGCCAGTTTATAAGGATGTCGTCGGCAATGACCCCACTGTGTGGATTGGGTTTATTATGCTGAATCACGTTTTTTCTGTGAGTTAATTTAGCTGCAATCGAGGTGATTCAGACGTCATTGTTCTGGAAGGTTTTAATGCAAGTCTCCTGATGGTGTTTAATCATGTTCAGCTTTTCCGGTTTGGGTTTGGAAATATTTGTTCATTCTAATGAAAACATAAACGCACATTTTACAGTGAAAATTACACTTATAGCTACAGATACTAGAATGCTCCTTATAGTATTCACCTGTGAAAACGACGTTCACAACGGTATAATTAGGACCAAATTGACCGTGCAAAAGGAGGGGTTTTGAGGTTTAAACTCGGGAAACTAGAATACAGAGTTACCACAATCTTTTTTGAGGCAGGATACATAGCATACACAGCGAAAAAAATATTTTTTGACAGTCAAAGACCCAATACATACAATTTTGACATCTGCAATGAAACATTATCTTGCGCGAATCTGATAATTCAACTTTTAGTTTTTTTATTGGATGAACAGTTTAGATACATAAGAAATTAATAATTATAACTTAAATAAACGATAGGTAAAAAATTAAACTAGAACAAAAAAAAAACGCCCAGATCGCTGCCGGCCTTTTAGTCTTAATTTTACTTGATCTTTACATGTCTACAAAACTATCGATTTAAGACAAATAAAAATGGAAAACACAAAACACATTGAGACTTGATAAATTAGCAAAAAGGAATACGAAAACAATTTGCAAAGATGCAAACTCCATATTATAGCCCAGCTGCAAAATAAAACTTGGTATCACCACACTCAAGCTCCAGATCCTATTTAAAAAGGTAACGTTACATAAGAGATCCGATACGAGGCGACCGAGGGTGCAATATTAAAAGGCTTAGAAGTGTTGGGACTGAAAAGGCCCTGAACCTCGCCCACTTAAGCGCAGTATTAAGGGCACTTTGGGCTTAAGGGCCACCGTATATTACCGCGAGCTTTTCAGAAGGAAAGTCGGAGGTTTTGCGCAGTTATAATGTTTCAAGTATGTAACAGGAGAATCGGTATGGGCTGGGTCAGCGTCATACAACATTTTGATGAATAACTGGTTTGCCGACAAATCTTATATAAAAATAGTTCGCCATTGTTCGGTCGTTCCAGGGGTGCGTTTCTGAGAGTGAAGGTGTTAAGAAGTATTCGCCGTCCAGGTAATTCTATTTGCCTATCACAACACAATATGAGTATAATTTTCTAAAAGTATGGGTAACGCCTGTTCCTATATATGGGGTGGTAATAGCTTTCCACGTTCAATTACATAATACTTTTCATCAAACTATATCTCTGTATTTAGTGATACCTGTTTCAATACAAGACGCAACTTCTGCTAACATTTTTCATATTATCGAGTGGCTGAACCACGACAATAATGATTTTTAAATCGAATGCTGTACTTACTTTCTTCTTCTTCTTTTTATTAATGGGGTCCTAACCTTTTTGAGGTTAATTTTGCCAGTGTCAAGTGGTCAGGTTCTCATTTGAAAACCTGGAAATTATAATGACTTGAGATGATTTGATGACTATGATGATGATGATTTGTCGCTCGTTAGCACTACCCGGGAAGGACGTGAATGGCTGTGGGTTCCAAGTAATTCCTTCGGACGTGAGCGACTGCCTCCCCTACTTACTTTCTTCTTCATTTCTGTTTTGACGCATCAAAGTCAACCATCTCTTTATTCACGACTTCCTTTCAATTACCAAATATTGGCACCAAAAAACGATCACACCTTTTCGAAATCATATTTCAAGCAATTATCGGGAACAAACAGGCCACCCATCAACGGCCCGACTTAATTTAGCAATTAACTTCTAATTGGATTATATCAGTCATTGGATTGAGTGGGACTTCCAACCCCAGCTTGTGGTACAGATGGACAGGCGAAAAGTCTATTACGTTAATAGCAGAGGTGGTAAAAGTTTTGAACTTCAGCGGAACAAAACACTGGCGAAATGTTTTCTTTGTGGGCAGGCTCAACAAAGGAGGTTACAATAATGAAATGAGTGCCGATGTCCCGTGAGCTATATGCCATATTTTTATTTAAGCTTTGTTTATGGGGTAAGATTAAAGCGATAGGCTTGTGGCCTGTCAAGTCAAAATAGATATTTTTTATGAACTGTCAAAACGGAACTTTTGTTCCTAAGTTCTATGAAATAACAACAAAATGACGTCATGGAAAAGTGCCATCAAAAACTGTCTTATTTTGCACAAAAAACAAAACTTAATAAAATATTTCTGCTGGAAATATACAATTCTGAGAATGTCAAGCCATTTTGTACATAATGCTACAACTTAAGACTTGTTCCTAGATTTATTAGATTACCTTGGCCACAAGCCTATTGTACAGACGTAGTTACTGAAAACATTTTTTTCAGTAACTTTTGAATCACTTACCTTACTATGCTATGTAGGTAGTTTACTTTGATTCACTTCTGTCAAATGTTATCTAAGGTACAAACGATAACATGTATAAACGACACATACCTACATCGCTTCTGTCTGTGTCGGTCGTTGAAATCATAAAAATAACGTTAAGTATGTCATGGCGCTCTAAAGTAAATTATACTTACAGTCTCCCAACGATCTTTTGGCTGATGTGACGTTTACAGGGGGCGCCAGCTCTACGCAACTTATGTATTGAACCTGTCATCAACACAGAACTTTCATTCCTCATTGGTCATCAAGAGTTAGTTCCACCTGTCACCGCGCACCAAAAGCTCGTTGGAAAGCTGTGTGTAATGTATAGGCTAAACCCAGGGAGCACTTATCCAGTGGAGAGCGCATAGATACATTTTCCTTTGAAACACAACTCACCAATTTACGGGTCAGCCGCTGCGAAACTGTCTGGCGGCCCGTTATCGTACATAGGTTGCGTATGCGAACGTTTGTTGAATACAACAAACGTTTGGCGAGCCGCATTCCCCCGCAGGCTCAGTTAATTGGTATATGTATAGTCTCTGGCTAAACCACACGAGTCCTTTCGTCTTCAATGTTAGTATGTATGTGTCAAGAACCTGATCTATCGATTGGTTTGCTTTCATAGGTCTTGTCGGTCGGCCTACTACCTCAGTGGTTACATTGCTTTTGACACTGGTGACCTCAGCAGGCCTCCGTCACTGAATGTACTCGCGCGCTATAATTACCTACCGCCCGCCCGAGCCCTCGGGCGCCCGGCTATGACCCGGCGCTGATCAAGTCAGTATGGTTGTCACAAGCCAAGCGCACGCACGTTTTGAACTGTGTTCGTATCGTACGAGTATATGCGATGCGAGGCAGCCCTGCGATAGTGTGAGATCGCGCGGTGCGAGGCGATCACAACTGTACGCTTGAGCATTTAAGCACATTTTAGCATGCAGCGGTTGCTGACGCGACGGAGTAGGCTATTATATCAGTAGGTATTGGAAATTTCCTACTAAGTGAAGTATCTGTAACGTAGTAACTATTTAGTAATCTGTGACCTCAGGCTAGTTGTATAGATGTGTATATTGTTCAAAAGGTTCTATGCTTTGAAGATTGAACCTAATAAACATAAACCTTAACATACAGGCACACATTGCTTCTGGCTCCACACGATACACTGTTTCGTGGAAACCAGAAACAGCGACATCATTGGTTTTCTTTATCCCCAGCCGGGAATCGAACCCGGGACCTCTCGCAGCCACAACCAGTAATGGTACATAGTGAATTAGGCTTTCTCACGTACACGTCACTCAACTTGGTCTATTGCTACATGTGACTATTGAAGGCTGTGGCTATCTTGTAATGTCTGTTACAGTGGTCGGCGTTAGATGATGAACGTCACAGGCTATGGAAAGAGATACTTGAAAACACACCTAGCTGATACCAATGTATACAAATCAAGCTCTTAAAAGCTCTTAAAAGCTCTTAATATCTCTCACTTCTCTCTTCTCTTTAGTCAAATTGACTAATTTCGGTGTGCATTATTATGTCAAATATGGTTATGTTATGGTTATGTGTTTGACAAATGATAATTAATTATTTCAGCAAAAGTTTAATTGTTTCTCACTAAACAACACAGCTGGCTGACTAGTAAGTACAGTACACTGCTAATGAAAGTTCTTGTTACAGGATGAAGATTCATAATATTTATCTTGCATTCCGGCAAAAGCTGGTTCCAAAAGCCTCCATAATGCTTTGTGACTTACCTTTAAAATTTTGCGACAGTATCATATCATAACACCAAGCTCACCAGTAAAATAAACTTCAACTACAGTTGCTGTTAATGTTGCTTTTATTTGACTTGTCGGAGTGAGTTTATATTGCTTAGTTTAGACAACCTGAGTTTCATTCATTACCTGAAAACTTTGAGCTTTGAATGTCGTAAACTCGTATGATAAAAATAACACAACGTAGCATCACGCCTTTTCCAATACGTTGTGGCAGAGGCACAATTTTGTGCCCACTTTGAGCAAGTTAAATACTCCATAAAAATAAATGTCTTCACCGAGGGGCCGCCATTACCCGAATACGAGTAAGACTGAGCCATACTCCATCACGCTGACTCAGTGCGGAAACTGTGTTGAATCTGACTTCAATCTGAGAGTAAGGAAATATTAAACAACACATTATAGTGTTTTTACTAATGAGACGGATAGAGTACCGTTGATAGAGTTACTTTTTCCCATACACAATTGAATCATACCATTCATTCAGGCTTGCGTTGTTCAGTTAACTTTTACTTCTCATTAAAATAGATGGTTCATTCAGATCGTGTAAATTTCCGAGCTCGGGCGGAAAATTAAAACGATACCCGCGGCGATGGCACATGGCGCTGATGCAAAAAAAACCCGTCCAAGTGCAAGTTGGATTCGCGCACTGAGGGTTTTGTACAAATGTCAATTTCTTCAATGAAGAATCTACAACGGTTTTCTATTTTGCTCTTCTCTTGTGTTAGACGTAGACGGCCTTGCTTCATGCTAAATTTCATGATTTTTAGGTTAACCGAAAGTACCGGTTTTAATTGAAAATCTTCTTGACAGACGGACGAAGACACCGAAGACAGACAACGAAGTGATCCTTAGGTTGCGTTCGTGTCAAATATTTTTTGGTACGGAACCCTAAAAATATAAAATCTCATATTATACGTGTATGCAGACTAAAGTTTGTCTATAAAATGCGCTCAGAAAATTCATTCGTTTTAATTTTTCTATCTGCTTCAGCCACGTGGGGTTTATGTGATTAATCCAATCATGACAGCCCAATTTGATTCGCGGATGAAAAATCGGTCATTACCCTACGTTTAGCAGGACAAAGCAAAGCGCAAATAGCTCTACCTATAGGTATACTTGTTATATGTGTGTCTGTTATCTGGCTGGTACAGACAAGGCCGGACCGCAGTAGAGAGCTAAATACCCCCCAATAACATACTTACGATGAGTGCGGAGTCGAGATTTCGTGCTGAATTGCGAGTAAATTGAAAATGTGCAGTTATTGTACACACTGCTCCAGGCAGAGCTTTGTCCGTGTTTATATTTAAATTGTATTGTTTCGGCGGGTTCAATTTACACTTTTGAATATGTGTGACTGTGTGAGTTCAATTGTTCTTGTAATTAAATAAGTAAGGACTATAACTACAAAACATTGCTATGTTTTATAATTATAGTCCTTACTATTACAGATTAGTTTCAATAAAATAATAATAATAATTTTTTACTTTAGCACATAGGCCTACCCGTTTTGAGTTTTAAAATGTATCCTGTCCATCCTGGGTTTGCTGGAAGAAATCTCTTTTTAGAGATAAGCTTGCCTTTGTTCATGCCTTTTCTGTATTGTTTGTGTTTTTTTTCTGATATGTGCAATAAATATATACGAAATACGAAATAATATGATTAAAGAGTGCAACACAATGCAAAGTCTTCCATTTAATCAGTTGTTTAGTTTAGAGATTTTTACGAGAAGAAATCATCAACAAGCGCTTCATGTACCCGTTGGAAAAGACAAATGATCCCTAAGTAATGAAAATGCATTGTTATAAATTATAGTAGTGTATTTTCATTAAAAATAGGTATCCAAAGACCAATACAAAACCAGAATCATCTCAGAAATTTTGCTCATTCATTTCAAGAATAACGTTTGGACAAAATAAATGTTGTCTATTATCATTCTGTAGATATGGGAACTTTACTAAATATGTATGTGTAAGTAGATTTGCTTATGCTCAGTCATTTTAGTTATTTTTTACTGTTTGATACACTAAAATAGCTAACTTAGTATTCGTATTCCTCGTTATCACATTTGATTGCTATCGGTGTTTAATTACATGCAATAATAAGAGTTTCTTTTGCATGTTTTTAGATAGTAAACACAGTTAGTTAAGTTTCCATATCATCTCTTTAACATACTTGATTGACTAGAGTATCAAGAAGGCATGAAATAGCAGAACAAAATACAAGTAATAGTAAAAAAAGTTTACTTTACATATTTACAAAATTATAGTTTCTTTATGCTAATGCTAAGGCTGAAATGTTATCCATATGCAGGAAAAGATTTAAAATAGTTTGTGGTACTTTAGGTCCTGTAAAGAGATTCCTGGAAGAGATGTCTTTATTCAAACTACAGGCCAAATACACAGACTACTCCAAAATGAAAGTGCCGCTTTAATTTCTGCAAGAGACAGTAATTGAACGACTTTGATTGTTCGTCAAACTTGTAGTAGGTGGTTGTGCATCTGGTGTGCACCTTCATTATTCATGTTGTTTTGAGTGCATATGTCGGTTGAAAAAGGCATGCATTTATGACCATTTGTCCCAGTTTTTTGACATCTACTAAGTGGAGTTTAAGCACCGTATAAATATAACACGGCCCGTTGATTTTCAGTCAGGATTCTACTCATAATTGTCTCCGTTATTATTTAATATTTAAATTAAACTCCTTTGCTTCCGTCAAAATGCTGGTACAAGTGCAAGTCGGACTTAGCACCCTTCAAAAAATAAATCAGTAATCTTGGAACATTATCATAAAGCGGTAAACAAAAACCTAAAATCAATTCTATTATAATTGAAACAAAAAGTAAACTTTAGAAAAAACCGACTTCCACAAACCCTATTTGATTAGATTGAGTTTAATACTAACTGTAACCCCTTATCCCCCCCCCCTTGTGGAATTAATTTTGTCAAATCCTATATCAGTGCTACCCCACGCGACTAAGGAACCCCTGTACAAAGTTTCATGGCTCTAGGTCCACCGGTTTAGGCTATGCGTTGCCTGCCCGTCAGCCACGCATTGTATTTGTACCTAGTATTGAGCAGATCTGGTGGCCATATGTGGTCTTCATCAGCAGTTCCGCATCACAATATTATGCTTACCATGTGCATTTGCACGAGTTATTATGAAAAACACAAAAATCACTATAGGTCTGCCTATAATATTTGAAGAGTTCTCTCGATTTCTCCAGGATCCCATCATCAAATCCTGACCTGGTGTCAATGGGACCACCCTTGAGGTATTACCTATACGCCGAAAAAAGATTTGTTCAAATCGGTTCATAATTGGCGGAGATATCGCGTAACAAACATAGAAAAAAAAAGAAAAAAAACATACGGGTCGAATTGAGAACCTCCTCCTTTTTTTGAAGTCGGTTAAAAATACTACCTTCACTTCATCTTGTGATTCTAATCTGGGACACAGTAGTGTGCCCGCCAAGTCTTGACAGGCATGACCAACTTTGTAGCTTTATCAGCAAAAAATAACATTCCAACTTAAATTGGCATCTAAATTAAATATGATATGCAATAGTTAAGTGTGCTAAACTGTCATAGAGTAACAAGTGGCTATACTTTAACTCGAATATCGATCACATTATCTTACGTAGATTATAACATTTTGTTTATTTGAATTCTTTTCACAACTCCAACGTTACAATGTCTAAATGTTTTATACTTTTATGGCACGTGAAATTAAATACATTCCTACAAATCAAGATCTATTTGCTAAAGAAATAATTTTCTAAATAAAAATAAATATATGGCTACTCAAACTACTAAAGGTTTTTTGATCATAGTTTGAACTAAAATAGTTTTTTATATAAAGCTACATATAACTACTTGTTTATAGTATTATGTACATCAGATTCCTAATTAAAAAAGTTATATCAAATTATTGCCAAGCGTTAATTTGTTTTGATAGTATTAAGTCTTAGTCTAGTGATATTAGGTTACAAATTCGTTAACTGATATTCAGACGGACATAATTGAATATTATCAATTCCAATAACAAAATAACCAACATTTATTAGAATTGTAAATATCTGATATTCCTAAATATTATCAGTTAATACAGTCATGCATGAGAAACAGTTTCATTTAGTTATCTTTACTTCAAATGTTCTTAATATTTTACACATTTTGTCAGATAACAGGGACAGATGAAATAGTGATAACGCTTTTAAGAACTGAAAAAGGATTATCACGATAACTCACAAAAGAGACTAATTAGACCGTCTTTTTTCCAGTAGGCTGCGTCAAAAGTCAATCAAACCCAAACACTCAAAAAAATACACCGTTCTTCCCATCATGTCTGGTACAAAACTGTGCAACACTAGGAAGACACTGCAATCGTTTTCAAACACTTAACACTACACATCAGTTTGGCACAGGTCGCCGAATGTCGGCAGGGCGCAATACTACCGGGTGATGGAGTCAGCGCGGGGGTGAGGCGGGGGAGGGGGGTGCGTCGGCGCAAGCGACTGTGACAACACAGATCCCTGGCCATTCCTGAATGACGTCAGTCTTGCTAACGTCCTAGGACTACCGTTGTCAAAATTAGGCCTCTCATACTGATGCTGTGGCCTCTGCTTCTGGACTGCTTGCAGCTCGTCATAACCACATTCTTCCGCGTAATTCTCATCATCGGTTTCATCTTCACCGAACGCTCGATACGTGGCATCCGAATCGGAGTTCTTGCGAGAATTCACGCCGTAAGTTCTTCCGATAAGATTTTGTTTTTCAGTCTTATTTTTGTCTCCCGATCTTTGGTCGTCGGCACTATTGTACCGGAGTTGGGCTTTCTGTGTTTTCTCAAGTGACGGTAAGTCATAGAATTTCAGGACGTTCGGGTGTCCTTGAAAATATTTTTCACTGTACACGTTTCTATTGTAGTACCCACCGTTGTTGGCCGGGTAGAGCTCTTCGTCCATCACGTATCGTTTTTCGAAGTTATCGATGTTATTACCATTTGGAGGGAACCAGCCCTGCAAAAACATTATGTTAACAAGTTGATCAATACCACAGAACTCTAGAAATATCTTAAAATATATATCTTTGATAATATAAAGTTATAAACTAACGTGGACGGATAGTGAGAAACGAAATAAGTTGGGCTGGGATGCATACTAACTTTGTATGTAGGCCGGCTTAGTTGGTTTCGTTTCGTGTTGTGTAAATATAGATTAGGTAAAAGTTTGGCGTAACTTACCAAAGAGCTGACGCATTGTCTTGTATTTGCGACCAAAGTGACAGAAGCATAAGCAGCGGGCGATGTTGCAGTTTTGCTCGTGTTCCATTCATTTCCGTTTACTCTTGCTGACGTCACCTCAGCGTACTCCGGTAATGGCTGAGCTACTTTGTCGTATTCGGAATTAGTTTTTTCTTTGCTCTGATTAGTCTGGTTGGTCATACATAATCCCGGCTGGTTCTCCATCCAGAGTAATGACTCCGTTTTTGTTAGCGCGTTCTTGTTGTAACAACTGCTGAGTGGATGCGAAAGCGACACAGCCGCTTTTATGTTCATTTGTGTAACCAAACTCGTGCCGTTGGAATCTGTAACAGATTGCGGTGTAAATAATTCGTCGGATCTTTTCCCACTTTGGAACAAATATTTGTGTTCGGTAAATAAAACTGGATTTGTCGCAAAAGGCAACTGGTTGATCCAACAAAACAAATCGCCCGGAGGAACAAAATAGAAAATATTTACATTTCCTCGGTCTTTATTTCTTGGATTTGTATCATTCCTTTGTGCCCCGAACGCGAATGTAAAGTGAAAGAGATCCTACGCTCACGAGGGCTCGCTACCTTTCAACTTGAAAGTAATCTGGCGCCCTCCCTCTCCCTGGCTTCACGTAGCCTCTATCAAACAAACGCTAGGCGCGGCACCCTCACCGCCCCTACACACCCGAGGAATGTTTTTAATTTTGAAATTCTGTTGCTGATTCCAGGAAAAAAATGTAAGCTTCTCGAGATAAGCTGAATAACTGTTTATTTTCGAGTCGCGTTACTGGCGAAGGCAATTACGCTGATGCGGTGCTTTGGGACCTTTTGCACAATACACTCGCTGGAATTGTAACGTTTAGTTACTTACCATAAATATTCGGGAGAGCAGATTTTTTTGCGAATATATTGTGTTTCCTGACGTAAATTATTGCAGCGATTACGATGATTTTGAAGAGACCAATAGCTCCAATCAAAAAGTAGAACCACGACTCCATTACAAAATCTCCCGCGACAATAGAAACATCTCCGTTGCTTGGGTACCTAGAAATAAACAGATACACATAGGATATTACACAATTTCAAATTCGCCTATGTGTATAATATTTCTTGTAATTTTTTTTTTTATGTTTCTGTGCAATAATGAATATGAATATATATTTACCTGGACAAAGGGTCAAGTCCAACAGACCTAGAGTTGATGTTGAAATAAACCTTCAGTGAGTAAGGTCCCAAGCCCACAACAGTTTCAGCAGCTATCTGAACGGAGTAGCTGACACCAGACGTAAGATTCGTCATAATAAGAGTCGTAGCTGACTGTACTGTAGTGTTTATTGCTACCATAGATTTATTCGATGGCAAGTCCAACCAATTGACCAAAACGTTGTATCCAGTGATCAAGCCGTTTTGCATATCTCCATCTGGTGGTGACCACTTCAAATGAACTGTTGTGGAATTCATAATAAACATCTCAATGTTGGTTGGTGGGCCATCAGGTACTGTAAAAAAATCGGAATAATAAATTCATTTGAAGTTTACAACTTAAATAAATCAAACAGATAAACTGTATAAAAGATCTTACCATCATCCAGCGTGCGAGCGATTCGGGAGTTTGAAGGCTTTCCTTCGAATCTCTTGTAAAATGGAACCAAGAAGAATTCATATTTCATATACTTTCTCAGATTCGTGATCTCATATCCAGACACGTCGTTGGAATGCAGAATTGTTTTCATTTTATGTTCTCTTGTCATATTATCTAATGGTCTGAAGTAAATAAACAATCCTTCTAAGTGATAGAAGTTTTGTATCTCCCACATCAGCTTTATGGTTTTGGCGTCTATTGGAGTTGCTTCGATTAGCTCGACAATGTTATCGGTCATTATGTTATTTCTAAACTCTGTATTGTTAGAAAAGCCTCCATTGTTCCAGACGGAGCTGCTGTCGTCACCCAAAGTAATAGGATCTGATATAGGGCTGGGTCCAGACAATCCATGTGAGTTCTCTGCCCGCACGATGAACATGTATGTGATGCCTGGGGTCAGCGACTTAACCACGAAATGTGTTTGATGAACTCTTTTTGCCAGAACATTCCAAGTTCTAGAATTCCTTGCCGTGCTCCTTCCGGAGAGAGTTTCCCGAGAGAATATTTCCACCCGATAACCAACCAACGATGAAGAGCCAATTTTGTTGTTCTGATTCCAAACTATTGTCACGCTGCTATCAGTTTGATTGTAAACATGACATTTCGTTGGAGCGCCAGGTAATGTCGATACATCGGCAGCCCGAAAAAAGTTGATATTAGGATTCTTTGGCCTATCCGCCAACAAAGTCCCACTCCATACATATTTACCGTGAGGCGAGGAGGCAACACATGTGTACGTTCCGCTGTCGCTTTTATCTAAATCTTTCAATATGAGAGTGCCGTCATTAGAGATATTACGTCGATGGTTCTGTATTAGTGCCTCCCCCTCAAAATACCAAGCGATGATTGGAGCAGGTATTCCGATCGCGCTGCACGGGAAAACGGCCATCGAATTTATAGGTAACGTTTGGTTAGAGGGTCCGTTTGTTATGATTGGCGGGGGGCGGTCATCGTCTGACGTCACGCTTAGTTTCCCTCTGATAAACGAACTGCCAGCGAAGTTGACCGCTGAACAAACTATCGTGTTGCCTGTGTTGTTTTTGTCGGTGTCGTTGATCGTCAACACAGTGACGCCATCGAATACCTTCGAGGCATGGTATTTGCCTCTGGATGTACCGGGAAATATGATAGTTCGGTTGCCTTCTAGACTCCAGTACATTGTCGGATCGGGTCTACCTGAAGCAGTGCAGGTGAATATCGCGCTTGAACCACTTTCGACGTTGATACTTGTCGGTTTGAGACTTATTGAGGGTGGATCTGAAAAATAAAATCAAGTTATTTATGCTGATTGCTGTTTAGACATGAGACTTCATCCTTTGGATGACAATTCCTTAATATTTTGAGTTTGTTTATTGCGGCTTGTTTCTTTATTGTTTGGGGATTGAGCACAGTGCGGCATCTTCTTTCACGATGTTGTTCACCAATGATCAAATAAATTCTAACTTTGCGTGCTATTAGCATTTTAAATTCGTGTAAGGATTGAACATAAATACTCACCATAGACCGTCAAATAGCCGCTAGCACTAACCGCGCCCACAGAATTGTCCGCTTCGCAAGTGTACTCGCCCTCATCTGCTATTGTTACGTCGTCTAGCCTAAGACTCCTGTCATCCAGCACTTTGACTCGACCGAGTGGCATGTTTCCGCCTCCAGCGGTCCTTCGCCAAAGCACGTCGGGGAGGGGGTCCCCACCCACCCGGCATTGGAACGTCACACTGCCTCCAGTCTGCGCCACGACGTCCTCCGGACCCGTGATTAAGTACGGCTTAACTGTGCAGCGAGAAATGTCGTTCTGAATTACATGACAAAAGAGGCGTCCGCGGTGAATGGCTTTAATTTCAACGTCGAGCTTGGGAATTATGGGGACTAGACGCCCGAAATATGAATAAAGGGATGCAGATCTTTAGTATGAGAGCTTGAAATATGAATTAGTAGGAAATGAAAATCATAATACGTACTGTGTATTCTGAGAGTGGCGATAGCAGACTCTCGAGTGCCTGCTGCATTCCTTGCGATACATTGATAGTTACCGGCGTCGGATTGTCTCGAGTCTTGTATTACAAGACTGCCACCGTCGACTAAGTGCATTCTGAAATAAATTCCTGCTTTAGTTACCTTGAAGATGTTAAAGTGATTTCAATATTTTTTAAAGCACACCTTTTAAACGTTTCTCTATTATTATGACTGTTTCGACTTAGCAAAACGACTTATATAGATGTTAATTTCGAAAAATCCTAACTAGACAATAAAGTGATTTCGAATATAGGTATCTTACCACCGAATATTCTAGACCCTAAACCTAATAACCCAAAATATATTTAGAATATCACAGTTTTCTCTCAGTGATTTCAATATAAGTAGTTCCAACGACTTCCTTCATTCAAATGCCACCATCGAAATGATTTCCAGAAATGAGTATTGTAACAAACTCATTGAAATCCAGGGCGGAATAATTGAATGGGAAATTAACATTTAATAAGGGGCCTGGTGAGTCAGAACTATTCAGATTTTTACTTGATTGCTTGTTGAGCACTCCAAACATCCCCTTCTTCTAAAACTTTGATGTACCCTCCTCACAACTGTTAATTATTTTTATGCTTCAGCATACACAAGTATGTGTGTACTGTGTGTACCATCAAGATTTATTCGCGATGCCTTGTTGAAATTCATAGGCATCTAAGTGAAATAAATTGGCAATAAAGAATGAGGAAAAGGCAAATTTAGAAGTAATGAAGATATCATTTACGGTGCCGTACTAAAAATAATGTGCAATTTATTTTTAATAAACTCTTGATCTTTATTTATGGTGTTATGAACACCTCCCACAATCCCATGAAATTTGACCAGAGAATCGTAAACGAATTAGTAGTTTTGATCACGTGTGTGTGGCACCATAACTTTTATATCAGTGAACCGAATATCAAATATCAAATAGAGAACAGGGAACCTTCACAACACTATCGCATTTCTGGCACCCCACTTAGCTTGATAGCACTTACAAAGTACTCTTAGTTTTGGCGCTCGAACTTCGAGTTACTCCTATCAAACCGGCTAACCATTCATTGGGTATATCTTTAACTTATATGAATATCTTGAATACCAAGTTTGGGAGAGTGCTACTTCCGTAGTACGAGTATATCCCAAAAGTTTATTGGATAACTTTTGCTCCATCATTTCGATGAATAAGTATCACGAGTTATTATACACTATATAATATAATATAAGGAACGCGAAAAATCGTTGAAAAACATTTTATGCTTTATTTATCAGGGTTCAAGTACCTATACATAGAGGGACTTTAAACAAGGCGCAGTTAAACAAATAGAAAACTCTTGAACGACCTATCTGGTGTAGAACAAGTAGATAGAAATACAAACAACACTTTGACTATCAAAATTTTAGGGTTAATCCTTAAACGTGGACCCAACTATGCCATTTCCATCCCGTATCGTAAATGTTATGTCGATGTTTTTTTTAATTTCATAGACTCCTTACCTAGAATCGCCATCGAAATGAAGCGTTTTTCCGTTCTTCTTCCAATAAACTGAAGGTTCTGGCGAACCACGTGGCGGTGAACATTCTAATATCACAGTTTCTCCTTGCGCCGTTTGAGTTGAAACTGGTTCTAGTCTGAACTCCTCGCGAATTACTGAAACAAAAGTAAAATGTACATCACTTAAAACATTATTTTAAAATGCAACTAGTAAGAGATGTGTGTCAAAATTATGTTTACAATTATTTGCGGTAGAGCCATTTTTTCTCTAGGATGAATAAAGGAAACTCTTTTTTTATTTATTAAATACAGCAACATCTCTGATGATAATGACTGATAGGACTTAGTAACAAAATATGTTTTCAAGATTTTACTAACTTACCAGCAACATGCAGAGTGGCATTTCGACTCCGAGCGGTGCCATATGGGTTTGTCGCTTCACACCAATAAACCCCCGCATCGGAATGCGCTCTCCCATGAGTAGCTCTTAGGAAAAACAGGCCACCCGCTGGTAGCAAACTGCGATGTGTGTCGGATACCACCAGAACTCCGCCCTTGTACCATCGTACTGTTGGGGACGGTAGACCACCAGCTCGACAGTTAAGTGTAGCAGGCTGATGACGAGCTACAGTAACGTCCAATGGCTGCTCGATAATGTACGGCGCTTCCCCTCCGCTGTAATCGTCGTTGATGCCGCCATTCACTGGCCCTGTGGAGCAGAATTGAGAAAATGAATAACGGCTTGAGTGCCAGAGGCTGAAACACACGTGTTGGTACGAAGGGATTTCTATAACACCCTTCGATAGTCCAGCGCTTTTGTCGTATCGATTACCGAGTAAACACGCGTTGGAACAAGTAGTTTATAAGTACGATAAAAGCTTGTAAAGTGGGTCTAATGAAATGCGACTAGCAGTCTTGGTCAGGCCAACCCACTGCAATTTTCTAACATACAAGCTTTATTTTAAATTTAGTTAACAAAAGACCTTAGTACGGCACAGTTTATTTTAATAATGGGTGGAGTATGTCATTTGCAGCTACTCTAAAGCGGCGTATAATAATAATGAGCTATAAACACAGGCTTGCCAAAGCTGGGTTCCCCTAAGGATGCTGTTTGGGCCCTCTTCTATTTTACTATGTTTACAACGAAACGCGCAGATGTTAGTTTTTGACACTCGTATTGATGTACGTCTATTGTTATTTCTCGCTATTATTGAACGTAAAAATCGATCAATAAAAAAAATTAGATACCCTGTCCGATTTTCGCCTGAATGAAGTTCAGGGAGTGGCTTTATTGCGGAATTTGGACAGAAAAGTTGTTTTTGTGGATAAAATCAATAGGAATTATGCTTTGTGAGACGTAATTGTGTTTATTTATTCACGTGTCCCAACTCCGAACATTGTGAATGCGGTCCGTTATAAGGGCTAATCTATAATTGAATCTCGATTCGATTTGCTATAATTCTGTTTTTGCTGCTAAATCGTTATTTTTGCATCAAATGTAGTATTTTATTTTGTTGTAGTCTATCTATCTACATTAAATATAAATTCTGTGTAGGGGTCAATTTTAGAATCTGCTGTCTAAGCTAGCATTCAAACACGAATCTAGAATCTGGAAATAAACAAACGTTAATTAATCTTGCTGCGAAAAATATCCTTTGTATTCGTGAAGATAAATAGATAACATCCACGAGATGGCACATGAATAAATGGTGTTTCACAGAGTCGCACAAAAAATATTGACCACGCAGCACCCAGGTGTCACGGTAATAAATAACTGTCGACCTCATAAAAGACTTATTTCTACCGGTGCCACACGAGTTAACTTCGTAAATGCATCGGACTCAGACGTGGACAGATAAAACCTGAGGATAAAACTAAGATTTCACAGATTGCAAAGAACATAAAAATATTGTTTATGATCATCTTGATGCTATGCTCATAAAACTAAACTTTATCGCATAGCTTGTGCGCTTGATTATTGAACATTTCTGGAGCGTAGGAAAGTCATAAATATCCTCTATCTATCTGTTGGTGTCTTAGATGTATGTGTGAAATGGATTCCCACATCACTAGCTAGACTACTGTCCTTTTGTGTACAAGTTTGGTGAATATTATTATTTGATATTGTTCCTACTGTGTTTATTATTCAGTAGTGGGTAACTCCTTAATATAATGATGAAGATAATAATGAGATAGATGAAATACTTTTCGCATAATAGTAACAAATCTAAAATAGTGTGGTACTTAGTCATTAGTTGGCATCCAAAATCTTTATCTGTTTATTATAACCTAATAATACGAATAGTAACGGTTCTGTGATATTACCTAACTAAGTTACCCACAATGGCGTCGTCGTCGCCTACGCAACGAAGGGGGTGATTTCAACTTCCATGTCAGTAGTTACGATCTATTGTTCGAAATCTTTGTCTAAAAAAAAGTTTGCGAGGGTGAACCCTGTCCCCCTGCTAATTTTTACTGCAGTCACATGTTGACACGCGCCGGTAAGAAAAAATAAGCAACGAGGCTATCGAATTTGAGTCATTTGGCGAACTACGACCGGAAAAAAAGAAAGAAAAATAAGCAACATGGCTTTCGCATTTGAGTCAGTTGCGGGCCACACGTCTTTACTCTAGTCGTTTCCTCTCTACTCGCCAACACGAAACATGTTTGTGTCCGTTTGAACTTCCAAGTCGTTATGTTTTTTGTGGGTTCCTCTGAAAGTGATACTTCAGAATTGATCGCTTTTGAAGTCCGTTAACTTTTATTTCTCGAGATCATTCGATTGCATTGGTGTGGCAGTAATGTAGGTTTATTGCAGTGTCTCGGTTCTCTTTGATCAATAGATGCGGCAGCAAAAATTTATGCTAAGATGTTAAATCAAATAATTATAAACTCAAACTAAATAAAGACGTTGTAGAAGATCGATCACATCGTTCACGCCTTTCGTGATTTCAAAGAGTTTATAAAAGGGTCCAAAATTGCTCGACTAATTACGTCATCAAGGGCCTCACGAGTATGACGAGAGCTCGTTACTGTCACCCCAAGTAACTTGATAACCGTTCGAATTTCGCATTCGAATTTCGAATATCTAATTCTAATGGCCGTGATTGGCTCCCTCAGGACGTTCATACCATATCTTGATTTTTGAAAGTTCGAACACGTGTTTAATTTTGGAACCCTCATTGCAACACGATGCTTTTATTACGTGCCAGAATGTCGCGCAGAGTTTTTGGCTAATTGAGCTTACATGTTTTTTGCCGAGACTTTAAATTGGATGCCTCCAACACCAAGCTATTTAGTCAGTTGTGTAGCAGTTGTGTACCTAATTGTCTGTTCAGCAGTCCATTCCAACACTTCTGCTTCATGTCTGTGACGAATATTGCACACATGAAACTGACGCCTCAAAACAAACGAGCTACAGATGAATTCAACGGACACGAGAAACAAACAACACATGAAAATGACACGCTTAATGAAATAGCGTTTACGGAACAAAAAACGAAGAACATGTGCTAAGATTTAGCCGCCTTTTGCGAGACGGATGGAAAGATTACTTGAATGTGTATTTCGTGAGTTGTTCCCTGTTTGGCTAGGATTTTTTTTGTAGAGCAATTTGTTGACACAGTGTCATCTTTCAGTGGACGCCCGACGCATATCTGCTTAAGGAAGCGACAGTCTTAGTAAACATTATAATGTTGTTTCCATTTTGCTGATGGTCTAAAAGTGTGTAGTATACAGTTGTGACTTATCCGTCCCTTTTGGTATGTTGTGATAGGGAAACGACGCGTGGGCAGATGGAACAACATCCCCGTAAGTTAGTCGAATTTGATACACCTACTTATTAGGCAGAAGGATTTTACATATCAAAAGGTTTTCTTTGATGTACGAGTACTTTTTATAAACATGAGAAATATAACAGATATTCGTGCGTTGAGTAAGCAAACGACAGTGCATGTTAATTTTATTTATTTTTTGTTTTTGTATGCTCACATGCATGCCTACTTTCTTGTCTACTAAAGCGTCAACCAAATTGAAACGTTAAACGAAAATACGGCTAATGAAAACGTTAAAATATAAAGATGGAGATAGGTATAACGCAATTTATATGGGACATTGACCATATGGCGGCAGAAACAGCAGTCAATTTTGTAGAGTCGTCCCACTAATACTAGTAATCTATAATCTCTAACATCAGGAAGCTAAATAAAAAAGGTATAGTTTGCAAACTGAAATTTATCTGATCCGACGTCCTTTGAGACGGCTCACACAATGATTTTAGCGATGTCCCGTGGAGATAGCTCTGGTACTGCTCGAAGAATAACATCTATTTTTAGAACCATGATGCTTAACTTTGGTCTTTGACGACTAGATATTTTACACATTCGTTTTGACTACACATGTCACGCGTGTCTGTGAATTCACAGTTGTTTATCACAGTTGTTTATCTCAGTTTTTAGCGCTTTTAAACTTTTGTTTTACAACCAAATTCTTCGCATTTAGATTTATCCTACCGATTTATCCTCCTAACTACCAGAGCCTGTTTCAATAGGTATTTCGCAATATTTTGCAGTTGCCAATTGCCATTCAGTATTTTTTTATTAAAATTTGTTTCATGCTGTCTTTTGTACCGGACAGTGGTATTTACGTAGGAGGTGAAATAAAGCTTAAACTTTCATTAGTGGGTAATTTATAACAATTACATTTCAATTGTTATCTGCCCATATCGGCCATTCACACTGAGGAGGGGTTATGTGATATTGATGATCTTTTTCATTATGGTAATTGTATTAGATATTTGCAGGAAATATTTTGAATGTCATAATTGGATCTGTTTTAAATTACGTAATACCAATAAAGATTCCAATAAATCCACCGATAACAATCACGAATAGCCTTCAATGTTCATAAAAGTCATTCCACAGAGAGATGTGAGATATGAAATATAAACCATTTTCAATACCGATCGCTGCGACTACAATGACATGCAATGCCCATTGTGCTACAGCGCCCTTACTTCGATTGACTCTGTTTATGTTTTTTTTATTTGCCGCATTTTACGCAGCATCCATCACGCATTAGACACAAAGGATAGGCGTCGTTTAACATTAGCTTTACTTCTTTACGCTTTGATTGCCGCCCCGTGGCGGCATCGTGTCTTTTTGACTCTCCGTGCACAGAGTAGATAAATCCTATTGAAACCCTGTCAGCTACAAACAGCTTGAAAGAATCTAGAGTCAGTTTGTTTTTAGACTGTGACCCTCAACTATTACTGTTTGCATTATTTTGGAAGTTGGGTCGGGCGAAAGTGATCTTTTCTGCTTTGTGTTACAGGTTTAACGACAGTTTTTTTGGTTTTGATACGGTCCTACATGAATGGTAGTAAATTAGGTGCAATGGGCAGATGCGGGAAAATTTTAACGCATGTGTGTTTTGTTATCCTAATGAGTTCTGTCAATAAGCTATGCTTTGCTTTCCTTCGTGTTATTTGTCCCTTGAGTGTTGTTAATTTACAGATAAATTCCTTTTATTTGTGGCCATTTGTTTCCAACTATTCAAAGTTTTTTTTATCTTTGTTATACTATTCCTCTCAAAGAATTATTAAAACTTATTTTGTTCAAGTCAGCTAAAAATTATGACAAGTGCAATATGGTCTAATGGGGAAAATAAAAAGAAGAAGTCCCACCAATTAACTTACTAAATATTTAGTTTATGTGACCATACCATATTCTTAGCCATTTGCTCAATTCATTAATTTAGCTATTAGGTACTCTGTACCATATAATTTATCTATCTACACAGACATCTAATAATAACATGTCGGCAAACTGTAATTCCGGGAACACGCATGCCACTTTTTTCCCACTGGCAACAAATTAAGCCAATAGAGGCCCGATGACATGGTTTATTTTCAGACACGCTAAGTGTTGCCACAAATCTTAGATGGTACGGCAAGGTACTAAATATCAAATTGTGAGGGGTGGGCACCCCATGGAGAATGCCTGGCTATTAGCGCTGCCTTGAACTTTGACATGCCGTAGTATTATTGTAGGGTTTAACGAGTTTAAAAGGAGAGCAATTTCCGAATTAGATATAATTTAAGGAGTTTTTTTATTTGATGACTAGACCACGTGATGAAACTTAGACGACTCGCTGTGATATTGCATTTAGGAAGTAGGTACAATACAACACACGTATAGTTAAACTAGGTATATACCTACTAAATCTTTAAATCACCACTTTTAAAACAAATATAAGTGTCAGAAAAATCATGACTGCTATTTTTGTGATATCTTGTTTGGTGCCTACTTTTGTCCCCACCAAGGGGCACAGGATTTTATCCGAATTCGAGTAAGACAACTATTAATCCCCCACATTCAGGCTCAATTCTGGTTGGCTTAAAGATTATTTTGCCTAGCCTATAATAATTTTTACTAACCTGGCATCAAACAGACGAGTCCGACAAGGGACGCCACAGCTAGTGTCACCATGTTAGAACTCCCACATTATCTCCGCAGTGTTAGGCAACGTTCCGTGGGTAAGAATTATTGAGGTCATCGTCGGGACATTGGCACGTCATCTGTAAAAAAAGAAAGAATTTGTCAATGCAAAATTTACATAATTAAAATAATAAATAAATTAGGAAGATATAATTAGGGAACTGTACATAAATTTAAGTAAATCATTGTATATAACGAAAACGATTTCAAACACTACATGTACTAAACTGTTGACCTTTAGTATAATTTATTCCAGTTACAACACAAATTAACGGTGCACATTGTAGTTATTGGTTTAAAGTCCCAAACCCCTAACCCAGTTTGCATTTCACATAGAATTCCGTAAAGCCCTCTTCCTTTATTCAATAATACACCTCTCTAGCCCTTTCCTTTTCCAAGGGTTGAATATTCTGGTCCGGAATTATACTGGACCTTTATAATGTGATTACAAGGATACACAGCAACATTCCACTCCATGGCTAAGGGTACTTGCAGTAACATAAACAACTTCAGAACATTTATTTTGATAACGTATTAAAAAGACAGCAAGCATTTGTCAATTGAAGATTTAGGACTCTCAATCTTGTCGTCAGCGCCACGCCACTCATGCGCCAGTCTCTTGACGCTTCGAATTCTTAGAAATTATCACAGCCCTGTCGCTTCAAAAGTAAACCGTACAACAAAGTAATAAAAGTCGATTCAAACTCGACGTTTCGAAATCCAGGAATTATTTAGTTTACAGAATTATTAAATCCAGAAGCTTACTAAATCCCCTTGGTTTAATAAAACAGATGTAGAACACGCCACTCAAGTTTAATGAGCTGTTTTTTGTCGCAGTCGTAAAGTTTAGACGGTCAAATAAAGATGTTTAATATAAACAAGGAAGTTTCAATTGAAATTGACAGCTATCTAAATTGATCCAATAATCATCGATACACCTAATTGGGAACGAAACCCCCTTCCGATACAATTGTTTAGCGATATTTGGAGTGTGCGGGTAATATATCCTTGTAGTGCTGCTCACCCCTGTATATACTGTTATTGCAAACTTGTCTATCTTAATTTTTAAATCCGGATACTTCTCTTCTGTATCACGCCATGTCTCTGAACGAGTTGCCACTTATCTCTCTCTCTCTCTCTCTCTCTCTCTCTCTCTCTCTCTCTCTCTCTCTCTATCTCTAATAAATTTTAGTTCAGGTATTTTTTCAAAACGTTCATGCTCATAAATTAATAGTGCTCCCCTTTTTATGATTATAATGATTGTTGTTGGACTAAATAGGTTTGTTTGAATTAAATCTCTAACCCAGCAAGATGTCAACGAGTTTATTATTCTAACTACAATCTCCGTTGGCAGACTATAAAATATTGATAATAACATTTTGTTTACAATGATGCAGTAGCGCGACTCAGATAAGATATGCATAGTAGAAGTTATAAAATCCAGCGGGTTACGAGAGACCCAATAAATATGCTGTCTCACTTGAAACATCATACCGGTACGATAACGGATGTAACTCATGATACAGATTGCGTTGCAGCGGACAAATATTGTTAGAGGACTATAACTAGAAACTGGTGCGTCGGTGGACAAATGAAACTGGAACAATTTGTATTCAGATTCGGTGCTCCATATTCGAATACGTTCAAGAATTGTCTTATAAACAAGAAATGTTTATGCATTTTACTTATTGTTTCTCCAATAGCTTACCAGAACGTATTTTGTAAATGATAGAGTGACCTAAAAATATACTCATGCCGTGGAAAAGGACCGCAAGTGGCTATTAATTATGTTGAAGTCACCATTGTTTATTGTTAACATAAAAGTATTGTAGAATAAGAAAGGGTTCATCGTGTAACTAACCTATCCAACGACTAAAAAACCCTGGTTCCCATGAGAGTTATGCGCCGAGTGGTTAACGAAAACAAACGCGGTCTTACCAAGGTTAAACCGGGGTTAAAGTTTGAGATTTACGATCACTTGATCGTTGACAGCGTACGTGTAACAAAAATGTATCGTTTTGTAAACAATAAACTCATTCCATATGAGAGGCACTGTTCTCAATCTTAAATGTACTAGGCCAATCCAAAGGCTTGCACATGGTGTTACAAAAAGGTGTAAAAACATTTGAGTGCAAGATGTCCATCTTACAATATTTTTTTTAAGAACGTGATACCTACCATCAGATTCTTCAAGTAAAATTAAAGCTATCTGTATCCCAATGATGATATTATATAATAATTATAATGTAGAGCGTGAGGGATGTCTTCTCACACAGAATTGGGCCATCGTGTTCAACCTTGTTTAACTGAGTAAAATTCTTGTGGCCACATTGATGTCGTTAGTACATGTAGCGACACTTAAGGAATAATGATATCTGTTGACTCTTTACCTATAAGGTGCGGTCCAAAAGATAAGTTTAGCAAACTCACTAAACACAGTGATGTTAAGCCTTAACTTGTTTAATTTTCACATAGCTGCGTCAACAAGGCTCATAATAACGTTTGAAGTTTTTGTATACAGAACTGGTTACTATTAACACCATTTTGAAGCATTCTGAAATGAAATGTGGTATTACTCGAGCAAATAGTATATTTCTCGGCAAATATTTGTGTCGAAGAAAATACAGTAAGTGATGGACTGACGGTTGATGAAATCGGAGAATTCACACTAACGAAAATATCTCTACCTACATAACATAACAAGTGAAATATTCCTCTGTGATTGCATTTGAATTAGAGTGGGTTTCCAGAATTCTTGGAAAATATACTTTTGGGAACACACGCAGTTTTTAGTGTTACAGAAATAAATGAAAGAGTTCACATGATTTTTGAATTATGTTTGTTTTGACGACGGCTACCATATTTACGTTGCACCCGAGGAGTGTCGACGGGTGTTAGCCCCACACAAAGAGCGATTGATCGCTTCGAGTCCTGTAAAATATGGAGGCATGAGTGCTGCCGTTCCACTTTCAAATTGATTAATTGTGAGCGTTGTTGTGACGGCAAGATGCAAGCAATAAGCCATTTTAAGAATTGAGCATTCAGGCTGATTCTACAGTCGTCGCGATTAACTAACAAAACTAGGGAAAAAGCAAGATATTATAATTTAGTGCGAATGGTATCCCACTGCTGGGCAAAGGCTTCTCTTACCTTTTTCCGCTCATGGCGATTCTGAGCTGTGCCTGTAGGCAATTTTAACGCTAAGGATAGCGAAACGAAACGATAAATTTTTATGTATGCGATTTGACATTTGGATTTGCTAGGTGACGTCACCTGAGCGATGCCAAATGTCAAATCGAATACATAAAAAAGTTATCGTTTCGTTTCGCTTTCCTTAGCGTTTAACATTTTCTACAGGCACAGATATCCATCAGAAGTCGTTTCAAAGATGTAGCTCATACCCTCTCTTCCTGTTGACCACGCTTGATCTAGACTTTTTTTTTAAATCAAGTAAGAAAATAAAAACTTTGGCAACCAGTTCGTTAGTTTGTCTTGTTGTAGAGGCCTTAAGAATTCCGCAGCATGGCGCTACCGCGAGTTACTTCGTACTTCAAACGAAACGTCAAAACTCATGGTAGCCAGACAGCTTCGCTAGCTTATTTGTCGACACTTCGTTCATTTTTAATTGCCACCACTACCATTAATCCTTCAATGCTGGCGTCTAATATGCTCTTAACTTACCTTTTCTCGGGCCGTTTATTATAATTTCTCACCAATGAAGGTTTTCTACCTAATTTAATAAAATATACAAGTAAGTATTAAGAACTCAAGTACAGTCAAGATCTACATCCGTGCTTGCATAAGGTCAGATCGTTCTGATTTTTTTACATGTTGTTAGAGCTTAAACCAGCATTAAAATGCCAGATTTGTAATTTTCCAAGTGCTGTACGAGCAACAAAAGTGTAACAAAAAAACAGCCAAGTGCGAGTCGGACTCTCACACGGAGGGTTCCGCACCATCATTGTACCAAAATTACAAAGAAATATGTTTCTTGTATGAAGACACCTTTATTTTTTTCAATATTTCGTGTATTTCAGTATTTGTTGGTGGAGCAGCAACAGATATCACATTCTGTGAAAATTTAAACTTTCTAGCTATTACGGTTCGTGCTGGAGGGCCCTCTGACGGACGGAAGGACGGACGGACAGACGGACAGCAGAGGCTTAGTAATAGGGTCCTGTTTGGTACCCTTTGGGTACGGAACCCTAAAAACCATGAAATTTTTGGTCATGTTTCAGCTCAGTGTTTCAGTTTTTGTTCAACATGTCAGTGAAAGAATGGTCTATTGGTTGCTACCGTATAGTTCGGCAAAAATAGGCTCGTCACCCATTTAATCATTTTTTGTTGAGCCTAGGTTGACCCTTCTTTCACTCACATGATGAAAAAAAACTGAAAATTTCATGGTTTTTTGGGAACACAGCCGCTCGCACAGCACTTGCAAATCTGGCATTTTAATGCTGGTTTACGCCCTAACAACATAATATATAAACATCAGAACGACCTGACCTCATGCAAGCACGTCCCCTTTCTCACGTTTTAATTATTAACCGTTCTATTATTGGAAGCCACTTTTTTAAAGCTGTTAGTAATTTTATGAAATCCATGACATCTTCATTCAACCTACATTTAAGATCAAAAGTCTAAATATCGCTATATTAGCTAAGAGGCTCTGTTTTTTCCTTTAGTCACTAAAGTGTAGACTGGATTGAGACAGTTCACACAGTTTTGACAACTTGAACACGCCCTGAAGTCTTTGTCACGTAACGTCCGACGTCGATGCGTTTATTGCCAAAATTGCGCAAGTTTTTGTCAAACTTTTTGACAAAGCGGCAGTAGAAGGTTTCCTCACAATGCACTATTTTTGTTCTGCGGTCTCGACTGACAGCTCGCGTGATGTATTGGGCTTTGGGTAGCGGATTATTTTTGCCCATTTCACAAAGTTTGCATGCGGCTATTGTACTCAGCGGAAGCGGCTCAACAAAGCGACTAAGAGATTATTATGAGAGAGCATTTTGAATGCCTTCTCTAAATTCTGGGATGGGGGTAAAATTAAGCTAGCACATAGCTTTGCTATGTTCTTAAATGTCGTAACTTTTATATTATTCTAGTAAAGCTGACTTTTAAAGCCTTGTTTAAGCGTTGACTATTGTCTAAATTATTATATAAAATAAGTTAGAAATGAAAAGACAAAGTGTGTATAGATTATATTAGAAAGAAGACTGAGATAAACCTGTGAAAAGTAACACAATGGATCAACGTTTTATTAGTATCGTTAACACAAGACGGGATCGTCTTAGCACCTTCCTTTTATTGCCGAAAATAGAATATTCGGAAAGTACAAAAGGTTGTATCCAAGTTAACACCCTCGATTGAGCAACATAATAAATTTCTGAGATGTGACATAAAAATGTAAGTGTTTTTCGCACCTGGGACCAGAGACCCGATTACGCTGAGTATGGGCTTCAATAAATGCTTATGGCTATTTTTACATGTAAGCGAATAATAAATCTAAATGATGTGCATACTAAGGGATTTGCAGATCTCTATAAATCAGCTGCGGGGCAAAAGGTAAGGATGAAATGCCATCCAAATTCGGAATGCAGTGTTCAAACGTGAGTGTGGTGTAGATATTCTCTGAACCCATCTTATATTTCTTAAGTGGCATGTTTATGCTGCTATAATTATATTTATTAAATTCTACAATAAAACTCTTCAATTTTAGGGCACACATCACAACATCAGGTGATATCGTACGGGAACGAGATGGTTTCAATAGGTACTTATTTGCATTTCCACTCGGCTACTGACGCCAAGCGGCGCAGACGAAACAAATTTGATTCATAAATAAACGTGTGTGCCACAAACTTTTGAAGTTCTTCGAAATAGGGATGTCAAAAACCTCCAAAGGCCGGCAAAAGTTTGGTTTATGTTACGACCGGTTGCTTTTGGCGATCAAACTTTACGCGTTTGTGTGTTGCCGACGCAGCGTTGCACAATGTTAAGAAACGGGACTTCACGTTTTATTTTATGATATACAGGGTGTTGATTTGTAAAGTTACGCTCAGGGTTGATATTTTACGTATCGCTGATGACAAAATAAAAGTTTGAATTTTTCCTCGCATAATTTTCATTCATAAATTACCATCTGAAAATTTTCTTGAAATTACCTAAAAGTGTGGATACCCCCGGCAGCCACCGCGCACAAGTGCTAACAGACTCTCCTTCGTGCCCTGAGCCCCACCCCATCCCGTGCGACTCTTTTCAGACCACATTTACATGTTTATTTTTATTTTTTTAAATAAATTATTAATTTAAAGAAAAATTACTGAACAAAAAATATATTTTTTATATTTTTTTAGCTTCAGTGTCATGTAAATAACAACCTTTGAGCTCGGCGTAACTTTACAAATCAACACCCTGTATAAAGGTGCGGGTGAGTGTGTTAAAATAAAATTGACGGAAGAAGAAGAGTTCTACAAAGAAGTCAAAGGATTCAAATAAAGAAGCGTATTTATATCCCAACCCAAGATACGGAGAATAAATAATTAATTATCTTGTGATAACCTACAAGGATAAACTTATCGGTGTACACAAATTCCTAACCCATATGAATGTTTGACCTTTCCCACAATGTTCGTTTAATGTCTATTCGTCTGATGATGAATAAGAAGCGGACATAGTAAGCAGTCTGTTTCTAATGATAATGCAGGTCATTATTATAGATTATGACTTCATCGGCTTGTATTAGTATAGGGTCACAGAACTTAAGTCGCCATATTTTACGAGACAATTCAAAGACGCTATCTTTCATTGATATACTTCATGTTTCATTACGCATTTGTACTGAAAGCTGTGCCAATATCGTAATAGTCAATAATTTATGAATAATTTAGTTCAGACCAGCCTCTATGGTCAAAGTGTCAAATTTTCCATGTCATTAAACTTTCCCATTACTTTTTAATAGAGATCTTAAAATTTTACCGACATTTTTTGATTCGCGCCGTGTCAGGCCATCAATCAAGGGTGACGATCAAAGTGGCCCGAGAAATATAATTAAAATGTGAATATTTTATTAGGTCATCATCGTACATATGTCGTCCTTTATGCAAATTACCAATATCGGCAGTTACTTATTCATACAAGACTTAAATATGATATCACACACATGAAATTTGACAATCAGTTTTTTTTTCATACACATGACAAAGGTTTACCTACCTACATATTAAGTAAAGAACTTCGAAAATTTTTGTATGGTGCCTGGGATACTGAGGTACTTGCATACCCTAAAATTTCCCTTTTTCGTGTACACCTATAATACATTGTTTATCGATAGAGAATTCAATTACAAACAATAAATGGCCTTTGATAAATTTTTGTTAAATAAAATTTCGTTTCTGAGATAATTCAGTTTAAATATGGAAAAAAATACTAAATTATGTATTCAAACTAAATTATCTCAGAAACGACACTTATTTACGACATTTTGTCAAGGAACATTAAATTTGTTGTTTGTAACAAAAATTAAATGTTCTATCGATGGACATAGTTATAAAGGTGTACACTGAAGAAGCATAATGTAGGGAATTTGTACTTAGTTATTAGCATGAGAATAAGCTGGAAGAAACATAATCCAAGGTATAAAAACGAGCTAACTGTTGTCTTCCGTGAAAGTCAGATCCAGCTTTGATGGTAAGGTTATTCTCGCTTGATTTATACCAGGCTATATTAGGAATAACATTCACGAGCATTTGCCTTTGCATGTGGTTAGTGTAGGAAACATTTGCAGCACCGCCCGCTATAACACGCGCCACAAGATTAAACAGCTATTCGATATTGCTCAATGTTTGACCACATGTTCTAACAGCCAGCCTAAACCACGCGTAATCAAAATATTGACCCTCTTATCCGCATAGGTTGCATCCATTGTGGTTCTTACAACAAGTGTCCACCTCTTGCTTGCTTAACCCATTACTTGGCACTTAACGTTCAGGCATGCGGCATCAAAAATATTGACTCAAGTTTAGTGTTGTCAGCAAATCTAAAATCAACAGTTCTTATCAGACACATTACGACCAATTACGCTACCTCTCTAGATGTCACAAAAAACTCTTCAAATTGCCTCGTTAGAGTTGTTTTAGGTTCGTTTTTTTGTGTAAAAAGGACCCATCCTTAAACACAAAGGGTGGTCACGTAACAATTAAGTAGCCGTTAGTCGAAAAAATGTCACCCTTTCAAAGGGCTCCACGCTGGTGAAATTTTAGAAAAAAGGAGGACAGTTTTTATCACCTGGGTTGGAAGTCACAAAATGTTTATCGCCACTCGTCGGCATGTTGATATATGCTTCTACCCTGTCGGGGACCAAAATGAATTAGATTGTTTTAATTGGTCATTTATTTTTGGAGATAGCACCCCGGTCCTCTGATGAGTGGGCTTTGGGTCTGACATAAGTGTCTCTGACAATAAAGCTGGCAAGGTGTATTTTTTATGTAAGGTATCTCCAGCAATATTGTATCATTTAAATAAAGCAGAAATTCTCTAAATATAACTTTCGTTCAAATGTTGAAAATAAACTTTTAATCTAGGGCTATGAATAAAAAAGATTCCGCCATCAGCTGTCGAACTAACTTTAGATTTATTACAGTTAATTGCTACAAAGACGGCGAAGCATCATGCATTATGGAGTAATCCCTTACAGCAGATGTAAAAAGTTTAAGAAAAATTTATAAAAAGTCCCAAAAAAGAGGCTAATGAATGCTCTCTACACTTTCTTTGCGCCCACCGTGACTTTTTAAATTAGAGGCTTATCTCAAATTATTCCTAATTGGAGGGTCTAAGAGTCCAGATTGAATTTCAAAGGGCTTTTTCGTTTGATTGATAGCCTTTACTTCAGCGTAGTGTTTCTGATAATAGTTTATGTTTATATTATTTTATCAAAACTTCATTATACCATAATCTATGGCGGCAACAAGCTGACCGCCCAATTTCATCTTGTGGTGAAGACTTTTATACGTATAAAAAATCCGTGGATAGATGAAAAAACGCAAATATATCATAAACCTAGCTAGATGTATAGTCTCATAAACTTAAAACTCTAACTATACCAGTAAAATTATAATTTTATTCCATAGTAAATAGAATTCATTATGATTTGGTTAATATTCATTCATTTGGCTTTCGTTTCGCATCCGATTCACTGTGAATTCGGTTTAGGGATTCCAATCCGTTATTTATGACCGCCGAAACGTTATTTATGGCCATAATTAGGTCTTATCATTTGCATTTTGGCATTTGTGTCCCTAAATTGCATTCGATAATGGTTAAATAATTCCACAGATACTTATCACACTCGTAAATACCTACTGTGTCAAAAATATCCATTCTCTACAATACAATATTTAAGTACCGATCAAATATAAATTAGCTCAAAAACAACCTAAGAGATCTTAGTCGAATTTAAGTTTCTTGTAACATGGCATATGGGAACACCGTTGAACATAAATGAAACCCGAACAAAAAGAAAGTGCTTTAGTTAGTTACAAAAAGCCGGAACAAAGCGTGATTGTTTTCAGAACCACGAAACACAAAGAGTCTTATAACCAACCAATTATACTGTATAAATAAACAGTAGCGAATAAAGGTTACATTCTTTCCGATTCCGTAATTTTTAAGTGATATTTTGTGCTGTGCAGCGACCCTAAAAACTGATGTGAGATTAAAGTTGCACACAAATTATCGCACTTTGAACAACAACAAGGCTCTTGAATTATTGTTTTTTATTTACAGAATAACATAATATAATTATAAAGCATGATTATAGAAATAATAAATGTCACATTGGAGATGGATCAATAAATTATATTCCCCCTACATTTCTATGTCACAGTTTCGCCTCAAAATCCAATATCTGAAAAGGTTAGAATGCTCTCCTTATCTGTATTTTTTCATGGGCGCTCTACCCTTCGACATTTTATCCGGTCACTGAATCAATTACGGCAGACTCTGTAGCGTTGAAATTGAATGATGTCGTATGTGAGAAAAGTGTTTTTTTACCGGACCGCATCGCACATAATTTATTTAGTTAGTTTGTGCGGATGTTTAAAAGAGGTAGTATTTGTTGTTAGCCTTTAATTAAGTACTTTGTAGGTACATATTCAATATTCAATATACTTTATTGCACACAAATCAATACATTATGACAATTAAAAATGGGAATAACATGTACAAAAGCGAGCTTATCTCAGCTTATCATGTAAGTAATCAGACATTTAAAATGTGATCTAATAGGTATAGAAAGTAAAAATGTATAGTAGAAAACCCAAAATTGGGTAAAGCAAGAAATAAAATCATTGTCATATGATCATGAATATGACAATAACATAAACAGATTCACATCCACATAAACCTAAATAACTCAATGAAAAGACTATAAGTTTCCATTACGAAATCACAACACTCATCTGCTGACAGGCACTGATTTTTATTATAATGCCAGAGGACTGCAAAAATGTCTGCCAGAGAACCGTGATGTCTGGTTCTCGTCAGAATAGAGACGGCAGGATGTGGGTGGTGGGAATGAGACAGTTAATTCTAATTATGGCGGTATTGTGCGGCGAAATTTTATCGCTATCTCATTGCCTCGCTCATTACGACAGGAGACGCGGTAATTCTGCGCTATTGTCCGCCATTTTTCTGCGAACTGTGTGTTTCTGGGGCGAGGGGAGAATGATGCTATGGGTTTTGGTGACAAATATTGTACTTCTGTTGGTTTTTGTACAGTGAATATTTGAATAGTCGGATGATATTGTTAAGGTAGCTAGGAAGCTGTGGATTGCATATATTCTGGATTTGAGATTACCGGAATTAATAGCCGGCGTGTTTCAAAAGAGAACTATTCTCTGTTAAAACCTCAAGTGGGCTAATATAATAGAATGTTAACTAAATGTAATTAAAATTAAACCGTGTGAAAATATGTACCTACCTTTTGAATTTCAAAATTGAATCGCGATGGACTGAGCTTCGTAATCAACAAACGCCGATATTTCCATTACATGTTACCCCATAAACGAACATTAGCAATGAAAAATAGCCGCAGTAAGCAAACAAAACCGCACCAAATACAATACTCATCAAAACTAACGACCACTCAAAGGCCTTTGCTGAAAGTATAGCAGAAGAAACAACTAACGTTATTGTGTTATTTTTGGCTGAAATGCGTTCTTGGCGGTCTTTGGAGCCATCTGATGGTCTCTTAAGTTTCAACGCCGGCCTGTCGGACCGATTAGCGGCTTGACAGCTAATTTATATACTCAACTTACTGTTCTATTCTCGAAGGGACTGCCACAGGGTGGTGGGTGGTTAGAACCGGCAGAGGTTGAGACAATTTGAGGAAAATGTAAGGGCAATGAAAGATAGAGATGTGAGAATGTTTAACTTAAATGTTTTGTTGTGGCATAGCTTAGAAAATAAATAGAGTTGCGAAACAAGTGATTTGTCTTATCCCAGGCAGGACTAAAGATCCCTAATTCGCTTAGCTGACTTAAAAAAATGCCCCGGAAAAATTAATCACCCTACAAAATGACACTACAACACGAACCATAGCATTACGCCTTTACCCAAACAGATCAACAGAGACTTTATCTAGAATATTATCAAGGAAGTCTTACAATGGACAACATACTCGTAGAAAAAAAATATGGATGTTGAATAAATCTGCCAAATGTGCCAATAGTTCAACCACATTTTTCCATAACCAATCATTACCAAAATGCTTATAATCAATATAGTAATAGAGATACACATATAATAAAATCAGTGCGGTGGACTGGCCATTAGCGTGCATAATGGCCTGACAGCTGTGCCTAGCTTCCAACTCATTGCGTTTTCCATGACATTGCCTTATGCAGTCATAAGCCACCGTCTATGCTGGGACATAAATTTTGCTGCAGAATATTTTTATGAGACATGTTACTTCTAGTGAAGTTGTTATCTTGAGGGGATACACATAAGTGATTGAAGAGCTCGTGATATTTCAAAATTGGCTGATAAATTTTGATAAACAGCTAACATATTTTTATTTGCTGCAAGGAATAAGTATCGTGGACGTGGTACATGTGTATACAAAAAGTTAGGCGTTCATAACAAGTAAATGTCTTGCTACCCAATTTTCCATCTCCAGTAGCTTCTTAAGCCGCACTACAACTTTGTCACAACCTTTTACATGGAGAGAACTCCACAGAGACAAACCCCTTCGGCGCTAATTTAGGAAACAATTTTCGGAATGGACGCGCTTGACAAATAATTTGGATACAAATGGGTCCAAAATTTACGTCTTTTACAACAACATTGTTGAAGACGCTGAATTTTTGACGAGACTTTGGACGAAGACTACTTAACAAAGGAATGTAGGAGTAAATCCACTGTATATTACTGCATTTCCAAAAGATCAAAAATTGTTCTACTAAATGTATCCTAGATTCTATAAAATTTTGTCCTTGATATCTACCACAGAAAAAAATAAGACTTTTAAATCCATCAAAGTATCAAGCCGTACACTTATTGCTACCTATAATTAAACCCAACCGTGTAATCTGAAGGCGCTATTAGAATCAATTAAAGCCTTATCGAATAATAACATACCGCCTTATTCCCTAAGAACAATTATTAGAATGAATGGGCTCAAAATAGCTGGAGGTGATGTTTATAGGAGTAATAACATAACTTATTAACCACATTACACTATCAAGTCAAAACTTAAGCCGCTACTGATAAATGTATCTCTTTCTCAAAATAGTTTTAGTTATGTTACTAATTTAATTACACAACATAACAACAGTAGTCACTTTAGTCATTGCCCTTCTGTTTACCATAAACGCGCTTAACGATTATGAAAACGAAACGAACGAAACGTCTTTCCATAAAAGGACTCAATTTAATTTTATTAGTCTAAGAGAGTCATAACGTCACTTATCATAGTTAAAGCTACATAAATTCGAAGAAAATCGTTATTCCAGACCATCTCCCTAAAAGCAGGCATGTACGCATCGCATGCTCATAAATTACCGACGACGACACACTAAAATAGCGTAACACCCTAGCATGCATGGGAACCAAGCGGCGACCCCACATCCCCATACCATGATACCCTGCTAAATGCCTACAAATCCGATGCTTCGGCCCAAATCAAAAAGACATCGACAGAGGGAGGAGAGATCCAAAACTCAGATTAGTGACGCCTGTTCAATAAACAATTTCTAAGGTTAAGAAATTCGCGGCCATAAATGATAAATGCATTACGAGCGCTACAGAATAAGTGGAACAATGGATGGGATGCAGCGGAAATTTGCAGGAGCTCCAGGATTTTTCCGTTATTGCATCAACAATAGAGGTGAAAAATCTCCCTGCCTAGGAACCAGCCCTATTTTGTTTAATTAATTATCCTACGGATGGAATAATTAAGCTCGGATTCGAGGCCGTGATTAAAGCCGTCTATTCTAAATTATTAATATAAGGTGCTTAATGAAGGTTATTGTCTGAGCGCGCTGTGTTCATTGTTTTTGGCTATATTCGGTTAGTGTATATAAAAATGCTCTTTTTGAATACGATAATAACGATTGCATTCGTATTACTAGCTATAATTTCTCAGGCAATGTGGGAACATTGACACGAATCAATTAAGCCGGAGTAGCGTATGATAGAATAGCAATGGCTTTTGATCCAGCATCTGACAAAGCAGTGGATTCTCATCGGTCATTCTGTGACTGGAGTCTCCATAGACGAAGCAATGAGCCGAGAACAACTGGTCATGGATGGTTTCATAGCCCCAGCGCAGTGATCAATCAGAGAAACATTCGCAACACGGATAATAATTTCCGAACCAGACTCAACAGCCCAGTATTTAATTGGTGATTGATTATACAAACCCCAATATTGAATTTCATGGCTACCAAATATCCTGTTTCGCATGAAAGTCTCTTTATACTAGACCGCGCATACGTTAGATACGGATTTATTATTTGCGTCTCTACATCGTACCCTCTTTTAGGCTCGAAAGCGATACGTAAAATGACGGAAGATATGAAGGGCGGTAATGGGGGAAAATTGGGCTTTATTTGATTTTGATAGACTTGATGGAGGAATTGAAACCCGCTGTCACTTAGCGATATTGGTAAGAGCTACAAAGTTTTTTCTGCGATGTTGAACGGAATTTTCTTTGCGGGAATATGCAAAGAGTGCAGTTTGATCATTCAATTTCAAAGTTTGGTGCAGCGGTTGTATTCCCTCCAATACGATTCCTCTGTGTCTGGTGGAGGTCTAGTTTTCAGCGAGGCCTGAGTTTCAAGTTTACCTATAAAACTGGAAACTTTCTTGTACACAACTGTTTGATACTTCAGTGCACTGGTTGGGCTATGAAAGTTTATGATAGTTTTAAAACTAACGTTATCTTGGTCATACAAACGAAGCTACTGAAGAAGCAGTCTCATTTATATATATATTTTTGTGTTTGATTTATTTTTAGATAAGAATGTAAATAAAGTTATCTTGTGCTTCTGGTTGATATGCTTTCGTGGACGTCTTATCTTAGATATGAACCAGTATTTATAAAATAAAAGTCTCCTCTCTTTTACGTCGTACAATATTATCAATTTATCAATTCATTCAAGTATGTCAGTCTTCAGCAGGCACAAGCAAACACAAAGTGAACAAAATGTTCCCATACATATCTGGAACAATATCCAGAATATCCGTATTGCTTTTGGTATCAACAAGACAGATAACCCTCCTAACACTAATTTTATTTATTACCTCTCGCAAGATATCGTCCGATACTCTTGAAGGATAAAACGATCGCCCACATACCCCAATTACCTATTCGATAAGGGACTATTTATACCCGAGTCTCTGAATTAAAATACGTTGTTTTTCGTCCTGGAAAGAAATACATTCTGAGGTCACACGATATCTTTGCTTTATCGGGGAACAAGAATAGGCTTTTAAAACAAGAGGCAGCGAATGATAGCAAAGACTTGCGTGTATTTAAACCTTTCTGACTGGTTTGAGTTTTGTAAATACAATATCAATCTCTCGAGAGACTCATTCTCAAGTTTTACTATGCCGTATCTAATTTAAACTCCGTATCGATTTACCGATAACAAGATCGGGTAAGATGGATACGATAGTGACTTTATTGTTTTATAGTTACCATAAAAGGACAATAAACGTTTTAATTTTTGATTACTCAATAAAATTATTTATCAGAACAATTTTGTTCTAAGAAATTAATTTGTATTCTTAAATCTAAAAACCCAGAAATTTCAATGTTAAAATTATGTTTCGAGTAAGATGGTGAATTCAAGCAACACTCTACGACAATCAAGAAGCGGAAAACGGAAATCATTTGCGTTCAAAAATTCTGCGTTTATTTGCAAGCGTGGTTGGAGGTCTGAACTTACTCCTAGTGGGATGCAGCAGTGATGGTTTGGTAAATATGCGCATATTTGTATTGTATGTTAAGCAAGTACAAACAGAGAATGGTTCAAGACGGATCCGCTTGGTAACCGATGACCTCAAGACGCCTACTGCATTTAAGCGACAGGATCTGAAGCATTAGATGCGGTCTCCCGCGTGTGTGACTCAAGTCTGAACTGGGTGTTTACAAGTCAAGCTTTGCATATGGGCAGAGTTTGATGGTTCAAGGATTCGGCGAATTTAATTTATGAGACAATGTGGAATATATTCTGTGGAATATATAATCTTCGAAGAATTAGTAATATTAATAAGTCTAAAGAAAACAGAACATTATTGCTTTGAAAGCTGGAAAGTTATTTGATTTTGAATTCATCTTTATTAATTCAAAATCAATTAATGTGTTTTTCTTCCTATGTTATTCCAGGTTTTATTCTATTTTGTATTTCTTTTTATTTTGTGTCTGTGTGTGTACCTTTCAGTGAATAAATGAATTTATCTATCTATTTATCAAGCGACAAAATCTTAACACTACTTTTTTTCAGGTACATCATGAAGGAAATAGTCACCATTACATCATAATATTAGTCGTTGTAAACTTGTGCACATGGTATAAGTGGAACAAAACATAACCGTTTTAAAATAGAATGCATTTTGTTTCGTGCTTTCGAGTAACGGGTAACATGAGATTGTTACTTATTTTCATAACTTCTATTAGTTTCATATTTTCTTGTAATTTTCTCGTTAATGTAACGTTTTACTTTCAGACATGTGCTTTGCTATAGTTCTGTATCTAATTACCTTTGCTATAATTTACGTTAATGTTTTAAAGACAAAGTAAGAAAAAAACTGTTCTTAGCCTAAAATGGTTATTCAATGTCGGGATGGGAAACAGATTCATTAAAGTAATTTTAGAGATCAATCCTTTAAATGCAAAACCCACAGTTGTAACAGCTTACAGGGTTACAAGAATTAATGTGTCTATTTGTAACTTTGTACCGCTTCCGGCTTTTTAGAATCGTAGTTGGTACTTGGAACAAATTACCTTCTCAGTTGCGGTACACGGCTTAAAAAGGAATGGTTTAAAAATATTTTAGTAAAATAAGAAGAAAGGTGACTTTGACGTTGCGTTCGAAGCTGTGCTTTCTATCTTGGCATCAGTGGGCACTTTATACCAATTATTTTTCAATTGTTGTCTGCCCGATTCGACCAAATACACTGAGGCTAAGCGAGATATCCTGGGTTCAAAGCCGGCTAGAATGGAAGAAAAATACACTTGGTCTTGGATGTTTACGTGTTTGTGACGTCGCTGTTTCTGGTTCCCACAACACAGGGTATCCTAGTGTGGGGCCAAATGCAATGTATCATAATATTGTTATTATTGTGAATGCATTGAGCTACTATAAATATTAGTTCAATGTGTGAATGATATCAAATAGCACACAACCTTTTTTAATAAAATAAAAAAAATCACTACTTGTTGACTCTACCTCTACAATTTAATCTGCTAATTAAATATCACCCTATCTAATTAACAACCTCCACGCGCTACGAAAACGTCATGTCTGCAAAAGGGAATAGAGAACCTCAAAGCTTTCGCTTACTCATCGCCACAGCCTCCCGTCTCCATGATGTTAAGTGGCGGCCGCGCGCCCGGAAGCAGAGCTTTTTCGAGACTTTCGAGAGCTTCGCGAAATGTCTTCAAAAACGACTTTTGCGTTCTTAAGTACATTTTGACATCCTTTTGCCCCTACAATGGTATGGCACTTAAGCTTGCTGGTCCCATCTGCGAGTTCGAGATTTATTTTATTTCATTCATTCGATTGTTTGAGTTGCGAGACCAAAAGAAGTATAACTAATAAAGTAAAAGAAATGGAACAATATTTTCAAGATTTTCTTTTGATTTATCAGTTGTAAATATTTTCAAATCATGAAAGACCATTTTAAAGGTACTTTATTTATTATTAACGTGACGTGTTAGTGATATAAGAAAGAAGTAAAATACTAATGAATACATGTAACAATGATATACATAAACGTAATATAACCTATTGCTATTTTTAAATAGTTTTATTAAAAATAGCGATAGGTTACCTAGGTAGGTACCAACCTAGGCACTACCGTAGGTAAAACGATAGGTACCTAGGTACAGAGTAAATGCTTCACTTCACTTCATATCAACGAAGGGTAAAGCTGAGTGCAAGGAAAAACAATAGCTTTCCGTAGACAACTACGCTAATAAAAGCGTGAGCTTTAGGGCGGAAAATTGAAAGTAAGAAATCCCGATTAGAAAGTAAGCAGCTTTTAGCTTATTGAAATCGATTTACTTTGGTATTTAGCATCGAATATAATAATAAAGTGATAGATAATGTCATTTTACATGTCAGGTACCGGGGAACTAAATTGGTAAAACCATCAGAAAAATACTCACATCAACCACACGAAGAACAGCATCCAAAATTCAAAGTCCAATAAACCACAATCAAAACACACAATTAGATCACACGTTGTCACACCGTTTGAAATTCGCGCTAAAGACCTTCCGGGAACAAATAGCGAGACAACCTCTCCTGGCTACAGCTCGGGATACACTGAAGTGGTTGGTGGATTGGATGGTTCGTCTAGACGGGAAGGCAAGGGGGGTCGAGGGGCGAGAGGCGAACTACCCCCGCAAACGTCACCTACCCACAAAACGGGCAAAGCTCAAACATCCCCGGAAGAAAGATAAAATATTTAAAGCAGTCAAACAGTTATGATTTTTCCTTGGCAGCTGCGGCTGGTCGTAATTTTATATCCAAAGTGTGGATGATTAAGATTTGGTACTTTTGTGAAAGGTTCTTGTTTGGAAATAAACTTGTATACAACATGCTATAGCATCTTTATAAATGATTTAGTTTACATATATCTTCTTTGCTATGGGAGCTAGTCGTTATAATTTATTTAACTATGATAAAGTTTTAGTTAGTTTTACATCTGCTTTTACAAAAGTTTCTTTCTTTCTAACATACTCTTAATAATTGATTAACCCTTATAACTACAAAGTCATAAGGATTAATGAATTGACCTACAATGACTAATGTTATTTTTGCTTCATATTAGTAACCCCTTTGACTTAGTCCTTAGCCTAGCCTATACTAGCGGGTACATTTAATTTCAATCACTAGATATAAATAAATATCCTATAGTGTTCAGACTATTCGATATCGAATCTTTCAAATTTCAAGCTCTAAAATTTATAGCGGAACCGGGACTTAGCTTGAAATAGGACACACGATAGAAGATACATGCGGACAATAAATCGGGATGCTATTAATAAATGTCTGCAGCATGGCCAGTGCATTGGGTAATCCGTATTGATCTAGACTAAATTTAGCTTCGGACTCCTGGGTTGCGCAGGCCTGGATGCTATTTGGGATACTTGAAGTCGGTCGCAATGATAATAAGGGATGGACATTTTATTTAAATACTAATATTACAACAGCCAAACCAACGCAGGTTGTTCAAAAAACATTTCATACCTTCCATTTTTGGGTGTAATTGAATTAACAAATAAATAAGACCTGGTTTTAGAAAAGATACGAAAGAAAAGATATATCCGAACCTATTTGTATAGTATTGATTTAAGTGATGAGAATATAGTCTTAAGGTTCTCAACCGTCCAAGTGCCCCCAAAAGACACAACCTTTTTGTCATAGTTTTTGAACTTTATCTCGATGTAGGTACCTAGGTTGAAAATCGCAATCGACTTTGCACGGACGCACGAGAGCCTAAGGAGAAAAATTGGTGATTTGAGCCGACATCACAACAATAAATGAATGACATAAAAGTTCGTGACACAAATACGTAAAAACTACTGAGTGGTTAAATTTTCATCTGACAGAATAAAGACTGACAATCTCCTAATACAATATGCGGGTAAAATGACAAATTGATGCTCCTATGACACATCATTTCAATACGAGCCAGTGTTTAAAACTGGCACTGAATAATAGAGTGATGATGAGTCGTCAAATTATGCCCTAAATAAGTGTATATGTAACACATAATCAGCATAATACAGTCACATAACTGCATGCTTTCCGACACAGTACCCCACAGTATTTTTTTATTTATTTTGATGATTTACTTTTGTTCCATTTCATTTCATTTGTTTATTTGCCATTTCACAGCCTATGAAAATAAATATTGCAATCAATATCAAATACATAAAATGCCAATTACGAAACAGGGCAATTACAAAACTTGTTACTGATATTCAATATCAAAATATAAAAAAAGGAGCCAAGAGGTTAAGGCAAGTCGATAACGAGGTGGTGGTGGTGGGTGGGACACTTGGTTACAGTTGGTTAGACGGGATGATGGACGGTGGACCAAAGCAGACATGGAGTGGTGTCAAGATGAGCCAATGATGGGCACCACCTCGGGTAGATTCTCGCGCATTCGATATACGGATATCGACACCTATATCGAGTGATTCAAATACAAAATCACTGTGGTGGTTGGATGGTACGACGATACTAGCATGTCATTGACGGGATGTCACAATAACCGGTAAATAATAATTGATAAATAATCGTACGAGACTGTAAACATCGGCGTTATAGGAAAGAGCCTCAGGGTAGTGGTCTAATGTGGATTTAATCTTTGCATCATCATTGCAAAGATTAAATCCAATACGTGTATTTTTAGTAACCTCTTCGAGTCTTCAGAAACATCTACAGACATAAAGCATAGCAATGTTTGATATTCAATGTTGATACATGAACTTGAATCAAAATTGTTTCGAAATCCTTCTCATACAGAGAGTTTCATGTAAGGTAAGGTACACAAGAGTGAGGATAATAGATAAAACTGAGTTGAGGCGCCATAACAGCAAACACGGTGGAAGGTACATCTCTGCGAAGGATTTTGTTAGCTTAATTCAACGTTGGGGATTACCTGGCTGTCTAGTTTTCGTTGAACATGAAAATTTAACTTCTAGAGTACCTTTTACGGGTTTATTTTGTTTTAGAATGTTTTTGGAATGGGATGTTTTTTCTTAGTTACTATACAATTTCAGTAGAGTCATAGTATGAATAGAAATGATATTCTTAGACGAGGTGGCTGCGTCACAGAATGGTGGCTATGTTGAATATTTTTCTATGCCGCCCTGCTGTATTGTATTGGCAATAGGTATGTGCTCATATTAACACCATTATACCTGCTTACTCGCAGGATAGTTATGGTCAAGAAAACGATACGAGGAAAGGATCTGTGAACAGCTAGTAAAACCATTCGATACACGTATCTGCTTTCACCATTGTTAGCAAAGAGAACACGAGAACAATAGAAGTGCATTTCCCATCACTTCATTACCTCTTGTCTGAAATTGTTAGATACTGTAATAAGAGTAGGAGCAGTCGAGAACTAACAGAGCACCGAAGTTAGTTATCCTGTAACAGCCATTAAAGTTTATACAACAGAGTGTATACGCCAATACGTTTAGAGAGTGTCGGGTAAGGTGCTCCAGTCAGCAATGTCGGGATGCTATTCTAGAAGCTGAAGTTAGGATGTTGATATAGACATTAGGAACAAAACGTTAAGACTAAGAACGAACTGCCTAACGTGACATGGCATGGTTATACAACGAAGAGTTTTAGGTTATTTAGATGCTTTCGGCAACCATGATGATGTCTTGTAATTGTCAGTAATGATCCAATGAACAGGTATATAAAAACTTAGATATGTCCTCATACCCTGTCCTAAATAGTGATGTGAACAGGAGTGCGTGGAGGTCAATGGTCAATAAATCCCATCGAAACAATTCAAACATTATTTTTTAACAACTTAAAGTTAGTTAAGTTACAGTCAGTTGCAGAGAAGGTCATTAAGTTTTATTTGTCCATTAAACCTTAAAGATTATGTTAAGTCGTTGCAGAAAGCAAACTAAACTGATATTATAACTGGGCGTTAATACTTATCTAACGAAACGTCAAAAGGTGTCATTAAAGCGTATTTACGTTGCACAAAAGCTCATTAGGCCTAACGGAACAATAGTTTTAACATAATGGATGTCAAAATTTAATAGGTCACCGAGCACCCATTAGTGTCCAGTAAACATTGTTTATTTGCAAGAAATTGTGTATATCACTACATACGATACAGGAATTAAAGTAATAGGTGCTTGAAACATTCCAGGTAAGAATTTAAATAAAGTTGCAGTACTACTATGCATTGTATTTTTAAGTTATTTTTTTATAACCTAAATAGGTACTACCATTTCCTTGCAGGATGTCCATGTCAAGCCTCTCGTCACTTTCGGATCCAGAAATAGATATTCAGCGCCGCAATATCCCAGACAGGGTCAATTTATTTGATCAACACGATGGAGAGGATTTCCGAATCAGATACCGGTTCACGAAGAACGCGGTACTACAGATTCTAAGCTTGATTGGAGACTTGGAACCAATGACACAGCGGAATAAATCGATAAATGGCATAACACAATTATTGATATGTCTCAGGTTTTATGCAACGGGCTCGTTTCAACAGGTGATGGGGGATTTAGCAAACATCCATAAATCGACAGTTTGCCGCATAGTTCAAAAAATTACACACGCAATAGCCCAATTAAGCCCTAGATATATAAATATGCCAGACAGAAATGAATTGAGAACAGTGGCACAAGATTTTTATGAAATAGCTGGGTTTCCACGGGTGGCCGGTGCTGTGGATGGCACACATGTTAAAATAATATCTAGAGGAGGGATGCTCTCAGAAGTATACAGATGCAGGAAGGGGTACTTCTCAATAAATGTACAGGTGGTTTGTGATGCCCAACTAAAAATAAGAGATATTATTGCTCGTTGGCCGGGGTCAGTACATGACTGCACGATTTTTAACAACTCACACTTGTGTGCAAATTTTGATATGGGTAGATATAATAACTATCATTTGTTAGGCGATAGTGGGTATTACTGCAAGAAATATTTACTTACCCCTTTCCTACAGCCCCACACACTAGCTGAAGAGGCATACAATAAAAGTCACATATCTACTCGTAACACAGTCGAAAGATGTTTCGGGGTATGGAAAAGGCGAAGCCCTTGCTTACAGAAGGGGATGACATTGACAAAAACATCAACCATTCTTAAAGTGATTGTGGCTACTGCAATATTACACAATATGTGCATAGAGCTGGATGAGGTAGAACCTCCAAACGATATTAATTTAGAAGATGAGGAAATTCTGCTACCTTTGCAGAATAGGCCAGAAACTGATTCATCCGCAAGAACTGCAATTGTCAATACAGTATTTTCTTAGTTACCTATCTATTTTGTAATAAAATAAATAAAACAAATGTATTTACATACTTATCAGCCTTATTTATTATTCTCTTCCAATAGTATCTATTAAACAATATTTCGTAACACTTCCAATAGGTAGTTATTATAAATAGTATATGTATTTATTATTACTACCAAGAGTTACTAATTTACTTATTAATTGCATCTTCATATTATGGTGCTGCTTATTCTGAAGGATTTCTTGCATTACTTTTTTCTTTAAATTAGCCACTTGGCACTTCCTCTTAAAATAGATTCTTTTAAAGCATTCTGCGGAGAGATTCTTTTTCTTTTTGGTTGTACGTAGATCATCTGTAACAATGATAAAATTATTCAATAAGCATAAAATGTTCGTTTGTCTTCAACAATGTGTTTGTATCTAGAGAAATTAAAATAAAAACAATTAGGTATGTAGTTCAGATAACAATACAATAATATGGTACCATTGAGCTGGTCTGATGATGGAGCTCGAAGGTGGCAGACGAAACCCTAGGATACTTATTTGTAAACCTGTCGGGTTTAGGCTCATCCGATTTCGTCATCACATGTACTATTCATATTTTAATGCGAAGTACTTTCTGATTGTCATCACCTGACGATGGAGTTGATGGAGACAGTGGAAAACGGTACCCTGGGATTTTGGGATCATTTGATTCGGCTTGATAAAACCTCTTGAATTAGGTAGGTAGGTAGGTACTTACTTAAAAACAAGGTCTGCCAGTAATGTCTTCTCGTCGTGAGTGTAGTTGGCACCACGTTCCCTTTTTTTCACGTTCTCCATTTTCGCGAGGTCTTGAGACCGTTATTTATTACTTTCTTTGCTCTTTGGTTACACGATAAATACAGTAAACAAACCAAAACATGTGACATTGACATTACATATTAATTTGATAATGCGTTTCGATCACGCATTTTCGTTCTTAGTTTGAAAAAGTCAAGGAAACAAAACGCAACCATTCACTCATTTGATGAAAAGATTCATTGATTTGAGTCACTGTCAATATTTTTGCTGATAACCACAGAGTAAGCTGTTTTAATGCCCGCTTTAGCTAACTAACTATATCTTGAGACAGAAATGGCTTTCTGCAACGTATGTTAGATTAACTAGTACTTTATCTTTAAAGCAGGTTTAGTTAATGGAGTTAATGAATGACCTTTTCTGCAACGGAGTGTTAGCCCTGTATTCAGCCAGTTATCAAAAGAAATCGCCATGATGATCAGAAGCAATGACACTGCGATAACATTAAAGTATACCGAAAGCCAATTCCATACGAAGGGAATTCTGCAAACACAACTAGAACTAGAATAGTCTCAACGGGAGCAGCAGTTAGCGAAGTTGCATCAGGACGGCAATCAGATTGCAACGCAACAGTTTGTGAAAATGGACGTGATATATTAGACTTGCTCTAAGTTGGATTCAATTAGTTGGTGCTTAGAATCACATATGGCACTATAGGGACTTGAGTTAACATTTGAACTCAGATACCTCAGTCGTAAATGCTCCAGAGCATAGTGATCGCTCTACGTGTGTTTGAAGTACTTGAAGCTCGAATCAATATAGATTGCCAGATTTTGGAAACATACTTACAATTACAAAATAATATTTAAAAATATCAATATAACTAATGTAACCCCTCCGTACTTGCCGACTGGATGCAGCTGGCCCATGACCTAGGTTTGTACTGTAAATTGATGGAGAAGAGGAATCATTTTTTGTGATTTGATGCGAGCTGAGAAGGTGATGTATTAATAAACAGATCTTTAAAAGCTTAGGACCGTAATAGAAAACCAGCTCTCCGCGAGTCGTCTCAGATATGTCTCTGAGATTTCTTGAGATATGAGAGCGGTTTATTATTATGAGCCATAGTCTGTATAAACCCTATTGAACAAATAAATCATAATGTTTGTAGGTATGTGAAAAATTACTGATGAATCTACTCTATGCGACCATAGATCATACCGAGACTGTTTGGTACTGAGGCCTAATACCTACTCTTAAATAAGGTCCTAAACATACTGCCCTGCTTTTCGTACTAAAACTTATATGAAAAAGCAGGGCAGTAGGAGGCGCCTCACAAATAAATTAGGGGTGCTCTTTTTATGTGTATTTCAGGAAATACTCGGCAAATCGTAATGAATTTCTGGTATACAGGGTACAGTGTAACAGAAAGGTGTAGTCATATTTTAGGGGGTTGTTAGGGACATCATTCTGAGCAACTTTTACTATGAAACCGATTTGATCAGAGCAACGTTAATTTTCACTTCTCTATTCTACGCTGACTGCCCGGACCAAAACGTATGGTGGAGCAATGAAAAATAAAGTTGCTCTGATCAAATCGGTTTCATAGTAAAAGTTGCTCAGAATGGTCTCTCTAACAACCCTCTAAAATATGACTACACACTTCTGTAACACCCTGTATGTAATTTGACTATTTAATCTGGGGTTTTCATGAAAAATTGTTTGGATAAAATTTTCTCGATAGAAAATAAATCCAAAGTCAACCCTTTTTCCAATATTTTTCCTATTATACCGCAGTAGTAGTAAATATGATCTTTCTATTAATAGTAATATGCAGGGAATTGTTCTAGCGATTGGAAATATGAAATGTAATTCCCTGAAAAAGCTTATTTTTATGTTTTTTTTCCGTTTTGGTGCTTACGTTGATTCAGGTTAGGTGCGAGCGCACAATTGGCATCCCACTTGTTCCTATTCCCGAGTAATATTCGCAAGTAAGGCCTCCAGGGCTATTAGACAAAAATTATAACCAAGTTCCATAATGGACATGGAGAACTAAATAATTAGATTGTTTCTGGGACAGTTTCTCTAAAAATCGAAGAACCACAGAGCAGTGAAACAAAGAACAGAGACACAGAACGCGACTCTGATTGTTTCTCTGCTCTGTGGTTCTTGTTACAAGAACCACAGAGCAGTGAAACAATTAGAGAGCTGACTTTGACAATTACCACAGAGTATAGGATATTCTAAAAATCTGTTCACTTTCAGAGTCCTCTGTTAGATTTTTAGGGAAACTGTCCCAGAAACAATCTAATTGAACTAAACAATTCGAATACTGCTTACTCCACAACATAGCTCCAACCGAGTCGTGTAATTTACTCAATTTGCCCCATGCGTTGTTAATTTCCCTGTGAGCGCGGGATTCTCGCACGATTCGCGTCCGTAGCGCGGCGCGGTGGTGGGAATCGAGGCTGGGAGAGATGTCTCTGAATGCATACGTTAAGTAGCTACTAGACTCATCTAGATAATAATACAGATACAGAAAAAAAACAGGTCTTGGACGTAAACATGCTTGTGGTGTCGCTGTTTCTGGTTCCCAAAACACAGAGTATCCGAGTGTGGGGCAAGAAGCAATCTAATGTGCAAATAGCTCTAAGGTCTATAATTGTCTCAGCTATGTCGATGATGGTTTTGCCATATGGAATCAGTAGGTAATTTTCGCATGGCAAGCAAATGAGAAATGTTTTAGAGCTGAGAGTGGTTGATTTTATTATGTTTTGAGATAATCACGAACTTTTTGTAGCGACAAAGTAGGCGTATCGATCTGTACGTACAAATTACATAAAAGAAGAGCTGAATTATAATAAAAGTAATAAAATCAAACACATTTTTTTCTACTATCTCTGAAATTGTTATTACACAGCTAAAAAACTTGTCATAGTAACTTGTTATAAACTATGCAGCGAAATTATGCTAACTTTGACTTTGACCACCAGTTTTCGTGATTTGTGGAGTAATTTTGATACTTGATTCGGGAGACAATACAACAAAATACATTGTTACATTGCACTACTGGTTCTAAAAGATTATCATGCGAACACGGACAACGTTAATTTTAGAAGGTAATCAAACGTCCAACGTCTACAAAAATAGATGGACTGGACTTTGGAATTTGGACGGGCGAGCTGGTAGGTAGTGAACCGACGCATATATTCGTTACAACCTCTCGTACTAGTGTTTCGGTGAAAATCGAGCAATTCCCTCAGAGATGACGTTGCTTGCTCTTGCATGAAATGGTTTCGGTTAAGCTTACGTTGTTACCTTTTTAATTAATTAATCGGGTTTACCTGGCGGTTTGAGTTGTTACAAACGTTTAAACATGTTCTAGTAATTATTTTAACATTAATATTTAACATAATAATTATGGCGTAACGCCTTTTCCCATATGGGGTGGCAGAGGCACAATTGTGCCCACATTTAGCCAGATTATTATTTATGTGCTAGAAGAAGCATGCGGAATAAAAGGAACTTCTTTTTTCCTGCTTTAGTTGTTGTAGTTACAACGATGCGGTTTTGCCAAATGTAGTTTGTTATTTTCAAGCGCTTAATAAAGCTTTCACAACTTAGAATAGCTGTTGATTATTACAGGCCAAAGATACTAACCCAGATTCTGAACATTTAATTTTCTTAGAGATTTTCTAAATTCTTTTTATACTTTAACTTACCTTACCCCATGAAACATGCGCAGCAAGCAAAGCTCAATACAACTTTATGATCACTCCGTAACATTGGCTCCTACTTCTTTACTGTATTTGAATAGCAATTACACAATCACTGCAGTTGCAGTTGCAGTCACAAACACAACACCCAACCGCAATGTGTTTCCACAAACACTCACAAACACTAAACGCCTGTTTACTCTTTATCTCTCACTAAACAATTTTAACTCATTTTACAGCTTTTGCCCGCAAACTAGTGGCAAAAGCCTGTCAGGTTGGATCAGTTGAGTTTCGGTGCAGTTTGGCGGTGGATTTTGGGATGGGGCTACGATGTAACTAGTTGACTATGGATGACCGAAACGTGTCTTCTGTGCGGTGAATAGAACAGTAATACATACATTGGAGGCTATTTGAAAGGTGTCAAAACCACTAAACTAGAGGAACTAAAGGCACTAAACGAGCACTAAACTGACCACCTCAAATTCGACAGCTCATGCGCGGATGGCCACAGATTCCATTTTGAAACAAATTATTTTAATAAGTTTAATTAGTATAGTTTGTGTCGCCTCCCAAATCGCAGACAATGTAGCCCATTAAAACACAGGTGATCTAAGTATAATTTATTGTGATTTTTTACACCCGTCTGTGCACGCACTTAGCTATAGAATTATTAATACGCCACAGTGTCTTCAAAATTCTGTAGCTTATGATAAAGAGAACTGTATTGTATATACGTTTCATCAAACAGTCATGACTGTAAAATGGAATCAAGTTCGACTTTCTGGCAAATGAAATAAGATCTAAATGGGTTCCAAGCTCTGTAGATACTCCTGATATTAAATAAGGTCAACCAATGGATTGGCCGTTGATAAATTTTCTATGGAATGACAGGTAATATGCATTGCACATTGCACCCCTCCGCTTCATAAAAAACTGACTATTAACATTACATAACATAGCGGACATCGGCGTAGGGCAAGGCCCAGAAGGAGATAGAGGGATGACCTGAATATGTTACTACCAGGATGGACCGACGAAGCTTCAGCTATAGATGTGTGGGCTCGAACCAGTGAGGCCTTTGCCCAGCAGTGTGACACCATTTGGGTTATATAAAAAAATCGGTTAAGTGAGGGTCGGTATCGCACACGAAGGGTACCGTACCATCGTACAACAAATCAAAAGCACTCAAAACAATAAAAAAATAAACAAAAAGAAAATTTAAAAAGTTTATGCCTTCACGAGATTTGAACCGACGACCTCCGGATTGAGAGTCTACATCATACCGGCTGAGCTACCACAACCATGTGGGTTGACGCGAAATATGCTATCATATTTAAATGTGTAGTATATGTGTCTATGACATGGTTGCTATGACAATAAATAAACAGTTTCAGTCAAGATCTCCATTTTGAAATGCGTAAGTGTATCTAAACACGTCTCTTGTATCGGGGCCCCCTTTAATTTGCAATATCTCTCGTATTTCAGTATTTGTGGTTGGTGCGGCAACAGATATACACATTCTGTGAAAATTTCAGCTTTCTAGCTATTACGGTTCGTGCAGACGGACCCGGTGACAGACAGGACGGACGGACGGACGGACGGAAAGACGGACAGCGAAGTCTCAGTAATAGGGTCCCGTTTGGCACCCTTCGGGTACGGTACCCTAAAAATACATAGCGTCACACCTTTTCCTATCTGAAATCATAATTGGGTTGGCTCAATACCGTAATAAATGGTGTGATGAAGAGGCCTTTACTCGAAAGTGAATGGAGGAGGCTAGATAGATAGTTAAATAATTCATCTGAGATCCGCCCACATATATCGTCTTCACCTCTCGTCAAAATTCCCGCTCCCTAGCCCAATCCTCGGAGCGGTGGCTTAATTTTCTGCGCTGCTAGAGTCCGCCACAAAAACCAACAGAACGAACGAATTACTCAGAGCTGGTGCCTGTACCGGGCTGTTCTGGTGGAATTTATTGTTCTGTTCATTGGCCGCGCACTTTGTTGATGTTGGAAGCGAACCATCATGAATTCTGCACGATGTATTGCTATCTGTTTAACTAGTACGCGTGTGTACAAAAAATAATGGCTTTTTTGTACGGACCTGTGGTTGAACTATACATAAGCTCGCGTATGTATATGTTTTCTCCATTTTCTAATTGTATAATGCATAAAGTATTGTGTTTTGTGCCATAAAGTAATGCCAGAAAAGTAAATATATCCTATCTATCTTAGTGCAAATTATCTGTGTCTGTATGTTTTATATGTTATTTTGTTTAGCGATAAGTATCGTCTATGTTTTATATTGTGTGTGTGTGCGCTGATGCAAATAAATAGATAAAATACAAATACAAATACAAATAATATACGTTCTATGGCATACACCGCTGTTAGATGATTTGTTCTGGAAACACTTTATGCCAAATAGCGTCTTAATTCTCCAAGACTTGTTATTTTTTCAAATGTGAAAGCGCGCATTCTTTAACATTTTGAGTGATATACCTTCAAACACGAGGAAACAGTTGTCTTTCCAAAGTGTCTAGAAAATTCATTATGCCAATTTGGCATGTGTTACACCGCTCATTAAGTTGTTTAATTTATGTGAGATTAATTTACAGCAATTACTTTATATAATATACAACAACGTTTAGGGTTCCGCTGGACGCGATCCAACATTTCACTACATCATTAACAGCTTCGTAATTATGTGGATTGCCCGTAAAATCTTGGAGGACTCTACAGATATTTAAATTATTTCGTATTAATTTGGCACTGGATTGAAAACAACCAAAGATATTGTACCCACCTTTTGTTCAAGAAATGATTTTTGATTTTGTATTATTTTTAGGGTTCCGTACCCGAAGGGTGCCAAACGGGACCCTATTACTGAGACTTCGCTAGTAGACAGTTGGAATTTTCACAGATGATGTATTTCTGTTGCCACTATAACAACAAATACTAAAAAACAAAATAAATTTGATATAAAGGGGGTCTCCCATATAACTAACGTGATTTATTTGCGGTGTTTTATAGATAATGGTACGAAACCCTTCGTTCGGCAGTCCGACTCGCACTTGGCTGGTTTTTTATTTATTCTTCTTATTTACTGTAAAGCAGTATCCAAAGCCCATAAATTAAATAGCGATTCTATAAAAAAAAATATCTTGTCAAACTATAACTATTAATTCAAAGTCTAGAAAAAACGCAGCTGCTAACTGCCATTAAAGTAATAAACCTTCCACCCAACCCTTAAATAATTGTCAAAGTCGTAGTCTATATGAAAACTATTTCACATCTCGCACCAATGGACATTCTGTATAAAAATATTCACCTGGCCGTCAACAAAGACCTTTTCTGTGATGGTCAATCATTGTTCAACACTGCCTAAACACAATAGACAACATCAGAGATCACCCGGCCTCAACAACAATAGTACGGGTTTAGTAATAAGCTTTTGGGTCCAATCGATATGAAGAATTTCGGAGTTCATGTGACAATAAACTATTTTCAAGACCAACCCAATTCAGGTATACGGAACCACAGTACAGAAAACCTTAGCAATGCTTTGTGAGTATACTGTGGGTTCAGTGTGGATTTAGATGGAAGTTTTGTAGAGTGTGGCGTTTCTACTGTTAGTTTGTACGAGCATTGTGTTCCCATGTTACGCGTAGGTATCGTATCGTTTTATTTTGACACATGAAAGAGATGTCCCTTTGTTGTTTTTAAAGCAATATATCAACGTTGTACACCACTTTTTGTGACAAAGATATTATTGTGAATGAGATCGAGAAAAAATGGGATAGTATTGTAAAATTGTAGGAACCATTTGAAATATCACGGCAATATTTCTCTAAAAAATGCCATTGATATTCAATCTTTGGCTGCTACTTACACGTCACAAGCGCGACGAATATGAAAACGTCGATTTACATACAAAATCACGTGCAGTGATCGAGACAATTTGAATGGGTTCTAGAAAGGGCGTCAGTCAAAGATTTATCATGTCTCCAATAGAATTTCAATGCACACGGCCACCCGCTAACTTACTAACGATGTCATTGCGTAGACAATACCAGTGGTACAATGCAAGAATAACGACCTAGCCGGGCCATTGCCATTGACACAGAACGCTGGGTAAACAGCCAAAAACAAAAGACGCATATAAATCACCGATCCCAAACCCCACGCGCTAGACTAACCACTTCCACGTAAACAATAGTCGTTTTAGAATCGTCAGAATTATTACTTTACAACCCGTGACATAATCATTAGAAGCATTGTTGGGCGGTTCTCAAAAGTGTAACTTGACTGGACAGTATGCGGGCCGGGAGTTTAGATTAGTGAATAGTACAAATATTTTTACCGCAACTTGGAACGAATTGCTCTAAAGATCTTTTAGGATAAATTGTGGATGATTTTTTTGTAGTCGTAATTTTGGATTTTGTAATGGTACTGAAGTGACTTTGTTCCTCCTTCTTGCTAAGTTATTCTATTCATAAGAGCCATGCAGTTTTTTCAAAATTAGAGCGTTGAATAATTGGTTTCTTATGCAGGTGTAAGTAATTTTTTACTGTTCAAAACTGGTGCTGACAACAATTACTATCAAGATTAAGAAAAACTTTCACCTCAGAGCTATGGCTTCCATGATTGCAGCCATTACTACGGCGGCCATCCTAGACCAGTTTCTTCTTGCTGAATAGGTTAACCACCTTAATCTGAGATCTCAACGACGTAGGACGCCCTTCCTTAGCCCCTCAGTCTTAGTGACATGCAAGATAACAGTTTAGCTTGACCATCGCCCCTTGATTGCGTTGAGGCAGGCTCAATCATTACTGCTTGCGTGGAAAGGGCGGTCCCTGTGTAGGGTATGAAACTGAGATAACTTATTTTATCGACAGTAACTTTCTCCCTCTGCGGGCTCACGATTGCCCCATGACGCGAATGTAGCACAGAGGTTCTTCTCTGCAAAGCTGAATATATTGTGGAGATTTACAGAAAAAATACATGTACATGCCGGCTTGACTATGCAGACTGGCCAACTGACACTTAATTGGATTTCAGACTGAACATGTTTTTGGCATTCATTATCTGTATTCGACTGTTATAAGTGTATAAGATATGATAATATTGATGAGTTCGTTCCTGGCGACTACCTACTTGAATAATAATTTCTCTCAACACGTTTGCCATGGGCTTCTATGTTACCTATTTCACTTATCCAGCTACATTAACCAATGCACCCAACGAACGAATAAAACCAATGAGTAATAAGTTTTAAGATTTATCTTGTCTCGCTGCAGCCACCGATCCGGGATCACCCCTCCTGCAAAATTCAGTCGGAGACCGAGTCTTTAATCTAATTCCTGCAATTAATGCCCTTCCTTCCTTCCTTGACCTCTGGCAACGAGATTAGAGTTATATATATGCGGGTTCCTATACTTTACTGGCTGCAATTACACTTGGTTGCACTTTTTGTACAGGAGTTTGGGATTTTATTGCGATGTAGTTCATTGAAAGCTTTACAACTTTAGCGGGCAAAAACGTAATTGATCCATCCTGAGTCTTTATTATTTAAAGATGACATATTTTATTCTACCGACTTAACATTGCATCGAATATAATGCGTCATTTGGTTATGTTTCGAATTTAAAATTGGTTGTTTTGTTTAAGACAAAAGCAGCAGCAGCAAAAGCAGTTTTTTGTATTCTGTATGAATTGAGATTTGCTCTACTTAAATTTTTAGTCATTGTAAGAGAATTCACGGAAATTGCTATTAGAGGCATGTTTTTAGTTTCAAAGAAGGGGCGTTAAACTTTATTGACATAATAAAACTCATTCTGAGTCAGTGTGACACAAAATATTAAAAATAACTTATGGGACGTAAAATAACAGTTGTGAGAAACGTATTTATGATCCAAGTATCGTCGTAAATACCTTAATTCTGCTGGTAAGAATCGTTCAAATTGAATCAGACTTGGTGCACTAAAATTGTCATTTGAGTCGACACTTGGTATTCTGATTATATTTAAGTTTATCCTTATCGCTTATAATATTTGTAAATACACAAAATACACATGCTTGTGACAAAAATAAAAGCACATTTACCCACAATATTTCATTGCCGACACCAAAATCTTTTGAACTTATTTCCAAAGGACGATATTTGAAGTTTGTGATTACATTTTTACCGATATTTATGTCAAGAGACATTAGGCTCAACTCATTAGACGCATTTAAACATCTGCAATTAATCGCAAGAGACAAATGGCCCAAATGAAAAATGGCACAACAAACAAGATAAAAATAAATATCGTGCGTAGAAAATAATGACCAGTCATTTCCCCCAGCAATTGCTGTTTTCCCATCGCATGACGAACTAAATTAACACATCAGTATTTAGTACTACTATTCTACCACACCATAGACCTTACTGCGTGGTAATAAGAGCGAAAAGTGGTACAGGATTGTTCGGTTTGACAGTACCTACTAATATGGCAAACCCTCACTACATGCACATTTTGCGGTTGACACTGATGACATGAACACCTCTTTGCTATCTGCTTATTACTGTACTTCTATTGGGTACTCAACTACTCATGAGATAATTAATGTACCATTCCAATGGGGTCTCGTGGTTTTCGCAGTTGCTTCTCGCTCAAGAGATCCAGTTTCGAATCCCGCTGCTGACAATTAACATCCCATCAAAAACATCCTGTAAAAAATACCAAGTCTCGCAGCTCTGTGATTCTACCGTAAAAAGTTGTGAGATCCATGTTATACCAAGTCGGTTAACTGATTTAGTCCCTACTTAAGGGGCCTTCTGTCTTAAGTTAATACGTAAGATATTTTCATATCTATATTCAAATCTTTTACTTTTTAAATAAAAATATCGACTTAGCCATCGCATGCTTAGTTTGTTTAGTCCTTTACAACCAGGGTCTGCTGGAAGAAATCTCTATTTAGAGATAAGCTGACCTTGGTACATGTTATTTCTGTTTTTATGTCCTGTCATGTATCGTGTAATAAATATATACAAATACGTTATCTATCACACAGAACTAAGAGCCAGAAACCTGGTTTTTCATCAAATTCCTTCCGAATGCATAAAGAAGTGAAAGGTACTGGAATTTAATGGACTGAAAATAACTAGAGCATTAGTAATTTTGTTGCACTAGTCTTCCATTTTCTATTGTTGCCGCTTGTTAAAGGTATACATATATTAGTTTTGGAACCAAGTTTTAATCGTGTAGAACGCAATTATACTCTAAACAACCTAATATAATGTAGATATGATTTCGAAGATACATTGTGCCTTCATGCGATGGCCAAGTCGATATTTTTATTTAAAAAGTAAAAGATTTGAATATAGATATGAAAATATCTTACGTATTAACTTAAGACAGAAGGCCCCTTAAGTAGGGACTAAATCAGTTAACCGACTTGGTATAACATGGATCTCACAACTTTTTACGGTAGAATCACAGAGCTGCGAGACTTGGTATTTTTTACAGGATGTTTTTGATGGGATCTCACTTCTTTTTGTAAAGTTCTACTTTTTAAAATTTGGTACCTTTGGTACTTTTACAATAACAATAAAAAACATAGCGTTAATGTAGGGGTCTCCGTGCTCGTCACAAGTATAAACTTGGAACTCTTCCCAATGTGCTACCACATACTCGACTATAGCAAGTCTAATCTCATACGACGACTCAATATTCTCATACACAGAGAATGACAAAGAATGAAACAAACACGACCCATCGCCAGGTATCCGTACAATCCGGTGTGGGCATGGTTGGTCATTCACATACACTATTTCCGAATCCATTGCGACTACTAGTTCTGGCAAATGTGCTAGATGAACAAATCCAAATAGTTAGTAAATATAATAATTAATGCAGATACAAAAATTATCAACAACTAGTTGAAATCGCTGGCGAGCAACTCCGCTACTTAAGCTAGCGACGGTTTCAAACCATAGCGTGAGTTAAAATACAGGCAGCGCCATCTATCGAGCAATTCGATTAATCTGCTACCACTCCCGTCGCATTAGAACGCAATTTGTTCTATTGATTGAATAGTTTTCAACCGACTTCAAAAAAAGGAGGAGGTTCTCAATTCGACCCGTATGTTTTTTTTTTTTATTTTTTTTTTCTATGTTTGTTACGCGATTGCTCCGCCAATTATGAACCGATTTGAACAAATCTTTTTTCGGCGTATAGGTAATACCTCAAGGGTGGTCCCATTGACACCAGGTCAGGATCTGATGATGGGATCCTGGAGAAATCGAGAGAACTCTTCAAATATTATAGGCAGACCTATAGTGATTTTTGTGTTTTTCATAATAACTCGTGCAAATGCACATGGTAAGCATAATATTGTGATGCGGAACTGCTGATGAAGACCACATATGGCCACCAGATCTGCTCAATACTAGGTACAAATACAATGCGTGGCTGATGGGCAGGCAACGCATAGCCTAAACCGGTGGACCTAGAGCCATGAAACTTTGTACAGGGGTTCCTTAGTCGCGTGGGGTAGCACTGATATAGCATTTGACAAAATTAATTCCCCAAGGGAGGGGGGATAAGGGGTTACAGTTAGTATTAAACTTAATCTAATCAAATAGGGTTTGTGGAAGTCGGTTTTTTCTAAAGTTTACTTTTTGTTTCAATTATATTATATTTGAAGCATTTTGTCGGGAATGTACATCATACATATATACAGGGTGTAACAAAAAGGGTTTAACTCCCGGATGTATGTGGTTTGGGACATCATTCTGAGCAACTTTTACTATGGGACCAACTTGATTAGAGCAACTTGATTTTTCACTTCCCCATACATTTCGGTCTGGGCGCTCGGCTGATTTATATGGAGAAGTGAAAAATCAAGTTGCTCTGATCAAGTTGGTCCCATAGTAACCACATACATTCGGGAGTTAAACCCTTTTTGTTACACCCTGTATATAAAATTCTCGTGTCACAGTGTTTGTCTTCGTAGTCTGAGAATCGGCTAACATCTATTTTTCATACCCCTAAGTGTTATAATTATTTATATGGCAAAACAGCGTTTGCCGGGTCAGCTAGTAATATATAATTTAAGCATAATGGTAACCAAAGGAAACGAGGGATGTATGCCTGGACCGTGGTAAGTGGTGGTCCCTGGTGGATGTACGTATCCCTCTTCTAGGAAACAGGCGTGATATTATGTATGTATTACATAATATGTTTATAGAATCTTGTTTGTAAAGGCATATTTTCCTAGGGGCATTCAATGATTCATAAACTGCAAATGTAACTTTGTAATCCTGTACATTTTATATAAGATTACAAAGTTATTGATGCAGATGGGTTTTCTGGAAAACTATAACATAAGCTTGAAATGTTTAAGTTTTCCCTTGATAAGAATACTAATTACTATTTATATCCCAAATTTGAAGGTTCTATGTCTGCTAGAAGTGCCTGGGAGTTTTGATGATCGGTCAGTCAGTCAGTGACAAAATGAGGAAACTTTGACATGTTACAATTCTTAAACTACTGGTTCAAATTGAATAAAAAATTTAATATATCGTGTTGATATAAGGCCTAATTAGTAACAGAAAAATCAGGCTTCTTGTTTTATCCACAACGAAGTTTTAGGGGGGTCGAATATGGCCTGAATTGCTTCGAGAAAAGGATGGTACGGCTGTGCTTGCTCGACTTGGTGGTGCACTGCCGTGCACCCAGATTATATGGACAAGTACATTTTACGGAAGTTCTAACGGTGATGGAAATCATCATTGGTAAACCTTCATAACTGTACTAGCCTACTAAGCTATGGAGCTTCGGCGATAGGCTAGCTTCCTCTCACGCAAGAAGCGTGACCTTTTCCCATTCGTGGTATCAGAGGCACATCAATCAGGCACACTTGCGCCCGCAATGCCCCATCACCAAACTCAGCTGTTATAAGTATCACATTTTGTGTAAAAAGGGCCTATTTATACTATTTGCCATTTATACTATAGGTAAATATAGCTATTTGCCACAGTTAAAGACATAATGAATGTTTCTTTCATAGGACGGAGCAGAGCAGTCAGTTGTGATGTGATCGACACGTGTAACTGTGCCTATACGTTTAGCAAACATAGTGCTCATTCATAATAACAAGAGCAATAAATATTACGAGCTCAACGGCAGACACTATTCCGTCTACACATTGACAAAATTACACATTACATAGCACAAGCAGAACAACACGCCGTCTATTACCAATCAGTAAGGGTTATTGTAGAATATTTCCAAATGCTTCCTAAAGTGGTTTCGGTAAATTTGAAAATAGCGTGCTGGTGCCTCACAGACATAAGCTTGCTCCTATCACGCAAGGAAAGGCCTTGTGTTACTTAGACAAGGGTGGTATCGGAATCGTTTTCAGATATCGATTAGAGGAAGTGAAAACTGCCGACGAGGCAAGGGAAGACAGATGTGAATTGTGAGGAAATCATTGTAAAGGTGGTTTTGAGAACGATTTGATGTTTTATCTCTTTGTGACATAGCTGAGACAACTCTCAGAGCTGAGAGCGGTACTCTGCGTCACTTATAGGTATATAACTCTACGCTAAGTTCTCAGTATGTACTGTTGACATCAATCAGACTAAAATAACCTGAGGATTTTGTTGTTTCTCGTACTATACCTCCAGAGAAAAGCATCCGTATCAAAGAATCCCTCACATTTCCAAGTCTCGAATTTCGTTGGTTTGGTGGAAACCACTTTCCTCAGTCGGTTTTCGCTTTATTGCTCCAAGGATTTTCGTTTAGGGCGATTTATGCATTGTATTAACCGGCACAAAACGTTTCCCTGTTAATGCATCACGCAAGGACGCCTGTTAAATTATTCTTTACTGACTGTAACTTGTTGCTATTACTTTTACGCAGGCGTCTACTGAGAATCCAACTGGTTTGCTCAGCTTGCGCTGCTGTTAATGCCCAGACCAATAGTTACTTCTGCTACTACTGTAGTTGCAACAACTTTAATCGTATCATACAAAAGTTCAATATATGTGTATGAAATGACTGGCTGAAAGTGAGACGCTATACAAACTACTAATATTTTTCTATTCACCTTACTATCTCATACATCCAGGCCGATTTATTAAAATACTCCCATGCATTATGGTGAATGTCCGGGGCATTATGTTTTCCTTATAGGTTAATAATATTTCGACTCACCAGTCACCACACATCGCCAAGCCAATACAAGCTTTATGTCTCTCATATCAAAAATTATTTCTTTCGGTAAAACTTCGGGAGTTATGCCATCGGCATCGTTCAAAGTTGAGCGCGTCCATTTCTTTCGCCGTCCGGAATAATGTTTTGCGATTTTTCAAGCCACAATTTCGTAATAGATACCCGCTTGATGTGACGTCAGATATGACCATATAAATTGGTACCGCAATGGTGAATGGATGCGCAATTTATATAGTCCTAGTCCTAGAGCGTGTGAATGGATGCGCAATTTATATAGTCCTAGTCCTAGAGCGTGTGAATGGATAGGATCTTAGTTAAAGGTAGGTAGGTAGGTACCCACTTTGGTTCGCTCACGTAATGTAGATGAGGGAGCGAGAGGCTACGTGGCTCGGCGAGAAATTAAAGTTAAATTGTCTGTTAGTCTTTTAGGCCTATCATCTAAACTGATTGTCGATGATTCTAAAATTCTGGTATTATTATTACTAGCCTGTAAAGTCCCACTGCTGGGCAAAGGCCTTTCTCCCCCTCTTCCACTCTTCTCGATCCTGGGCGGTCTCCTTCCACTCTTTATTCTGGTAAGCACATTTTATTAATAATTAAAATATAAGCTAAATTTTCTTCAAAATTTTTGCAATATTAACTAATACTTGCACCTACGAGAATTACTAAGGTTCTATCTCCTAGTCCTAGCAGTCTCGAATCTCGATAGGACTTATTAAAAGCATGCTAGAGACATACCAAAGAATTCTAAACCAAATACGCTCTTAACATAAAAACCCAATAAAAGAATCTCACAAGGAGAAGTGTCATACTCATATCATAACCGAAACAAAAACACAACACAACTCTTATCCAAATAATGAACACTCGAAACATCGTGTGTGTTTTTTATGAGAACAAAAGCCGGCACTAAATCCGAGGCGGTAAAGATGAGCTATATAGCCCACTGTGTTTATATAAAACGATACCTTTTGATATTATTACGATATCTTTGTACTCCACTATCTTGTCTATCTTGGAATGCGTTCATGGTAAGTTACAACATACAATTCCATTCAAGGCCCTAGGACAATGTTTAGAAGAGCCTTATGGTGGTGTAGTTTATCTAGAATCAGCGGAGGTACCCGAAATGCGACAATAGGTTTAAATGACTTTATTTCTGACATCTCTATGTCCTGTATTGTATTGTTGTGTATCAGAAATGCGTTGGAGTTATTTATAGTAGCGTCTTTTTGTATTTTCTGTTTGATCAAGTGTTTTGGAGGATATAATTATAAAATAACTAGCTGCCCGTTGCGCGACTTCAAGCTCGTTTTAGGTATTCTCATAGTTTTCGGCCACAAAACGATTTGTTTATCATTTTGAAAATCCTTATCGACCCCTGTAGGGCATAATACTGATAATACGTATCAATTACGCTCAGATCTACGAAACTCTTTGCTTACAAACTGTTTGGGTCGCAACGCACAGCATAATTTCCGGTTGCATGATCACTAGATGTAACTTTAATTTTGCCATTTGAAATATCCAGGAATTCATCTTGAAATATGAGTAGAAGAAAGAAACAGGCTGTATAGAAAAATATCTCATAATAATACACAAAAAGCACCCCAAAATATATCACAAGACAGGCCAACAATGCTTGAAGCGCCAGCGGAAAAATATTTCCAAATATTTGAATATTCAGTAGGTAGGTTCCGTTTCCGTGACCGTAACACTCATAGTATAGCCAGCAAGGACTGAGGGTCCTAACGCAGAACTTGAGGGGACTACAGGGGAAAAGGGGAGGGGGAAGTCCGAGGGTACCTCCGGATAACATTTGCAAGATGACTTTTTATTTTGCTCGTTCACTGACCTTATGGATACTGAAAGCAATACCCGGTATTGTGAATGGTCGAGCCATTTGTAAATTGCAAATTAAGAAAGGGTAGACCTTCTTGGCATTGTGTTCGAAGACGTTATTTTGGGTAATACTACTTACATGCATAATGTTAGGTAAATCGGGAAAAAGGTAACAATAAGATTCGGAGAAATATTACTCTGGAGTTTTATTACTTTTTCTTCTTAGAAATATGCTATAAAAAATACCTGCATGGGTTTAAAAACAAATTTATGTAAATCTTGCACGAAATAAAATTATAAGTCGACCTGCGGAGTTTCGTCCGCAAGCAATTAATATAAATTACACGCCTGAAACAAGTCTTCCGCTTTTTGGTTCCCGCTGTAGAGCCCCCCAGCTAAAGTACTTAAAATAAATTATGAAAACGATATCTTTTTTCCTTGACTGCAAGTCTAGTCATGTAAAACAGAAACATCATTTACATAATGGCTCTAGCGCGACGCGGACACTATTTCGAGGACCTTCTCGGAACTTACTTCCTCAGGCTAATATTCCAAGTGAAAACTGGAGTTTAAAAGGGTCCCTCCCGACCCGTTTCCAATAAGAACGAAACTTCCCCAATAATATAAAATCATTTTTTTTAAGTTAATAGTTAGAATGGCCACCGTATGTAATTCAGAATGAAAATAAAATTAAGTGTAAGTAATTAATTAACCGGCAAAATTATTACCCAAACTATGAAAAGTAAACAAAACTAGTTACCTCACAAATCCATCCCGGAACCACACAGTCAAAACCACTAGTCAACTAGTCAATCACAAAACATACACAGCAGGTGAAATTAAAATGCAACTAACGATGGAAAATCGCCGTAGGCTACAAACCAGGCCCGGAAAACACGTCCGTTCCCTTGGAGGTCTGAAATCTCACTGAGGGGAGGGTTGAAAAGCCTTTCTGAGGTCCTGAAGGTTTGCCCGGACGGCGCACGTAGACACCCCAGGTGAATATGATCAGGGGCTCATAATGTTTGAAGCGTAGTCTTTGCGATGCGTCGGATTAAAATGCAATATGTTAGGGTAATAGATTTAGCTGCTTCTGACAGTTTTGAGGAAATGGCGTTTGAATTTATGTTGCGTTCTTGTAATGAAGCGTATGTGTTTTTAACCGACTTCCCAAAGGAGGAGGTTTACAATTCGTCCGGATGTTTTTTTTTATGTCTAAACCTATAGTGATTTTTGTGTTTTTCATAATAACTCGTGCAAATGCACATGGTCAGCATAATATTGTGATGCGGAACTGCTGATGAAGACCACATATGGCCACCAGATCTGCTCAATACTAGGTACAAATACAATGTGTGGCTGACGGGCAGGCAACACATAGCCTAAACCGGTGGACCTAGAGCCATGAAACTTTGTACAGGGGTTCCTTAGTAGTGTGGGGTAGCACTGATATGGGATTTGACAAAATTAATTCCCCAAGGGGGGGGATAAGGGGTTACAGTTTGTATTAAACTCAATCTAATCAAATAGGGTTTGTGGAAGTCGGTTTTTTCTAAAGTTTACTTTTTGTTTCAATTATATTGCTCTCAATTTGTAACTTAACAAACTACCTACCTACAATTATATTTGTGTTTTAAAATCTTAAACATAGTAATATCCGGTCAATGAAGCACAGCACAATAACAAAACGATGGCTGCTAATGTATAATTTTTGAAGAAGTGTGTCAAAGGTGTTGCAGGGTGTGTGGCTTTGAGAACTATACCGTGGCCGCTGAGATAATGCGATCCTGACACATGTACAATATGTCCCACTTATGGGAGTCAGATAGAGTGAAAAGTAGCGCGGGACAGACAGGGAAAATTATACAGTGTCAGGATCGCATTCTCTCAGCGGCCACGGTTTATTATAGTATTTCTATGTGTAAGGTAAATTACATATCTCTGATGGACTCCAATAGGACAAAACAAAACACTTCACCAACTTCATCCACCATAAACCCCAGGGACGTAAAATACTCTTTTCAACAGAAACATTATCAAAACGAGAACAAAAAGATACAAAGACTCCCACACACAGCTTTGTTTCACATGAAGACGAATGCGTTATCCGCATCACGCGTCCTCGCGCACTCAGATAATAATACGTTTGGGTAAAAGAAAAATTGTTCACAATAAAAAGTGGCGTTTTTCGCCAAAATTAACGATGTAACAGTTGACAGCCCTGTCAGGGCTTATCTGCAGGTTTTAATGGGGAGAGTAAATTATATCGTTCTGTCTTTGCACGTGACGCTGCTATCTGTGCGTTGAAAAAATTATGTTATAAAGTTATGTTGTTTTATCTTTTTAAGGCCCGCAGGTTTTCAACGATTCTGTTTTAGGGTATTTTGTAACTTCTGAAAGATCATTCATTGTTTGATATTATAAATTAACTCTTTTCGTTATTTTTCATTCAGAATGGGTACTGATATTTGCATCTGTCATATAATTTGGACAACGTCCAATAGGCATCTATGCTCGTGATTATACTATACAGTCCAAATTTGGTGCGGCAGACACAGGTGATCGTTGACAATGTCATTTACACTCACAGATTTATGGTTAAACTATAATTATTTATTTATTTAGATATTTATTTATTTATAGGTACCATTATAACTTTAAATCACCGAGTCTTCTTCTTCTTTTTATAGTGCCTCTCCACTATTGGACGTTATTAGTCAGCTCTTCATACTATTCTTTATTTTCTTCAAATGCCTAGCCTATAACATTCAAGGTAAAACCGGAATTTGAAACGAGTATTCTTGCCCATTTACCTCTTCTTTCCATCCCTTTGTCCTGTAAAGAGAGGTTGGTAGTGTGGGAAGTCCTAAAAACACTGGGAACGAGACACACACGAACGATACCCACCACTCGTTAGTATATTAATCAAAGTCATCTAAAAGCCGTGGAAAAAAAGTGTAGCACTCCGACTATTTATGGCCCCGGAAAAACAGCGGGAACGCAAGTTTCTGATGAAATTCAAATGAAAATCCGGCGTCAAACTGAAAATACCAAGGTACATGGAGTTAGTTAGTGTAGCTGGCATATTGCATATCGCACAAGGGAAAGTCCTTTTCAAAATAGTGTTTAATAAAGGGGCTTTGTAGCTGAATTATAATAGTCCCAGAATTTCTTAAGAAGGCAAAAGAGAGAAAATCAGTCTAAAAGACACAGGTAGTTGGAAACACTTCATTGCATTCGCCCCAGTACAAGTAGAAAGCTTTATTCAACTGTGTGTAAACAAAACACAATAAAAATAAACAAAACGAGTGAGAAATTGAAATCAAAACCGCAATAACTAGATGAAAATAGGCAGCACGTTGCAAGGCGGTTTGTATCGCAATAAAATAGGGAAATGGCTCCTTACCCACCATGTGTTACAAGACCTCCAGGAGATATTGCAATAATGACATTCTCTCGGCACCTAATCAGGAAGTGAATAAGTAGGAGTAGTACTAGTACGTGTAACTAGGAAGCCGGTTCAATTTATAGGAGGAGGGTAAAAGGGTTTTTAATTAGGGCCCCTAGCACGTTCTCACTGGCCGTTTCATGGAAAATGCCGATTGGGCTAAACGGAGAGAGCGCCGAAAACAGCAAACTTCCCTTACAAAACTTAAGTAAGTACTCAAATTAATTCATTAATAAGGTACGCATTTTGGCGAATACCCCTCTAAAAAGGCTTAAGTAGAAAGTTTGAGGGAAAAGGCACGCGACCATTTGGCGTGGTTGTAATAAATGTATACTATCTGATTTATGTTTGAGTGAATAGAAATACAACTAATTGTGGGTGGAACACGTGTTGAATTTAGTGGAAATATTTAATAGGTGTATTAGGTGTTTGTACATGGGTTAACCTCTCGATAAGCAAAGACATAAGTTCAAAATATTAAACCCGACTGGGTACAAAAATCGAGCTCTAAAGGATGAATCCTTCTTGGCTCCGGCGATGTGCGATGAGTATAGTAGTTAGTAAGTATAGTTTAAAAGCGTGTCGATATGTTAATTGGGCAACTGTACTGTAAAAATTGCAGGAAAACCGATTCCTTTAAGATTGCATTGTCTCCTATACAAACTCCTACAAACTTGCCAAAAGTTTTTTTTGATTTTTTTTATTTAGCCTATATCATCCCACTGCTGGGCAAAGGCCTCTCTTCCCCGTTTCCATGCATCGCGCTCCTGGGCCGATTACCACCAGTTCTTGTTGTGGTCCCTCAGCTCGTCACTCCAACGTTTTCTAGGGCGGCCTCGACCTCGCCTTGCGTTTTGTGGGACCCAGAGTGTCATTTGTTTGGCCCATCGGTCCGGTTGCATACGAGCAACGTGGCCGGCCCAGTCCCACTTCAATTCGGCCGCTTTTTCAGACAAAAGATTAAAATTACATATTCGTTCCCCCTCCATTTGACAAGATTCTTAACTTACTTTTCCCCTAGCGCGGGATTACAAGTTAACATTAATCATATTTTCTGTAATGAAATGACACATAGTTTATTACAACGTGTGAATTAACGCAAAATAAGAACCTTCTTTGTTAATGACATAATTCTGAGCAACTTTCATTATGAAACCAATTTGATCAGAGTAACTTTATTTTTACTTCCCAGTACATTTTTGGCCTGAGAGGGTCAGCTGATTTGTATGTAGAAGTGAAAAATAAAGTTGCTCTGATCAAATCGGTTTGATAATAAAAGTTGCTCAGAATGATGTCCCTAACAAATTAGTTTCTCATTTTGATTTACACACCTATAGATAGACAGTCATGTACAAAACATAGTGATAGAGTCACGTCTTTTTAGGGTTCCGTACCCGAAGGGTGCCAAACGGGACCTTATTACTAAGCCTCCGCTGTCCGTCTGTCCATCTGTCCGTCTGTCACCAGACTGTATCTGATGAACCGTGATAGCTAAACAGTTGAAATTTTTACATATAATGTATTTATGTTGGCGCTATAATAATAAAAAAGAAAAAGATTTTAATAAATATTAAAGGGGGCTCCCATACAACAGACATGATTATTTTGCCGTTTTTATAGAACAGGCTGTATCTCATAAACTGTGATAGCTAGACAGTTGACATTTCTACAGAAGATGTATCTCTGTTGCCGCGATAACAAAAAAAAACTAAAAACAGATTAAAATAAATATTAAAGGGGGCTCCTATCACCAGACATATTTTTTTTTGCCGTTTTTATGGATAATGGTACGGAACCCTTCGTGCGCGAGTCCAACTCGCACTTGGCTGGTCATTTCATATGGTGTGACAGAGGCACTTTTTCGCTTGTTATGAATTGTCTTGTTACATAATATCCTTTTATTGATTTTACATACAGAATAATATGTAGTCTCCAGAAAATATCTCCCGCCAGACTAAAGATAAAGATAAGATAAAGATTTTTATTTGCTATGTTAAGGGAACAATCTAATTCAAATTTTTATTTGCTATCTAAATTACTAATTAAAATGCAGGTTGGTCATATGCAGAATGTACAAATATATTGCGGTAAACTTGTGCTCGAGGCGCTGAAGCGAGGTGCGAATTCGAAACAAATTGTGTTAAATTGTAATAGAAACTCGTTTGCCGTAAAAGTTTCAATCGAATTACGGGGAAATTCAATCTTTAAGATTGATTCGTGCAGCTGCCTTGAAGGGTCGAGGCAAAATGAATGCGTATTTTAAAAAGGGCTATAGATATAGATAGTGTGTGATAAAATGGTTTGCCTGAAGCGTCTGACTCTGAAAATGTTCAATTACTTTTTGCTACCTGTGATTTCTACATCATTATGATCTCATTCTGGAAATCAAAAAAACTATTTGACCAGCCAGATCATGTTTGGAAAATATAACTTATAAATTGATAATTTATCAGAAATGTGACATCATATTTCAGGGAAATATCATGAATCTGTCTGTATGCACTAGTTTATGTAGTCTATTGATTTGTAAGTAATAATTATATGTATTGTACACATGGGTCTATCTGCTGCTCAGCAATCCACCTGTCTCATCCCTATTTGGTTTGGAAGAGATTTCTTATTAGAGATAAGCTCGCCTTTGTGCACGTTTTCTATTTTTTTACTGTCCTATGTAAAAAAATAGAAAACGTGCAATTGCAATTGCAATTTGTGCGCAATAAAGAAATTATGAATTATGAATCTCGAAAGGGAAATAGTAACTTTCTATACGATACCATTGTTCCACGATTTATTTTGCCATATCTAGTTTTTACTTTACAACAATTTCTTTTACTTATATTCTAAGCTGTTTATATGACTATACTTTGCAATCTATTTTATAAGTATTTTGAATTTCAATTAGGACATTTACTGAACAGTCGCGCCCATTGTTAACTTTGTAAGGGAGATCAACCTAAAAGCTTTTTTACGACGCCGTCGAAAACTCCAAGAAAAAGAAACGAAAAAAATCGAATTTCATACTTAAACCCTTGGAATTTGCATGATATTACAGCGCATCCTCCTCTCACGAGTTTTGTGTACAATAGCGAACGATCCACAACAGAAATTTGAATTTTTGCTTTCAAATTACAGTAATTACTAATTTGTATAACAACCGTTGCAGAGTACCTACGCCTGGCGAATTGAAAAAATGATTTTAAAGGCAGCAGCATTCCCGATCTGATGTAAGGAGGTTAGATGAAAGAGGAATGACGATAAATTGGGAGATTTAAAAACACATGGAGACTAACTTTACAAAGCAAAAGAAACTGTAGCAGAAAACCACACAATACACAAGATATGCCTCACACATGTCCTCCTTTAGATACCTTTTAGAGGATCTTGCTGCAATGACCCTCCCCTACCAAATGAAGCGTGTAATCAGTGCAGGATGTGTTACATACAATACATACACAAGTATTTTAATATAGCATCCAAGTCCCTGCGCTTTTTAGGGTTCCGTACCCGATGCCGAAATCAGACGCCGAACCAAGGTAGCTGACGTCGTCGGTAAACCGATAACACGGCTAAGATAGAAGTGCGCAGGCCTTTTGCCAGGCGAAAAGAAGGCAGATGAATCAGATCGGTAACCGAGTGGAGAGAAGAGGCCAAAAAAAATACATAAGGGTGTCCCCATTAAGAAACTCATTTTTTGTACTTTTTTGTAAAATTATGCGGAATTCCCCGTGTGGATGTCCGAATCACACTTGGCCGGTTTATTTTGTGACAAAGCGGCCCTGAGGCGTCCAATTTACAGAGAAAGAATCCCACAAACAAAGTCTCTCGCTCGAGATCACACCGCGCACTATTTGAATTTCCTCCAAAGGGGAAGCAGAATCAATTTAAATTTTAACTCACACTTAATACACCCTTGTTTGGTATCTAAGTGGTGTGTTCCCGTCACCCTCTGTTTAGGACGCATAAGTTAAGAAGACAAGGGCTGAGATGGAGTAAGACTAAATTCAATACCTACGCAATTTTATTGTATGCTAAAGATTTGCGGTTTTACAACAATGAAAAAGGTAATTTGAAGCTACTCGGTGACTAATTTTGAAACTTTTGTTTTATTTATTTATTTTTAACTGATAAACTTTTTCGATGAATCATTTGATTTTGTTTTGACCACCTAAAACAGGTGTATGTAACTACGAATCACAAGCGCATACATTTTCTTGTTCGAGTCCAATTCACCGTTGCACCATAAAGGGCTAATTATCGGCTCCAATCATATTACTCTGCTAATCCAAAAGGACGATTCGTAATTTCTTTATTGTATTCCACAAAAGAGACATACAGAAAGTCAAACAAGGACCCGGATTACAGTAATATTCCATCGTTTTCACGTTAACGATACCTTATTTAAACATATCGTTAATGTAAGAATATACTAAAGTTAGATAGATTACATGAGATGAATTACTCGTAGGTACATAGATAGCTAAGGCCCCAGTTGAAAATAAATGAGTTATGAGCATCCCCGTTGCTGTCGTTAATCGTACAGCGAAATATGAATTTAAAATTCCATTTCCGAGGAACATCTACAATATGTTTTCGGATGAAAAACATTTACATAGACCGGGGCGCTTTAAGTGAGCTAAATTGTTATGCATCTCAACATTCTCTGCCTGAGATGCGCAAATAGAAATTGTAAATTTCACAAACATGCCTTGCCTTGGCACAGGCCCATTCTAATTTGCTCAGATGACCCCGGTGGGATAAATGTGTAGAGTGCAATGAAAGTGTCAACCGAAGCATTTTGGAGAGTGTATTAGAGGAAAATTACGGATATGAGTGCAGCTTATAACTGTAGCCACCCTAAAGTAAGGTAGAGTGATCTGGACAAAGGTATCTGGTTGTGTTAGGTTGCATCTGGCATATGGATGTTTAGGTAGGTTGTGTGTAGGTATAGCATCGCTGTAAGCTCAATAAGGATGAGTAGGAAGAATTTGCATACTATCATTGGATATTTTTATTGTTCCATGACGCAATGCACTTAATTGCTCTGAAGACTTAACGCCCAGTTATAATATCAGTTTAGTTTGGTTTCTGCAACGACTTAACAGAATTTTTAAGGTTTAATGGACAAATAAAACTTAATAACCTTCTCTGCAACGAGTGTAAGAGAAGAAAGGATGCTTCTATCAGAGACCATCAGGAATAGGAGGAGGTTGTTTTTGTCATGATGGGTTTACCCTTTTCTATATCATTGACATACGGTATTACCGTTACTATAATATCGGTACCGTTATTATAATCTTGTTTAATTTTGATTGGGATAGCACTGCTTTACTTGTCCCATTATGCCTTGAATTTCTCTCGAAATTATAATTTATTTCGACAGTTTTTAGGGTTCCGTACCCGAAGGGTGCCAAACAGGACCCTTTACTATGCCTCCGCTGTCCGTCCGTCTGTCCGTATGTCTGTCACCAGGCTGTATCTCATGAACCGTGATTGCTAGACAGTTGAAATTTTCCCAGATGATGTATTTATGTTGCCACTATAACAACAAATATTAAAAAACAGATTAATAAATATGTAAGGGGCTCTCATACAACAGACATGATTTTTTTCCGTTTTCATTAGATAATGCTGCGGAACCCTTCGTGCGCGAGTCCGACTCGCACTTGGTCGGTTTTTTTTTTCATTCTACCACTCAACATACGTTAACTCAAAACTCGACTACTTTCAAATCCATACAAATGTACACTACTCGAGAATAACTTTAACTTACGTTCTTTATTGATTGAATGAAATAACTGTCAACATAAATTATTATTTCGAGAGAAATTCAAGGCATAATGGGCCACGTAAAGCAGTACACTATCCCAATCAAAATTAAACAAGCAAGAAATAGCCTGAAACTCAGCAATACAGCTCGGAGCCACAAAGAAAATACGTGGAATCGCGAAACTGAAATGCATTCCTCTCATGTAAAGTAGCTAAATCGCCTGAAGCTCCGATAACGTGCCCTGAATACGTTGGAAAATTCTCCAACGCTTTAATGGACTAAATATTGCGATAGTACCGCTGGAATGTTTGCTGGATTTCAGTGTGAAAATTAAATACTAATTGTGTTGGTTATAGATAGGTTGCACGAAACTTTGAAATTTTAGCATATTCTTAGCATTGGAAGCAAATGAAAATCATTTCATTAATCATTAAATCATAGTGAAAACTTTAAAACTTACTATGTACCATTGACGTCATTTTTTTTTCGCGGCCACCGATATCTTTATCGTTATTTCGTAGCATAGAACCATAATGTATTATATTTAAAGACGAAGCATTGCTGTAAATCATTTCGAAGCTGAGATAATGGAGCTGAAAAACTAGTGTGATATCTCAGCCCCAAAATGATTTAGCTATATAGTAAGTACTAGTACTATAGTATAGTAGTAAGATTAGCGCATGATAATTGCTCTTTCAAAATTTACAACTTTCATGAGTGGCCGCCAAAACTCAAAATCGACCAAATTCTAAGGAAACGTCAAAACGATGCCAACTTTACCCTAACCCCTTTCAAAATCGTTTCGTGCGTACAACTCAGGGTCCAGTTCTGTATGTTCTGAGCGATATGCGTTGATTAATGAACGAGTACAAGTACGTATTATCGGAATATTAAAGATAAGTTTACTTTGTGCACAAAGAAATGAAGAAGCTGTTAGGAAACATAAATTGCTTACGATCGTGGCTCGTCCAGAATGGAACATAGGTATTAGATTATTTGTCACCCTGTACAATGCAAGGGAGGTTTCCAGAAGCTACTTTAATATTTTAGCACCTGTCATAATTTATGAAATATGTCATTGTTTAGCTGTTCTTCCTTCACCAACACCAGGCTCCGTCCACACGTATTGCAGTACCCTTCGCTAGACTGATCAGATAAAAACCAATCAACAAGTTAACAAGTGTAAAATAGCATAGGCTCTGGCCATGCTGATGGCAGAGTCATCGAGCTCTAACTTCACAACTTATTAACTTTTTGTGTTGCCATACCATAATTCAGTGGAAGTGAAAATAGTCTGGCACAAGCATGAGTGCAGCCCATAAAAGCAACCCGACTGCAATTGCTCCAACTTGTTTAGCATAATACGGTGATTCCATTAAGGCACAAAAGACATCCGGTCCAAGGAGATACTGTTGGGAGAGAATAATAAATATACACTAAGTGTACTGTTTCCAAATTGTTAGAGGATAAAAACGCTGGCACCGCTTTAGATGCGACTTCCCTGGAAGACTGTTGAAATGGCGTTTGGATGCAGAAAAGTTTATGCCATGCTAGGACAAATCGTTTTCGCTGGGTGTTTGGTCATTGTTAAGTCGTTAACTGAAACTGAAACTGAAACTAGGGTTATTTTACTGGGGATGGATTACCCGAAGGCCCGAAGGCCAAACGCTGTCCGTCCGTCCATGTGTACGCAACGTAATTTTCTATAACGATTTTAGTGGGGATGGGGATGCATTCAAAGACCAACACGGCTTTTTTGGAAGGATAAATATATTAAAAGGTGTCAGTGTACCTAGCTGTACCAACTTGCACATCGGAAAAGACCGTGTGTTAGGTTAGGCATTCATCTGGTCCGAGAGACGGTATCTGATGGTTGACTCGATTCTATGTGATAATGATAAATAGATTCGGACGCAACTCGACATTTTATGTTCTCTGAGTGTGTACACTTTGCAAATTAATCGCAACCGTATTAAAATGCGACCAAAAAGTAACTACGCATACGAAGAAGGTCTATCTTTTGTTAATTAATCCTGTCCATCCTAGGTTTGCTGGAAGAGATCTCTTATTAGAGATAAGCTCGCCTTTGTACATGTTTTTTTTTCATTATTAAGTGTCTGTATTCTGTTTTTTGTGCAATAAAGTATAAAGTATAAGTATAAAAGTTGCGGGCTTAATATTAGTTATCTGTATAACCGGTGTGAGATCTCGCGACATGGTACCACACTTTGCCGGTAATCTGTAAATTTATCTTCGCGCCATTAACACCAGCTTATACTTTTATGTGATAACGAAATAGTCCTAACTTTTAACAGGATTAAGTAAACCGTAATTATGTCGACATATCTCTTGGTATCCAGGGGTTGAAAATACCAAGACACAATCTACGGAGATCTTTGACGTTCACGGTTACTTACAGAGCCACCAACTTGGCTGGTCAGGTGGGAAAAATTGGTACTACGGATTTGTCATCGGTCATCAAAGAGAATACATACTATACTATACTATGTCCGCTATTATGAAGACTATATGACATTAGCGACCGCTATCAACTGAAAAGCTAAGTTGGTGGCACTGTGCATTCTGCGGGGCTTATAGAGGGAAGAAGTTTTTGCAAGTTAGTAAATGGCCGTTTTTAGGGTTCCGTACACGAAGGGTGCCAAACGGGACCCTATTACTGAGACTTCGCTGCCTGTCCGTCCGTCCGTCCGTCCGTCCGTCCGTCTGTCTGTCACCATGGCGATGCACTATTTTAAATGGTATTATTCCAATGTAACTCAATAAATTTTACATAATTACAAGTTTATATACATTTCAATTAAAATACTAATGATTTAATGAAAAAGTTAATTTAAATAGAAAATTTGAGCCAGATCACTGCCGCCGTCGCTGTAAATAAATTGTAATACATAGTATATGTAATATAATATCATAAGAGCTCCGTGGTCTAGTGGGTTTCATGCTTGCGTCTCACGCAGGAGATGCAGGTTAGAATCCCGGTGCTGACCATTTACCAATGAGATAAGTCTTCTAACGGTGATGGAAAACATCTTGAGGAAACCTTCATTACCCCATAGCTGCGGCGATGAGCTAGCCCCCTGTCACGCAAAGTATTGAATCACTGGCTGAAAGTGGGCACAGTTGTGCCTCTGCCACCCCGTATGGGAAAAGGCGTGATATTATTATTTATCACTAGCTGACCCGGCAGACTTCGTACTGCCTCAATCGATAAATAAAAGACTTTATTGAATAGCAATAAAGTTCAAATTGACTCTAGAAAACGATTGACTCTAGAAAACGTTTGTATGGGAAATAGAAAAGGGCTGTTTTTAGGGTTTTCCCGGAAATTATTCGAGTTTTTCTCGCCTTTTAAACCTTCCCTAGACCTCCACGAACATTTCAAGACTAAGATAAGATAAATCCGTTCAGCCGTTCTCGAGTTTTAGTGAGACTAACGAACAGCAATTCATTTTTATATATATAGATTTATTGAAATCAACTGTTAAAACGTAGATTGTGTAGAAAGTGTCAATTTTCGTTTAAAACAATTGCTAATATTATTATAAAAGGCGCTACCTAATGTTCATAATGTTCCACTGTTTAAATTCCGTCCACGAAGTTGCATTTCATTCTCGAGTTTGATTTATGAAGAAACCTCTATTACTTATTAAACTGAAATAAATTGTGTGATGATTGATGTTCGTTGTGTCTTCTGAATTTGAATTGGAAATATCGACTTGCAGCTAAAAAGCAGCTAAACGATTATCCAAAGCAGAATCGAACGTGCTCTGTTATTAATCGTATTTTTGAGGAATACCCTTAGAATAAATGGTCAAGTGCGAGTTGGTCCCACACACCAAGGGTTCCGATCACACTAAAGAGCGTAACACGTATAATTAGGTTTCAACATAAAAAAAACTAAAGTATGATCCATGTAAATCAAATTGAATATTTTTGTAGAAACATAGAAATTTGCAGTTTTCAGATATTTCCTTATTTGTGCTATAAGACCTTGCTTTGTGCACCATGATGGTAGGCCTACGGAAAGTACCCTAAAGGTTTTAGGGTGCATTGCGATTACTGAAAATCCATAAATTTTACAGCTTAATCAGTCGTAGCGTTCGATTGCGTTGACCTAGAAGGTTGATTTTTTCACAGCTATATGCGACCACTATTATTACATGTAGTTTTATATATGCCTTTTAATCGATTACAAGAATTAGGTACTAAAGGTGCGTTTACATAAGTTATCGTCGTCGCCAAAACAGCGATCACCGCTTGCAAAAGGCCATTAAGGGCCGGCATTACGGCTGAATAATGATTCCCTTATCCGAGCACCGTTCAAACTTGATCCACTTTGTCGTAATGAAGTTTGGAATTAACAAATTGAGGTCTTTAATTACCAAGTTTGCGAAAAGGGTAAGTTTTTTGAGATTCATGGATTTCCTCGTCGTCCTCTATGGAGTAATACGCAGTTAAATCAGTTAAATTATACTGGAATTTTGTAAGTGACAAATCTGATAGTGTGTAAATAACTGAATCGACAATCATGAAGAGCCAGACAAGCAAATTCAGAAACGTATTTTGACCAAAGAAAGATTACTGATCTCAACAGCATACAGAATATTGTTTATATTCCCAACGACTTTAATGTGTATTCGATTTTGGCTAAGAATCATCCGAATTTTTAAAACGACAGATTCAACAGAATGAGATAATCAGGGGTTCATTTTATATAAGTCAAACAAATCAACTTCTAAAGCACTTAGCCGGGTCTCTTTGTACTTTCGCTGGAGAAGAGAAACTTTAATTGTTCTCGGGAGTTGTTTGAATTTCGGGTCGTCGCGTCCTATTGGGTTTTCCGAATTGTCTCCAGTTATCTAAAATGGGACAGTGACCTGAAAAAGGTGAAGGTGCAGGTATGGCGCATTACTGAGTAGGGTCTTGAGACAGCAGGGTCGGTTGAGTGTGATCTTGTGACTACTACGGTCTGAGACCCTCACTTCATGCTGAATGCACTTGACTTTGCTTCCCAAAGGAATACATGCGAAGCGTCCAGTTTCTAGATTGGCCAAACTCTGTCAGTCTATCTATCTGTCCTTGTCTACAGGTTGCATTTTTTTACCGATTTTGACGAAAATAATAATTGTCCATCCCATACTGAGTGGTCTCCCTCCATTCTTTACCCCATAGACCCAACTCATCTTTCCATCTCCTCATCTTCTCTTTATCAAGGAATTCATTTGATTAAATTGTACATACAATAATTAAACATTCATGGAACTCTTGGGCAAAGGAACAAAACCTGGTCCTATGGAAACAACCCGTTGGTACAGAAGTATGCATTTCAGCTTCAGCTGCTGTTCACCGCAAATCATATTTGTCTTGCAGTACCTACTTCACTTTTCAGCGACAGACCGGCACGATGTTTCAATTTAACTTTTTGCTCCGAGAACCGGCGGAACATTCTGGAAGTGAAGCCGCTGTTTTGCGGCTTTTCATTTGTTCCATAGGAAACCCGAACATATTGTCTGACAAGTACAAAAAGCAGACAGACAAGTGAGGGTCGGATAGCACACGAGACGACTGGTTCAGGACAGAAATCTAGCAAAAGCATCGTTTAACACTACACTAAGGCCAGCTTGTGGTACATATTTCACAGCCAATGATATTTACTTATATACAAATTAGCAATGATAAATGCAGGCCAGAGTTACTATAATATTATACTAAAACAGATAGACCACCTAGAACAAAATATGACACCGGCGTAAACTGAGATGCTACGGAAGCTTCTTTAGTTCGAGGCCAATATCGCTTGGTGCAGCACCATCGAAAAATTGCAAATACCACGAGATGGTGCTAAAATATGTAGGATTTATTCTAAGATAAGCACCACCTAGAAGTATGTTAAGTGAAACCATGGCGTTTAAAGTACAAATCTTACTCCTCACGCCATCTCTATTTTACGAAGGGTTACTAATTCTAATTTGTATGGGATGAGCACCCTGTGCCTTAAGACACGAGAGTATCGAGGCTACGTAAAAGGTACGCTCGCGCTCAAGAGCAATCGCAATGCATTCGATTTTTGTTACGGAATACCGTATGTACCATTTTTTGGTGTTGAGATAAGAATACCGTACCTTTCAGACTAGAGATTGTCATTCTCCTGGCCAAAAAGGAAACAAAAATGACATTAAAATTAGGGAAAATTAAGTCCTCATCCCCTTGCAATAGACATTAATTGACGTCTTGGTAGTCACTGTCAAAGTCAAACACTGTATAGTGCTTCCGTGAGTCGTAAAGTTATGATAAGAATCCATGTTGCGATTCTTACAGGCTTTTCTCATTAAAGAATTATACCCCCCAGTGTTGGGGTCCAGTGGAGTCTTGTAAGGTATTTTAAAAAGTCTCCTTACGACCCGGCAAGAATTACAAAATTCACATTTTCCCTGCATATTTTTGGTAAAGTACCTACTTGCTACATAACAGAATTCAATTAAAGCAACTCGATCGCTCAATTTACTTTTATTACACGGAACGAGGGATTCTTGGCAAAGAATTTTTCAATGAAATCAATTGGTACGAGCAGTAATTGAGATATCCTTTTAATTGAGATCGCTTCGTTTCATACATGTAGGCGGGGTTATTATGTATACAGGGTGTAAGAGAAAGGAGTGTACAAGCCGAAAGAGGGTTGTAGGGACGTCATTCTGAACAACTTTCACTACGGGACCGACTTGATCAGAGCAACTTTATTTTTCACTCCACTATACTGTACCACCTCCACCCCACTAGATCAGCTGGGCCCGAAATGTACTGAGTTAAAAAAATATATAGTTGCTCTGATCAAGTTTGTCCCATAGTGAAAGTTGTTCAGAATGATGTCCCTAACAACCCTCTTTCGGCTTGTACACCCCTTTCTGTTACACCCTGTCTAGAAATGAATAGCGTTATTATTAGGGTTACGAGGTTCAATTTAGGCTAAAAAAATATGCTTAAATTAGTCACGAAAAAAAAGGAATTAAAACAACATGACGATCTTGTTACCTATAGTCTATTCGTGACAAGAGTGCAGTAAAGTTATCACTGTCCGGCGGCCTAGCCATGCCCCGTAACCAATCAAATCGTTTCCAATTATCAAGCTAAGTTCGCAGTGACCAGTTAAAGGCAAACTTTCGAACGCGAAGGTTGTGTCTGTCCTGTGAGTGTGTGTTAACAGATTTAAATTTAAATTTCACTGCATTCTTATCAGGAATAGACTGTAGTAATCGAATTGTTTAGAAACAGGAGGTTCTGAGTTTGAATACCGGAGGCAGAGGAAAGTAAAGGTTCAGCAACACATCGGATAAAATTATCCCTAAATTGTCGCTGCAACAATACAAAACGTCACGGGACATGTTAAGGGACTCGCGACTCTGTCAAGCGATGCAGCGTTCGGTACGTACATAGGTAGTTGAGCATTGTTTGAACATTTCAGCAGTCTGTTGTATGTCTTATTTACATAAAATTACTGAGTTTTGGATCATTCATTTCTCTCACGACAAAGGATATCCTAGTGTGGGGGCTGAAACTATGCATGTGCATGTATCTATATGTTTAAGTTTACATAAGCTTTGCTTCTTCTTTCTTTGGACACGTATCTCGACGCGGCCGTATGTCCATTGAGCGACTGGTAGTACAGGGCAGAGTAGAAGGCACCCGAATGCGTGGTAGATCACCAATGAGATGGACGGACCAAATCAGGGCAGCACTGGATGACCCCCTGTACCAATGCACCAAAAAAGCAGCCCTCAGGGAGGAATGGCGACGAATTGTAAGGCGGGTCACTCGACCGAAATGACGACCACGACCACTCTGCCAAGAGTGATACGACTGAGAAGAAGAAGCTTTGCTTAAGCTCCATTTAGCTTCAGACTTTTCACTTTTTCACGAAAAACAGGGTCATAAATAACTCCTAACTCTCTACTCATATGAATAAACCAATGTAATTTTCATAAGCTACATTGTTGCAGTTGGTTTATGAGCAGTGCATTTCATTCACATTCATGTCTTCATACAGTAACTTTGTAAAATGTTTTAGTGTTCAACTGTTTTAGTGTGACTTTTGAAGTCAAACTGTCAGTCTTTGTCTTTTATTACTAACCGGTCTCATCTGGGGGCGGTCTCGACTTGGCGTGGCGGCGGCGCCCCCGCCAAGTCGAGCAAAGAGCAAACGTAGAGGCTTTGACTTTACACAAGATAATGTAGGCATTTGATCTTTTAATTTTATACCTACTTTATTTTTGGATAAAGAATTAAAATAATCCAATATCTTTCAAGTAATCGCAGTTCTTCGTTGAAGAATACTATACGTACGTGTATTTAACATTGATGTAGTGACTGTGAAATTGCATTCAAACATTTGTTATTCACTAGTAGAAATTAAACTACCAAGCACACATAACGTAGATGCCAGACCCACACAAGTAAACAATGCGAACACATCTTAGTTACCTTGTTTTCAGCATTTAAGCATCCGTCCCCTTAACAGGCTCCTACTAAGAAAGACGGTGTGGCCACAAAACAAGCGTTTAGAAGAAGGTCAGGAAATAATCGAGTCGTCATGTAGAATGTTGTTGTGAAAATCTCTTTTCGTCTTCACAAAATAAAAGGCCCGTTTTGACAGTTCACGCCCATGAAGTTTTAACCCCTAGTGGGTAGGTAATAAAATCCAACTGTTGCGTATCAAGCAATGCGTACAAGTTGCACCTAGGAAAACCACTTCTATTAGTGGCTTGAGTCAGGTTTCAATAGCTGTGCTGTGCAAAGTCATAGTGGACTTTAACAGAATCCGAGATTATAGAGTCAATGCATTTCTTGGTGTCATGACATACGTAATTATCCCACTCCACTCCATTTAATGGCACCATGAGGCAAACGCTTTGGAGCTTGCCACTGGGTTAATTCAATTTATTTCAATTCAATTTGTCTATTGCAATAAATAACATGTTTGATGAAGGTGTTACATTTCGCATCACTTAACTACTATGTAATTTTACCCATAGGGTGTAGAAATTTAGAATAAAGTAAATTAGAAAGAAGAAAGAAGTTAGATTTATCCATGTACACCGCAACTATTTCTAACAACCCCCGTGGCTGGTCCTGGTCCTGGTAAGATCAGTAAATGACTCAAAAACATCCGGTAATCGGTATACTTTCAAGGACATAGGCCGAACAAACTTACAAACAATGTAGAACAAAGATGTCGAGCGAGAGTGTATCTACATTACGAGAGAGAACATGTTATTCGTTTTGTTTTTATAGGTTTTGAGCTCTAATACCAAGTCTCGCTCCAGATGTTCGCATTTGCATACAAATTTATAAGTACGTTATTTTGTTTTAAAATTATCTGTGTGCAATAAAGAAATTATGACTCTAGTTACATAACGAACTTTAAACTCTAGCCGTCATTAATGAATACACTTTATCTGGCTTCCTTACTCTGAGACTATTTACTCTCAGGTTGAACTCAGCGTAAGATACTTTACATCTAGAGTAAAGTCAGATAAGTGCTACTCATTCCTTACACCACGTTTATTAATATTGAAATTCGTTAATCGTTAATACTGGCTTAATGTTCGAGTAAAATTAATACTGTTTACCTAGACGGAGTTGTCACTTAGCCCAACATTTAAGGCAGCAAAAGACACTCAACATCTTCCCCTAATGAAATGAAGACAGGCGGCAGATTACAGCCGTTGGCTGCATCAGACTTCTCGCGACTCGCTGCCATGCGCCGCCGCCGCCTAATTTGTGTGAATGTGACGCGATGCAACTTGAAACTGTCGTGTTTGAATTTGATATTTATTAAACTAGGAGCTGGAGATTGTCGTAAACAGTGGTTTTTTAAACAGATTCAACTATGAATATCTCATTTATACGATGCCATTATTAACCGACTTCTAAAAAGGGGGTTCTCAATTCAGTGTATATTTTTTTGATGTTCAACCTATTTCAAAAAATCTTCATTGTATGAAAGGTCACCAATAAAGATAGTTGTTGATTGGTCCCATTTTTTGGAAGTCAACGTGAGTCAGAATATAAAATGGAAACAAGACAAGTCCCTTTCTGTCGAAAGTAAATTTGCACAGCCAGCATTACATTACATGGCGACAGAGGCACATTTGTGACCACGATTAGTCAGTTATTGAATACTCCATTTCACGATTTTGATATCAGATTCCTAAAACATCATATCTGATAGAGAACCCGACAAGACAAATCGAAAAGGGAAATTTCAACGCTCTGAAACTGCTCTTTCTTATGAAGTTAATGTTGAAATTGTGAAGCGTTAAGCTTTACCTTAACAATTCGATGAAGACTATTTTTTCTTTTTCATATCTGGGGGATAAAATCATCATCCTCGGCAGCTTGTTTCCACCCACTGCTGAGTATAAGCCTCCAATTTTTTGTGCGAACTTAACCGGTCCTGTGCCAATCAAATCCAGGTCTTTCCCGCAATATGCGTAATGTCATCGACCCATCTGCCTGCGCCGGTAGACCCACGCTTCTCTTTCCTTCTTTCAGGATCTACTCCACATTAATTCCTGCCCTTAATTTTCAGCTGACAACGAAATTTTTCTCTAGAGAGAAAGATATTTAGATTTTGCAAGAAAGCATAAAAGCAATACATGTTATATTTGGATGAAAATGCACCGCTTACGAGCAAGGAAATTAAAGTAAAGACGGAATCGGTATTAATTCAATATACCGCTCCCCTATCGAGCCCTCTGTTTTTTGCAATTTCCCCAGAAAAATTGAATTAATTTGTACCAAACAATCGATGCGCCTATAAATATTAATGGCTCTTGATCTATGTAACTTGAGGATTTAGCCTTTGTACATTCACTTTGATGCTGCTGGTTCTTTATTATTAATGGCCTGATTTCTAAATGCTGTTACTCAAGTTTTTTATGTGCCGAGTGTAAAAGAAAGAATATTAATGAGTCCACCAGTTTATTACGCTGGTGTAACCTTATAAGGGGTTAATGGGAATTATTTTCTTCTATTTTTTTCTTCAGTAATATTCCAGCAAAGACGTTCAGACTTATGACTCAGATCACCTTTTAAAATGCAGCTCTACACCTTTCATTCAACATAGTTTATGCAGCTATTAGCATTGTTTTGTTTTTTTAGCACCACTAGCGTAAATCTATTGAAGGCTATCAACCACAACATTGTAACCATAAGTGGTACTAAATGGACTACACAGTTTTTTAAATCACTCAGAGCAATTTTTGAGGTGTCAAAACAAAGTAACTCAAGCGCTCAACGTACATTGTCCGGTAGCCATAAAATCCATTTCCAAAAACCATTTTTTTATCATTTTTTTTTCACCTCCTTGCTCCCACTACCTAGCTGAAATCTAGTTGAATAAAAATATGCACACTGAAAACATCAGAGCAAAGCAGTGGGTGTGGCTGGTACAGGGTAAACGGCGAAACACACTTAGAACCTTTAAATATTGCGAATTACATGTGTAACCAAGTAAATCTCCCTTTCACAAGCTGTATCCCCTGGGATGAGATATCGCTGCAGTATAAATAAAAACGTTTAGTATTACATGCACTATTACAAACGGTATCTTATCTCGGCACGTGCTGGTACATTGCCGCCGCTTAATCCATCACCCCTTGGAGCTAACCTCCTTTGATGTTCATGGTAATAGTGCGTTGCTGCGGCGTATTTACAAGCTTTACGAGTAAACTTATGTACCTACTGTAGGATGAGATAAATAATTGTATTTTCTTGACTAATGTATGATATTTGTTTAATTAGATATGATAGTAAGATAACGTACTACCCGGTCACAATATCTGTGCACCTGACCTCGTGACGTCATATCGGCGGTCTGGGTACGGTGTGAAAAAAAGTTATTTCGAGAATGTGGAGGTAAAAAAAAACTACTAACCTATTCAAATCAATTTATCATTGATGAAGGGTTTCTTATTAAAAAACAATAATTTTGATTACAAAAACATTTATTATTAAACTCAGTCACTATAAATTATTGACTCAATGCCTGACATTGTATCTTCCTCACTCTCACTTTCTGAACTCTCCGAACTGTCTTCCCCTAGTGGTATTAAAAAATGTGTGATGTTGTCGTCTGCTAGATGATCCTTTTCCCAGTATTCTCGCTGTAGTCTCTCCACGTGATTCAATTCTTTTTTCCAGTCAGCTGGCGTAATTGACTTAATCGCATCTTTTGTAAGTTGTTCTATTTTCTTTTCCGATTGGTCAATATTTTTATCTGCCACCCTTTGCTTTACCAAGTTCCATATATATTCGATAGGGTTTAGGTCACAATGATAAGGTGGCAGACGCACAACTTCATGGCCATGCTCTCGCATCAAATCGTCGACGACATATTTATTCTGCTAACCGTACTGTCGCACCGGGGAGTGCGCGGAGAGGTGACAGGGGAAGCGGGAGAGGCGCCGCATTCCAGCGAGGTGCACAGATATTCTGACCGGCTTATATTACCACTATCTAATTCGTAATTTTCAACCTTATTGTCAGTAAGCAATGAAATAAATAACTTTTGCTGCATTTTGCTGCAAAAGCATTTTATTTCTCACAGCATCTGCTTATTAGGAAGTAGCTCGCCAAGTCCTCTGAGTATTGAACAGAAAACTGTCAAAAGTAGAGTGGGAAATAAAAGCAAACACTTGTCCCTCACTTATGCCTCCCCTCGGTAACAGAGCGGAGATATTTAGACAAACTATGTTACAGTTACAGAATCGAATACCTTTGTTTATGTCCGGCGGTCGAAAGAGATTATTACGTAGCGAAGCAAGGGATGTTTATCTATAACTAATGACTATGACTATGGTTTTGACAGACACACTGACACACTAGTCTGATAGCCTGTTACAAATAATACCGATAAGGTCACTTTCCAATCAAGATTCAGAAAAAAAAAAAAACATACGGGTCGAATTGAGAACCTCCTCCTTTTTTCATCTTTCGATTCACATACAAAAATGATGATTAATTTTGTTGATAATCAGAAGATTCAATTTAGTTTTTCTACTATAATTTACGTCCTCTCCTTAACATTTAATCGATACTGTAACAATAATAATGTTATCATTTGGACGTTTTTTGAACAGTAGTTAGAATAAGTAATTAGCTAATTGTTCAATCTTTTAGTGTTAGTCTATGTTAGTAAAGTGATTTGATGGTTTTAATCTGTTCAAATACTGGTTAGTAAACTGGAGTCTAGATAAATTATATGAAAATAATGTTTATGTTTTGCGATTGGTTCGTAATAGGGCTGCCGGACAGAATAATGCTATTATTTCATTTCATTGGGGTGGAAGTTTGCGGCATCATATCTGATGTCACATTCAACGTTTCTTGTGACGTCTATTAGGCTGAATAAATGTCAATGTGTACACTTATTGACATTGTAATATCCGAGTACGTACAGGATCTTAAAGTATAAAGTCAAAATTATTCCAAGGTTTACATAAAGTAAGTTTATTGACCGAGCGAGCGAAGCGAGCGAAGCGTCTCCGTTTCAGGTTTGGGCAAGAATGCTTTCGTATGTCCGGTTGTTCTCCTCTACAGGTCGCATTTATGAACCGATTCTCGTGAAATTTTGTGAGCAGGTTGGAAAAATAAATAGAATTTTTTACTCGAGCCAGTTTTTTGATTTTTTTAAAAATGGCGGAGATATGGGGTTTTAAAATGTAAAAAAATCGCTACAACCCAAACGGCTCGATGGATATTAACAAATGAGGTGTCGTTGGATTCGTAAAGACCATGAGAGTGAAACAGATGAGCAAGCGAAGCGAGCGAAGCGTCTCCGTTTCAGGTTTGGGCAAAAATGCTTTTGTATGTCCGGTTGTTCTCCTCTACAGGTCGCATTTATGAACCGATTCTCGTGAAATTTTGTGAGCAGGTTGAAAAAATAAATAGAATTTTTTACTCGAGCCAGTTTTTTGATTTTTTTCAAAATGGCGGAGATATGGGGTTTTAAAATGTAAAAAAATCGCTACAACCCAAACGGCTCGATGGATATTAACAAATGAGGTGTCGTTGGATTTGTAAAGACTATGAGAGTGAAACAGATTATATAATTTTAGTAAAAAGTCAATAGGTTGTATAAAAGATCGCGAAATGTAGTTTACAAAGTTATTGGTGCGGCTACTTTCATACTGCATGTACGTAACCAGGTACATTCATAAGTTTGTATGTGTTATTGAAAGAAAATTATTTGGGTTATTTTTTTTATGTGTGTTAGCAGTTCAGCTTTCCCACCGACATACTCGCGAGGTCTACAGCTCACAGAGCCACTAGTATAATTAACATAAACACTGGCGTAAAGACGTAAGACATTAAATATCAACATCGTATCAGTTGATAGAGTAAATTACAAACAAAAGTATGCAGCTATATAGCTTTGAATTCCAAAATGATTTAAACTTTGTGACATTGACTAAGTTTGGAAGAAAAGGCATTATGAAGGACATTCATCCACTTAAAAAATATACGCGGGATATTTGAGTTAATTTTGTTTATTGGTAATTATTTTTTTCGATTAGGGACTTGCATAGAACACAGAAACTTTTTACGTATAATAAAAATAATTTAAATAAGTTTTGTTCTTAAAAAAGAATAGCAGATAAACGGGTGGACGGATTTCAATGCGGTTTTCTGTAAATTGTAGAGGATTTTTCTGTGACGTTCCTAAAAAAGGTTTGTCAAAATCGCTTCAGCAGTTTTAATTACTAAAACTTTTAGTACAACTTTTACTTGTTATTATAATAAAGCTTAATGGGCGCTGTCAGAATCTTTAATGAAGTACTTCTTCACTGCAAAAGGATCAAACACCGCCCATTTTTCAAGTTTTCTACCTTTGCAGTAAATAAAACTGCTGAACCAATTTTGACAAAACTTTTTAAAAATGTTAACAGTAGAGTTTTCTACATACTTATTACAGAAAATCGCATTAAAATCCGTCCACCCGTTTGTCGGCTATTCCTTATTGAGTACATAACTTTTGAACAGCTGAACGGATTTTTATGAAACTTACACTCTACCCTAAGTTAAAGTAAATGTAAGCCAATAAAAAAGAATAATCAAAATCTGATTGATGGTTACGTAGAAACACGAAGACAAACATAGATACATACAAACATACATACATACCCATGAAATTTTAGTAAACTCGTTTGGTAGCCTTAAAAGGCTAACATGTATGAATATTTTGCGTTTCTGACAATATTACATACATATGTATAGAATTGACAACCTCTCCTTTTTTAAGTTAAAAATACTTCATGTTAAGGCAGGGGATCCTTCCAGTGGCACCAAGAGGACCAAAACCACCTACACCGTGACTCCGTCGCGTCGTCGCCCTGAACTGATTCGACTGACGTGACCAGCCTCGCCAAGCGCTCGCGGATAACCAAGGTTTTATTTCCGACAAATAAAGACCTTTGAAACGGGCGTTCACTACGTTTCTTTGTGGAGATAAGCTCGCCTTTGTAGAATGTTGGCGAAGCTGAAATGTGGGTTGGCTTAACTTTCTTCCTTCTCGATATTTATAGAGAAAATATTGTCAATGGTGTGTGCTTATGTTTTCTGATCCTGGGTACTCTAACCATTGATACTGCTACTATTATTTACAGACCAGGGGCCCAATTTGAACCCATGCGAATTCAAAGGATAGACGTAAAATATTCTCATTTTCGTATGACGCGTCGTTGTCGCTTGCCGTGGACTTTAGACGAACGAAAAGGAAGCTGAAGCGGCGGACTCGAACCATAGTATAAATAAGAAATAGTAGTTCACTAGGCCCCTGTTTGCATCATAACTACCTACTCTTGCTCAAACGGCTAGGGTTGTCGCTTAGCGCCGCGGGTTGCGGTGCGGATTTGTTGCGTCGTCGCTCGTCGCTCGCTCCACGGTAAAACAAGTACCTACTTACAGGTGATGCCCCGTATTCTGCCTCTGAGTGTCACTTGGAGGGGGTATACTTCGCGTATTGTAAAAAGATCACGTCTGAAGTAAGGCAAACGTGAAAAAAGCTTGCATAGCTCTGTCTCGTAGCACGCGAAGGACGCGAGATTTGGCAATGTGTGCATGTGGCGGCGCGTGCTTATACGGAATGCAATGTAGCTGTGGGTGTGCGGCTGTTCTCGCTGATTTGTTTGAAGTGAACCTGGCGTGCTCGAACCCTCATCTGTGCGAAACTATAGCGGCCATTCTACGTCTAATTATGCGGCGTTTCTTGAACAAAAGATTTCCTTTGGCAGGATTGATCTGTAGGTCCAAACTGGAGCCATCTGGAATTCTGATGCAGGGGAAAGAGGGAGAGGGGCAAAGTTTGTATGGGCAAAACCTTTGGACCTACAGATCAATCCTGCCAAAGGACATCTTCTAGGGCCGAAGCCAGAGACTACATATCCAATTGACTGCGCCTGCGGGGGAATGCAGCTCGCCAAACAACGTATGCGACCTATGTTCGATGACGGGCCGCCAGCCAGTTTAGCAGCGGCTGACCAATCACAGAGAGCTGTGATTGGTCAGCCTACCTGGTCCCCCGCCGCCCTTAAATTGGTGAGTTATGCTTCAAAGGAAAATGTATAGGTATCTATGCGCTCTCCGCTGGATAAGTGCTCCCTGCCCGAAGCACAGCCGCTACTAGACCAGGGAGCTCTTTTCACCATCCGTAGTTAATAAAACATTAAAGAGACCTACCGTAATATTTTCCAACTAAATCTGGCGGCCACGACTTTGCCTAAGTAAGATTTACAGCTTCAAGTGAAACGAAAACCATTCAGCTGCAATTAAGGCTATTAACGACAATCTATTTCGGAGTTCCGTAGGCTAAAATTGCGTATGGGAGTACTGGGAAGTGTTTGGAATTAGGCTTTGTTTTGTTTCTGCTGGATTTAAATTCATTTTGCTAGGTCTATACTCTAATGACCGAATGTACAAACTGCTCAAGTAAATAAGCACCATACGGTGATTATCCAAACGAGATAGTGACAACACTGAGTATTTGTCAAATTTGAGTAGGTAGTTGGTTTTGCATACGGGCCTAAATCTTTTTAGAGATAAAAAAAAAAAATTGAAAAAAGAATTAATAAATTGATGTTACCTACGTTAATTTAATTTCATGATCATGATATTAGTTTGCCAGTCTCTACTCTAAATACTTTTTGGGTTTCCGTATCCTATGTAAACATCAAATACCTATTTAAATTTATGTCTAGCAATACACGTTAATACAAGCCATTTTTTAACGTCCAATCCTATCAATCCTCTGCTTTTTCAACACTATCGTGAATGTCGAACGAGCGTTTTCCCATCTAAAGCTCCGCTGGAAGCTTGCCAGTTATCGTGAAAGTTTCCCGAAGCCTTATTTATTGCTTGTTAATAATTTGTTTCAATTTATAGCGTGAAAGCTCCTCTTGTCTTGTAGTTTTTCAGCAACAGCGAGGCGTATTTGTAATAGAATTTTCTTTGGTCTGCTTCAACAACAAATGCTTTCAAAAACTTGTTGTTGAACATTGATCTCCGATGCCATTATTGTATCAGGCGATATTTCGCATGTTTCGTAAGAAATGGAGAATTCACAGTTCTACCTAATAAAATAAATAACTGACTAATAAGCTTTTTTGATAATTTTTTATTATATTAGGTCGGGTAAAAAGTTTATTTATTTATTTATTTTTATTTCCATTTACACCTACCATTACAGGCTAAACCTTATGCGGTAAGTATAATCTTCGTATTTTGCATGAAGACCGTAACGGCTCGAATAAAAAGGTCAAAGCATCTTTGACTTAAAAATTGCCGGATTGAAAACGCTTAAAAAACAACTTTGTGCTAGTTTTACTGACTGTATTAGGTTCATAAACATCATAAAAAAAAATCACGGCCATTATTACATGTCTTCCTTTTTTTTTCTACAACTTTAAAATGTACTGATTTTTAGGGTTCCGTACCCGAAGGGTGCCAAACGGGACCCTATTACTGAGACTTCGCTGTCCGTCTGTCCGTCCGTCCGTCCGTCTGTCACCAGGCTGTATCTCATGAACCGTGGTAGCTAGACAGTTGAAATTTTCACAGATGATGTATTTCTGTTGCCGCTATAACAACAAATACTAAAAATCAAAAGAAATTTAATATTAAGGGGGGCTCCCATACAACAAACGTGATTTTTTTGCTCATTTTTGCTCGATATTGATAATGGTAGTAGGTAGACGCTTAAAATGTTCACAATATATTGAGTATATTATTTACTTAAAAAAAAAAAATTAAATTAGTATTTAGGGGGGCTCCCATACACTTTTTTGCGGTTTTTTATAGATAATGGCACGGAACCCTTCGTGCGCGAGTCCGACTCGCACTTGGCCGGTTATTTATTTCCATTAGATTCACTCATTTTGACACACAGAAAAACAAATGAAAAATGGTCGAAAACAATATTTTATTATATTTATTTCTTTTTTGAAATATAACCTTTTTAATGACATCAAAACCAGCCAGATTAAATTAATAGGTACATCTTAAAAAGATATACACATAAAAATACGAAAAGACGACCCGACCTATTACAATGTCGAAAATCCTCATGTCGTTTTGTTTTTTTGCAGATTCATAATTCATAATTTCTTTATTGCACACAAACAGTTACATAGGACAGTAAAAAACATAGAAAACGTGTACAAAGGCGAGCTTATCTCTAATAAGAGATCTCTTCCAGCAAACCAAATAGGGATGAGACAGGTGGATTGCTGAGCAGGAGTAGACCCATGTGTACAATACATATAATAATTACTTACAAATCAATAGACTACATAAACTAGTGCATACTTATATAAATAAATATGAAGTATATTATATAATATACATAAACTAATAAATACTATACATACTACCTATAATTCTATAAAGACAGGTAATGCTTCTTCACACGACTCTTAAAAATATTGAGAGTAGGACTATCCCTGATGGTGCAGGGGAGTGCGTTCCACAAGCGGATAGCACGAAGTCTAAATCCGTGCTCATAGGACGCGGTGCTATGAGGTGGTACTATGAGCAAGGACACTGCTTGAGTTCTCCGAGGCCTGCTGGAAGAAATAAATTGAAAACGGTCTCGTAGGTAGGATGGATACCGTGGATTCCGTAAAATATTGTAGAGAACATATAGAATGTGAGAATCCCGCCGAAGACGGATCGGCAGCCACTTCAGCTCTTTGCGATGCTGTGATACATGGTCGTATTTGCGCAACCCAAAGATAAACCGAATCCCGAGATTTTGAAGTCGTTCGAGTTTATTCAGTAGATCTTCGTTGGCACTGACCCAGCAAACGTCCGCATAATCGATGAGGGGTAGAAGGAGACACTGAGCGAGGGTGATTTTGGTTTGCCGAGGTAAGAAGTACTGAAGTCTCCTGAGAGAGTGAAAGGTAGCAAATACTCGTCGACTGACCTCATTAACATGAAATGACCAGGACAGCTGGCTGTCGAAGAAAAGTCCCAAGTTTTTGGCTTTGTCACCATAAACGATCGTGGTACCATTGAACGTGACAGGAGGAATGGCCTGTTGTTGCAACAAGTTGAGAGAATGACTGGTACCTATGATCATCGCCTGCGACTTGCTTGGGTTAACCAGTAGACCGAAAGATGAGGCCCAGCCTCTTACACCCTCAAGATCAGCGTTCAGTGCCTCCACAGCAGAGTTTACATCATCAGGAGAGAAGTGGCGATAAATCTGAAGATCATCAGCATAAAGATGATAAGAGGAAGACAAGACGTCCGAGATGGAATTAATGAAAATTGAGAATAGAAGAGGAGAAAGAATACCACCTTGAGGGACGCCTGTAAAGAGGTCACACCATTCAGTTGATGACTCCTCGGACCTGATACGCTGTTGCCGATCTCTCAAATAAGAGTCGAACCATCTGGCAGAAAGGGCGGAGACGTTAAGAGATTTGAGAATCTCAACTAGAAGGTCGAAATCAACGCAGTTGAAGGCACTACTGAAGTCAAGTAAAGCCAACACCGAAAGCTGCTTGCTGTCCATGGCTAGCTGGATGTCATCTGTGACTTTCAGCAGAGCCGTAACGGTACTATGACCCGGTCTGAATCCAGATTGGTACATGTTCAGCAGATTGTTTGAGTGAAGGTAATAGGAAAGCTGGGTATGGACAATGGATTCAAGGACTTTGGATAGGATAGGTAGGATTGAAATAGGACGATACTCTTTAAAAGAAGTGGGACTGGAGGTTTTGGGTAAGGGGATGACTAATGCTTTTTTCCACACGGTGGGAAAACAGCTGTTAGATATTGAAAAATTTATTAAGTGTGTAATAGCTGGCAGCAGTTCATCCAGGATTGTGAAAAGCATTTTTAAGCAAATTTTATCATCACCTACAGCTTTCGAGTTGACTGCTAGTACCGCCTTCTTGACCACATCAATTCCAACAATGCTCAAGCTGAATGGTGTGGTGTCGGGTAAGGACTTAGAGCGCAGGCTCTGAAGAGTGTTTTGTTTAACAATGGGATCCATCACAACAGGAGAGGCAGAAAGGAACTGGTTGAGACCATTGAGGTCTACATTACCAGCATGTAAGTCCTGAGACTTTCCTATACCAAGCGTTTTAAGAAACTTCCACACTTGAGCTGGAGTGTAACTCTCAATACTCTCGTGGATGTGCCGGCGTTTGGCGTCACGACAGAGACGGTTGCAGCGGTTGCGAAGACACTTGTAAGAAAGGAGATTGTCATCTGTCGGATCCTTGCGGTATTTGCACTTGGCTCTGTTCCTCTTGGCCATTAGACGCTTAATAGTATCTGTAAGCCAAGGGGCGGGTAAATGTTTCACTCTTACTTTCTTAAGAGGTGCGTGTTTGTCATAGAGACCCAGGACTATGTTGTTGAAGTTACCGATTTTCTCGTCCATGGTCACACTGGATATTACAGAGGACCAGTCGATTGACAAGGCATCCGAACTGAGAGACCCAAGGTCAATATCCCTAAAGTTACGGATATTAAGAAATTTTGCTCTGCACTTAAGGGGTCTGATCTTATACGAAAGATAGATAAGGTCGTGGAACGAGAAAGGAGAATTGAGCTGACCGTGTACGATGACCTTATCCAATTTGGAGACGATCATGATATCAAGAAGAGAGGGGGTGCAGTGGGGTTGGAAATGTGTGGCATCGAGAGGCAAAATGTGAAGATTAAAGGAGTTGACAATGGACCTGAGTTTGTCAGAACGGGAATTATTTTTAAGAAGACAGGTGTTGAAGTCACCGAGGATGAGGGTGTCGTCATAAAGAGGTGAGAGTTCATTCAGGAGGGATTCAAATGTGTCGAAGTAGTCGATGCGAAGCGACGGGCTATAAAGAACACCAAGAAGGACCTTATTATGGTGAAGAGTTATTTCGAGAAAGAGATGTTCAGCAGACTCGGAGTACTGGCTAGGGGACGCGCTGATCACCTTGCACGGAATTTCCGCACGCAGGTAGATAGCGACGCCACCATCGGCTTTCCCGACTCTGTCGTTCCTGTAAAGCCTGTAACCTGGAAGGGAGTACGAAGAAGATGACAGTGATGGCTTTAGGAACGACTCGGAGACGAGTATGCCGTCGACACGTTGGTCACTAAAAGCCTCGAGCAGGTCCGGATAGCTGGAATGAATGCTTTGTGCATTGATATGCACGATGTTCAGGTTATCCTCCACACCACCAAAGACAGTCCTAATTTTGTCAGAAAGAGGTTCCTCAGAAGAGGAAACATTGCTTTCTGCACTCAGAAAATCGTCAGCATCGTCGTCGTTAGAAGAGCAGGAAAAGTAGCTTTGATTTATAATATCAGGTATAGAATTCATATATATATATATATATCTATCCTATATATAGGTAGGTACCTACTTAGGTAAAAATAATTATAATATAATACGTATAAATTAGATATAGGTGTAAATAAGTAAAATCTACTAGATGATCTAACTACTAAGCGGCAAGCTTATACCTAGACCAACCGTACAGGGAATTGATGTCAGAGATCTTTCTCACAAAGTACAAATAACAAAGAAAGCAATGTAAACATGAAAACAGAGGTAGGTAGGTAGGATAGTCTAAGTAGGTAGGTAATACGTACGTAACACAAAGAAAAAATTAAGCACTATTGTATACAGATCGGACACATTTTAAACAACTTCAAAAAAGGATGTAATTTTACACATGTAATAACACGAACATGACGGGTGGTGACAGAACAAAACAAACAGAAAAATTAGAAAAAACTAAACGCAATGCGTTTTGTTCCGACAAAATGTTCACAGAATGACAGTTGGTTGTCAAAGAAGACTGGAAAAAAGTAACAATTTATGGATATGGAATGGATTCCGCTTTCGCGTCTGTTGGTTATCACACGTGTCAGAGGGATTTTTTCCAAATTTTTGCCTAATCATTGGCTCCCCTTGAGTGGAGATTGTGTTTATCTGGTGGTGGTTGTATTATTTAACCAGGTGAGTAGTATTGGTGTGTTTAGATCCCTCCATGTCCTCGGACATGGAGGGTGATGGGTGTTCCCCACCGGCGGACCCTGGCGGGACGAATGAGCCCAGGGATCCTGTGGAGGATAATGATCGCATGGATTTGACTTTATTTCCTGATAACACTCCCCAGATCCCAAATGAGAGTAGAAAAAGGACCTATCCCGGGGCGGATAAAGAAATTGAAAGGAACACTTCGGTTAAAAAAACTGTAACAGATCCGGGAGTACAATCGGCATCCATGGTGGTGACCTACACTCATCCCAGCCTGACGGGGGATCTTGTTAGGACATACAGTGAGGAAGACATTGGCCCATTTGTAGTTTTGGTCGAAAGGGAAGCTGACAATGCAGCTATTTCTTTCAACCCGTTGAAATTCGGGCAACTTCTATTCCAACTAAATATAAAAAACATAAAAAAGGATGGAATTAAAAAAACAGGAAGGAATAAAATGTCTGTGACATTCCGTAACCAACAAGACGCTAACAACTTCCTTAGCAATTCATTATTGAAACAAAAAAAATACAAGGCATATATACCAACCTATGCAGTTTCCCGAATGGGGTTTGTTAGGGGTGTCCCTGTGGACATGCCGATGGATGAGTTTGTGGAGTCGGTTGATCTTCCGGCGGGATGCGGGGAGATCCTGAAGGCACGCAGATTGAACCGCAAGCAGTGGCAGGATCATGTTGCTTCTTGGGTTCCTACTCAGTCTGTTGTGTTAACCTTTAGGGGCCAAGTCTTGCCGGAGAGAATCTTCTCTTACCACACATCCCTGCTAGTAGAAACATACCAATTGCCTACCATTCAATGCCATCAATGCCTTCGCTTTGGCCATGTCAAGGCTCAATGCCGCTCTAAACCCCGCTGCTTCCGATGCACTCAGTCCCATCTAGGTGAAGAATGTACCGAATTGACTATTGACCCAACATGCATTTTCTGTTCAGGCAACCATGTTGCCACCGACAAAATCTGTCCTGAACAGGGCAGACAAAAATCTATAAAAATGATGATGACCCAAGAGAACATCTCATATGGAGAAGCCTCTTTCAAGATCCCTTCATCTGGAAGATCTTACGCAGAAATGCTCAAAACCCCATCAGTCCTAACTCCAGCACCTACAACCTCAACATCCCATAAAAAAACTGTGTACTCTCAAAGGTCCAGACCTCCTACACTTATAGGTTATGACAGATCAGCCCATAATATGCTGATTGCAGATCCAAAATCTTCAGTGCCTAATGGGTTCTGCCTATCTCAATCATCACAATCTATATCCCCAAACGACAACCTCATTGAAACCCTTTTGTCCCTCATTGTGAATATAATATCTAAATTTAGTGATTCAGTACCGACCAACGTTGCTCAACAGTTATTACAAATTTCCAATATCCTTAACAATGTTCCCCCAAATACTTCAGTGGAACACTCAAAGCATCAAGGCTAAAAAACCAGAACTTCTTAACTTGATTCAACAATATAAACCCATTGTTGCTGCCGTCTCGGAGACATGGTTACTTCCAGGCTCACGTTTTCGGGTTCCTGGTTACTCGTGCCTTCGGGAGGACAGAGACGATGGTTATGCAGGGACCGCTTTATTAGTAAAGCGTTCCCTTACTTTTACCCAAATTCCCCTCCCTCCCCATGGCCAGGAGATAAATGCCATAGCTCTTAGAGCTCTTGGTATGTCTTTCCTGTCCTTGTATATAGCATCCCCTACAGCTTCAATTATTCCCTCTTTGCTATCTATAATTTCCTCTCTTACTCCCCCTGTTATAGTCATGGGAGACTTCAACTCCCACCATATCTCTTGGGGTTCCTATAAGTGTGACCCCTTCTCTCATCTTCTTCTTGACCTTCTGGATAACTTAAATCTCTGTATAATTAATGATGGTTCTCCTACCCGTAGAGTTCATCCCCATCAGAACCCCAAGTCTGCTGTTGATCTTACTATCACTTCCCCCTCTCTTTCTTCTTCATGTCTCTGGAAAAGACTCTCAAGTACTTTTGGGAGTGACCATTTTCCTATCCTTATATCTCTTCCTTCCCAGTCTTATACCCCCATTGACCCCCACCCCCTAGTTCGATACAGGTTGTCTAAAGCTAACTGGGATGACTTCTCCTCCTCGTTAGATGTTAAAATGGATTCAATTCCTCAATGCACTTCTAATAACTTCCTATTACTGTATGAAAACTTTGTGGATGCCATCTTGTCATCTGCAAATTCATACATTCCTATAAAGAAGCCAGGGAAACATAGAGTCTCACCCCCATGGTGGGATTCAGAGTGTACGTTGGTGATTGAGGAGAGAAACGCAGCTGAAACACTATACATTTCTGACATGTCGATGGATAATTTTATTAAATATAAGCACTTAGCCGCTCGAGCTAAAAGAACAATAAATCGGAAAAAATCAGCGGGTTGGAAATTGTTTTGTGAAGGTCTCTCTCCTCGCGCTCGCCCTTCAGTAGTCTGGAGAAACATCCGTAGATTTAGATGCTCTATGAATATAGAGAATGTGTCTTCCAATGATCCTTCAGTTTGGCTAGACGCTTTCGCCGACAGACTTTCTCCGCCATTCTCCCCTTATTCTGATGATCTCCCGTCTCCCCCCTCCTTTATTTCTGCATCTGGGAATATGGACGCCCCGTTCTCTATGCGCGAATTGGAATGCGCACTGGAAGGCCTTGTCGACTCTTCCCCTGGAGTCGATGGGATTCCTTACTCTTTCTTAACTAAATCTAACTTAAAATGTAAATTTAAATATTTGGAATTAATAAACTTCTTCTTTGATTATGGGTCCTCCCCAACTACATGGAGCAAACAAATCATAATCCCAATCCTCAAACCTGGCAAGAACCCCTCTGACCCTAACTCCCGTAGACCTATTGCTCTCTCTTCTGTCCTATGTAAAATTATGGAACATCTATTAAAAACTAGACTTGAGTGGTTCCTAGAGCATAATAACATCTTAGCTAAATCTCAGTTTGGTTTTCGTAAGGGTATGAGCACTATGGATAGCCTAAGCATCATTGTTACTGATATTCACCTTGCATTTAAGAAGAAACAGTACCTGGTGGCAGTATTCCTTGACATAGCCTCTGCATATGATAATGTCATACTCTCAGTTCTCAGGCAAACAATGCAAAATCTGAGTATTCCTGAGAAGTTGACTCGATTTATATGCAATCTTCTCATGGAGAGATCTATATCCATCAAAATTGCTAACTGCCCACCTACTAGTCGTACTGTATGGAAAGGTCTCCCCCAGGGATCTGTCATGAGCCCACTCCTATACAATTTATACACGTATGATCTTGAAAGATGTGTTACCCCTTTCTGTAATATTCTACAATACGCTGACGATTTAGCCCTCTATATTTCTGTAGACTCTTGCTCAGTTGCAGAATCCCGCCTCAACTCGGCGCTGACATATCTAAATGATTGGCTCGTCGCTCACGGGTTATCTCTTTCGGCCTCCAAGAGTTCCTCAGTTATTTTCACCAAAAAACGATCCATTCCCGATATTGATCTCCTCATTGAGGACGAACTTATCCCTACTGATAATAAAGTCAAGTTTCTAGGAGTGATTCTCGACTTCAGACTGACTGGGGTCCCTCACTTGACGTATGTTGCCCAAAAATGTGAGAAGGGTATTAACGTTCTTCGCTCCTTATCAGGAGTATGGTGGGGGGCTCACCCCTACTCTCAAAAATTAATCTACAACGCGATTATCCGTAGCCACTTTGATTATGGCGGTTTCCTTTTGGACCCTTGTAACAAAGCTGCCACCGTCAAAATTTCCAGAATCCAAGCTAAATGTCTGAGAATAATTTCAGGAACAATGAAATCATCCCCAACTAATGCTCTCCAGGTTGAATGTGTCGATCCCCCGCTTTATCTCCGCAATCAATATTTATGTGATCGATTTTTTTTAAAGCTTGTTCAGGTTTCTTCTCACCCCTTACTCTCTAAACTCGAAAGACTCTTTCAGATCACTACGGCTCAAGGTTACAGATCCCTGAAGGATCTTCCTTGTTTAGTTCGAAGTTTCATAAATTTTTTCCGTATCCGTCACCCCATATTCCATTTTGATACTTTTCCACTCTTTTCCTTCCCATATCATTGTCTTATTTTTAATCCTCAAATCTTATTAGATTTTGGTATACAAAAAGACTCAATTGAACCCAATAGGCAATTTAATAGAATAATAACAGAAAAATGGCCAGGGTGGCTGCCCATATTCACGGATGCATCCAAGCTTTCCTCTTCCGGGAATGTTGGATCAGCCGTGTGGATCCCTAAATTCAAAATTATTTTAAATTTCAAACTACCTCCGGGTTCCTCCGTTTTTTCCGGGGAGGCGACGGCAATATTTGAAGCCATCTCGTATGTTGAATCCCATTCTTTGGATAACACTTTGATTTTGTCAGACTCCTTAAGCTCTCTTTACGCAATTTCTGCTAACCCATTCAAATCAAAACTAAAGTCTCCTCTTATATTAAACATTCGTCATGCTTTGTTCAGATGTCATTCTCGGGGCATCAACATTATTCTTGCTTGGATTCCAGCTCACATTGGTATTTCGGGTAATGAAATGGTTGACTCTTGTGCGAAGGAAGCAGTAGAGACTGGTGACTTATCACACTACAAAATTCATACCCAAGACCTAGTTTCTACGGCTAAGACTCGTCTGGAAAAATCTTGGGACTCTTCATGGCAGTCATCTAGATCCTTAAAGGGTAGGCATTATGGTGAAATTCAGCCGTCAATACCTAAAAAACCTTGGTTTTTCAAGTACAGGGATGTGTGTAAGTCCGTTACATCGACTATCTGTCGACTTCGCCTGGGACACTCCTGCACTCCAGTATTTCTTGCTAAAATTAGGATAAGGGATTCCTCTCTTTGTGAATGCGGCCTGGCTGACGGTACGCCTGATCATTTGTTTTTTGAATGTACTAATCTTCAAACCTCACTGTATGACATCCTCCCTGGTAAGATCCCCCGTCCCGTCAATCTGAAATTCTTATTGACTCTTTCGGATCCTTCCTTTATTCACATCCTTTCTAAATTTATAACCTCTAACAAAATTAAACTGTAGTTAAGTAGATGTTGAATTATTATAGGTATTATGTTATATCTGTATGTCTTCTTTTTGTGTCTAATACCCTTACCTATAACTTTGTAACCACTTATATATATAAGTATATTGTTAAATTTTTGTTGTCCTAATAATTGGTGTTTGTCCGGGTCTTTTTATAGGTAAACAAGTCACAACTCTGAAGATACATCGATAACTGTACAAAGTGATCCCCTTCGTGTCATCTTTAACACGTGATATTGGCGGAATTACTGTAGGGATCCACAGTAGAAGCCATTAATCCAAAAATTGAATTGAATTGGATATGGAATGTGCCGAGTCACGGAAGAAAATAAAATAATTACCTATGTGTGTGTTACATTGGACTCAGAAATTGTGGACTACCTCACAGTGGGAGAAAACAAATTATGACAATTGTTGAACCATATTCCACGCAAGGCAATGAACACCGAGATATTTGGTGGACCTGCGATGACCCAACCTCACTTCTTCTGAGCACCCTTCCTGGTCTTGACACTCCCGACGGAACCACCAGTTGCGACCTCAACTGCCTTCTTCTCCTTGTCAGGCGACGACGAATGACTGACCTTACACGGGTACTTGGAGGTCAGAGGCTTCAGGTCGCGCCAGCACTCCACTTTGTGACGGGACTTGTCAGGCAGCAACACAATGATTTTGCCATCCGATGACCAGGCATTACTCATCCCGAAATGCTTGCGCGCTGCCGTGAAGAGTTCGTGCCGGGCCTTAGTTAGGAATTCGGTGATTGTGATGCTGGTACCCTTGAGGGCTTTCTTGAGTCGCCACACTTCGTTGCGGGCCGCCACGGAGTTGAAGCGAACAAGCAGAGGCCTGCCCTTCGCCCCCTTAGCACCCAGACGATGAGTGACACTGATGGCTGGCCCCTATGCACTCGATGGAGACCTTAAGGCGGTCTGCCAGCACTTCCTTTATGACTGCACCCGGCTGCTCGTCGGTTGCCTCCGGTACTCCATGTACTAGTAGCACCTTCCGCCTTGATGCTGTCTCGTGCCGGTCCAGCCCCAATGTCAGCAGCTCCATCTGCGACTTGAGCATCCCAAGACACTTCCAAATGAGGGCCCTGAAGTCGGAGAACTCACTTGCCAAACTGCTGATGTTCATGGGAGCCGGAGAAGGTTTGACCGCATGCAGCTCCTGCTCCATCTTCTCCATGCGTTCTTCAAAGTACTTCACAATAGAGTTCATATTCAGTGAAAGCTCGGCTGACAGGTCCATAGTAGTTTTTGTTTTGTCCATTGTTATTTTTGATAAGTGAGAAATTATGGTGAAGATAGTTTATTTATGTGAGAATTGTATAGATAATTTGATGTGGCAGGTCTAGGGTAAGTTTTATAATAAATATGTATACATTAAATTATTGTTTATAATATTAAATGAATTTTAAATGAGGACCTAATAAATTTAGATGTTGACACTTAGGACTACCCACATCAAAAAAAAAGCAGATAATTTTATGACTTATTCCTTTTGATAACACCCATCTACCAGAAAAGACTGTACTGTTTGTACCCATGCACTGTATTATTTCATATTTACTGGGTTATTTTGATTCAACTTACTAACCATACAGGGTGTAACAGAAAGGTGTAGTCATATTTTAGAGGGTTGTTCGGGACATCATTCTGAGCAACTTTCACTATGAAACCGATCTGATCAGAGCAACTTTAATTTTCACTTCTCTACATATTGTATTTCTGTTTGTATGCCTAATGGCTGGACGTAAGCACATATGTAAAATTAAGAACTAATCTAAAACTACGATCCACAATAAATGTTCTGATTTCTGATTTCTGATTTCATATACATATACAATATGGAATAATAAAAAATAAAGTTGCTCTGATCAAATCGGTTTCATGGTAAATGTTGCTCAGAAGGTCTCCCTAACAACCCCCTAAAATATGACTACACCCTTCTGTTACACCCTGTATATCGTGGAAACTCGGAGCGTACGGTCGTGTTCCCTGTTTCGGGTTTTCTCGATAAATCAAAGACTTATAATGAAATGTCAAGATGCGAGGAGCATGTAATGAAGCACTTGCAAAATATACTCCCATATCATTTTGTACTAAATCGAGTTTAGCTTTAGGTGGTATTTATTACCCTTTCGTGGAAATCGCGGTGTTACGTAATTGTATATTATTGTGCAATGAATGTTATAAGGCTGGTGTTTGTCTTAATAAAAGCGAAGTACTTTGGAAGTTATTTTTTTTTTGAAACGAAAAATAACATGAAATATAAGATTATCTTGTTTGTGTAGTAAACCGTTTTTCTTCGAAGTAAACAAACAAAAGAATTGTATGAAGAGATTTAAGAATGTTGAGGAAACGATAGATGTATACACCAGGATCACAGCAAGTGATGGTCTTAAAAGTCTCTGTCTACCCCTCTTCCGGGAAAAGGCGTGAGCATCTATTGTTATCTATTGTACCAATGATTTAATTAATTAACCAATTAATCATTTTTTTAATTAACTTCTCATTAATTCAGATATTATCGGACGCTCCGTGTTTCAGATAGCACGTTAAACTGACTTAGTATATAGTAGTCGTAAAACCGAAGGGTTGGAAGCACCAACCAACACTGAGCCAGCGTGATGGAGTATGGCTCAATCTTACTCGTATCCAGGTAAAGGCCTGTGCCACTCGGTGGGGATTAATGGGCTATATTTACTTTACTTTTATTGTAACTCGTTGTAAGGAGAGCTAAACTAAACTATACTCGATGGTAATCCCTCACTATTCTATATAATTTCCCTGCACAGCTTGCTTGAGCTTACCTACGTATGTGATCATCGCTTGACAACCATTTTCCATTAGCGCAACAACCTTAATTTGCTCGAAACAGATTGTTAAATAAGTACAACCATGTTTTGCTTTGAGCAACGGAGGCGGTTCATCTGCGGGCTGTTATGCTAGAACTGAAATATTTATAAATAGTTTTTTCAAATCGTTTGATAAATAAGGAGGGTATCAAGAGGGTATCAAAATATGAAGCAAATTGAGAACCCCTTTTAATGTGATCCTCCTTGTGCCGATCAGGCCAAATGACAGTTGAAAAATAATGTGTACTGGCTAAACCACACGAGTGTGCCTCTGCCACCCTGTTTGGTGAAAAGCGTGACGGTATGTTATGTTTCGTGACTCTATTGGTACATCACAAATAATTAGAAGACCCATAATTGAAACAAAAAGTAAACTTTAGAAAAAACCGACTTCCACAAACCCTATTTGATTAGATTGAGTTTAATACAAACTGTAACCCCTTATCCCCCCCCTTGGGGAATTAATTTTGTCAAATCCCATATCAGTGCTACCCCACGCTACTAAGGAACCCCTGTACAAAGTTTCATGGCTCTAGGTCCACCGGTTTAGGCTATGCGTTGCCTGCCCGTCAGCCACGTATTGTATTTGTACCTAGTATTGAGCAGATCTGGTGAACATATTTATGTGGTCTTCCTTAGCAGTTCCGCATCACAATATTATGCTTACCATGTGCATTTGCACGAGTTATTATGAAAAACACAAAAATCACTATAGGTCTGCCTATAATATTTGAAGAGTTCCCTCGATTTCTCCAGGATCCTATCATCAGATCCTGACCTGGTGTCGGGACCAATGTGAAGGTAAACCCTTTCAAACAAAAAAATAATTTTCCAAATCGGTCCATCCGTTTAGGCGCTATCGGGGTACAGACATAAAAAAAAAAACATCCGGACGAATTGTAAACCTCCTCCTTTGGGAAGTCGGTTAAAAAATAATGAAGATTACCTCCTGCAATGCACGAAGTTCACACCTCAGGTAAGAGTGGTTCCACTGCATTCTATCAGCGAGTAAGCGATCGATCGCTGGTAGAGCTGGAGTCTCACAGTTGCGACGACGGCTCGTTACGGACCCGACGTGATCGCAATTCAGATTGCCTATTTATACACACTACCTCCGACACCACTCTCTACTTCCAACGGACAACGTAACCAGGATATAAAGACCTCCGCTAGAGAGAAACCGCCGAAAAGGCAAAGGTCAACGTGAAACGGATCCTGAATCAAGTCCTAAAATGAAGCGGTTTTTTTGCGATTTTTATCAGACTAACGCGCAAAAAGGTCGAGTGAAGCTTAGTTATTCGCGAACTTTACAGTGCTAACAAATGGAAAGTTTCTGAATAGTAGGATCGGGATTACGTTTTGTTTTCCATTCAATTTGTTGGGATTCAAATGGAAAGGCAAAGCAAAGCTTCAGTGCTGGCTTGCTGTGAGTACAGTTTGTACATATTATTTCAGCTCAGGCTACATTAAACTGTTTTTGCATGCAGTCGGACGGACCACCGCGCAACCGGTGCCGGCATCGGCATCGCGTTTAAACGCGCAAGAATAAACTTTATCATTATGACAATACGGCAAGTCAAACACGAAGCCGATGCCGACTGCGGCTGCGCGGTAGGGCCCCTGATCTTTTGTGCACGGACGGAGGTTCATTTGTTTTTCAGTAATATGTACCTATTGGTTAACGATCGAAACTAAAATTCTGTTCCAATATTGGGCTCATGGACAAATTAATAAGTCTTTACTTGCGTGGGTACGAATTTTCAACCAAGAGGGTTAACGTTGTCAACCCGTCTAAAATGTATCTTCAAGCAAAGTACTCCCCATGCTATTCTCTATTAAGGGCTACGTCGGTCCATCCTCACTGACAGAAATGTATCGAGTTTAGCATTATTTAATAATGTATTTGTAATTTGAATACTGTAACAGCGGAAAAAAACCTCCTGAATAATAACTGCAGCAACAAATGTACGTTTTAATTTAAACAGACAGAACACAAAAAAAAAACTTTCCATCCGCAAAACACGATTCAAAATTAGCCAAATAAAGCGAGCGCAGACTACAGGGTGATTTGGTAACGAAATCCCCACACAAAATGCACGTAGGATTAATACAATCGTGCGGTGTGGGGCCAGACGGACGATGGACAAATGCATGCATTGAATACTAATATAGGCACCGTAGGACCTCATTCATAATTTATGTACCTACCCAGGAGAGAACATGTTTGGGAAGGTAGGTAAATATCAATAATCGGTCAAGTGCGAGTCGGACTCTCACACGAAGGGTTCCACAGTTCCACACCATTCGTACAAGAAACAAACGCCTGACAGTCAGAGAATATCTTCAATCTTCATCTCGTAATTTTGCTATCCAAAAAATATTAGGCGCTATTACATTGAAATTGACTTATTACTATTTGATTTTAAACTATCTTGATTTTTCGCTTGTTTCAGTATTTTTTTCTGCAGCGGCAAAAGATGTACACATTCTGTGAAAATTTCAACTCATTATGGCTATTAAGTTTCGTGCGATACAACCCGCTGACGGACAGACATACGGACAGTGAGGATTAGGAATAGGGTCTCGTTTGGCACCCACCCTAAAAATAAAATTGTTATATTCTTACAGTTTCACTAAATATTGTCGTCTGCAATCCTAACTAAGTCCTAGTCCTAACTCCTTCACTTGGTCTTATTTCAAACCGTCCTTACAGAATTCATTAAGGTTGAGGGTAAATCGAGTGGAGGAGGTCCTGATTATAAAGTCCCATTGAGTAACATTGTGATTTCAATCCAAAATCCTTACCAGAACTTTGGTATCCATTCGCGATCTATTCTAGAGATTAATACAGGCAATCATACTAAAAGTTTAACTTTGATAGGGCATAGGGCGCATCGCGTAACGCGTATCAATTTCAATGGTCGCTCAACCTAGATGCATGAGCAGTTACGAGCAAGGAAAGTAAGTCGCACCTCCCGAGACTCCATAGCAATCTTTAGGAGACATGTGCCCGGATGCACAGTCGCAAATTCAAAAAGTTTAAGGAACACTCAAATTCGAACATCACTATGTTTCGCTCGAGAAATTGCCATTAAAGCTGAGCGTCGTCGATTTGCATTTGCACGCACGCTACGGATTCTTACTAATACTTAGTTTGTAATAGACAATTCGTGTGCGAACAGTAAAGATAGTGGATCGGGTGCTTGATTATTTCATAGAAGCTATCACAAATCCCCACAACCTTACTTATTTGGTATAACGCTGCGCTGTGTGGTGGGAAGTCTTTCATTTATCAACAGAAAAACTGAAAATGAAAACGAGGATTGTACGATTTAGCAATCGCACAATGTGCACACTCTGCCAGTTTACCTAACAAATCAGTGTCACGATACAACAAGGTAGAGTGCGCTCGTGTGCATTAGCGCAATTAAATCAATTTACGTAAATCGGCCGTTTTACTAAACTATCATCATCAACATATCAACACAAGCTGTAGTATCTACCAAGAGACCCAACAAGGATGTGCCGCCAAAGATGTACGAGATACCTTGATATGTTTGTATCTTGAGCGGCATTTTATTTGAGCAGCAGTGTCAGCAACCGGGGAATACCGAGGCGAGCGATCGAGGATAATCTGTGAACAATGCTGGAAATGGGTTCACGGAATATTGGAGTTCTAGAAAAGTTGTAGGTTAACTGCCTAACGTAGGGATTGTGCTATTTCAGATGGTTATCGCAGATAACTGTACTGTTTGCAACTTTTAATAGAAAAGGTTTCTTTAAGCACAGATACTATAATATTATACTAATACTTTAAGCACAGATTCATAAAGAGTTAAGTAATGTTTTTTTTTACGTAAATAATTCAGAAGGACAGAATTTTCCGGATTATGCCCAAAATTATTTAATAATCAAACGTGCATTTTATCGAATACTCCAAGCATATACCACTAACGATGAAGTACCTAACCCTCTTTCCCACATCTCCTATCAAAACTCGGATCTAAAAACTCACTGATCTTTACGATAACACTTTACGGCAAGACAAAAGAACTTTATCGTGTTGTAAACAAGACACCATTACAACAAATCCCATGACAGTTGATACACACACACTCCGCTATCACAGGCCTCTTACAAGCTCTTACAGGTCTACAAAATTAAAAGTGCATCTAGGCTGAGTTGTTGCATACGAAGAATGACAACACTCCACGGTCGGTTTTTCTTTGAAATAGCGTGCTTAGAAAGTTTGTGGTAGTTTAATTCAGTCGCGTGGCGCAAACGCATCGGTGTTTAATCTTCATCCCCCGCCTTTGATGTGAGGGTTTGGCCTGTGTTTGGACAAACATTCCACTTTAATTACAGCCTCATTAATTTTGGATTATTTGCAGAGTTGGTTGGTTGAGCGTGTGTCCAATGTTTGGTCGCTTGGGTTTTTATTTGTAGGTTTATATATAAAGTAACTATCTTTTACCTCAAGTAGCTCCTTCAGTATCATGAAATGGTTTGGGTTGTACTTTCAGAATCGAGTTAGAAATTTAAACAATAACTGCAGATTTAGACTAGCAGCCACATACAGTAGAAATCATCACTATCACTTCATCACTACATAGTATAAAACAAAGTCGCTTCCCGCTGTCTGTCCCTATGTATTCTTATATCTTTAAAACTACGCAAAGGATTTTGAGACGGATTTTTAATACATAGAGTGATTCAAGAGGAAGTTTTATATGTATAAAACATGCATAATATAGTGCACCGTGCATTGCACCCGTGCGAGGCCGGGGCGGGTCACTAGCACAGAAGAGAAAATATGCCACTAATATGTAAAGGAATAGGGCCATACTAAAACGGCTGAATTTTGTAAATCCCTATTTTTTTTTTGTTGTTTTGTTTTTCCTCAATTTAGTAAAATTGCAATGCAAAATCAAACGTCCATGCAATATGAGAACTTCTCCCCTCGAGACGAAAGCGTCTAGCGGCCAAATTGCGTCATTATTTCAAATTTGTTCCTCCGAGACTAAACAATGCTAATTCCGCGAAACATCTGCGTCTGCTCAGTATGCAGGAGGTTTCGCGGCAATTACAGGGATTATTGGGCGGAAGTCGCGTCGGGTGCCCATTAAACTGGCATTAGGAGTTCCTTCCGGTTTTTGTTGGGGGACGGTGACGCAGCGTGTGCATATTGCTTTGTCTTTCAGTGCACTTCGGCTAAACGGATTCTAGAGTAAGATAATATTTTTGAAATCGTCCACTACTGCCTCCATAGTTAGAGAACAAATCTAAGGTGTCCGATGTTACAGTTGCTGTAGAACCCATATGCACTTATTTGAAAGTGGTTGAGCTAATTCCATAACTACTCTCGCCCGTCCAAAGTCCACGGCCCGCGATTTTCAACCTACCCACATCAAGGTACAATTCAAAACCTATGAAAAAAATAGAACAAAACATCATGGTCTTTTGTGGACGCTGTACGTATGAGTACCTAAGAACTTTACGTGCTCTCCAAGGGACTCTACAGTAAAACAATACAAAAACTATGTAAAACGAACAAAAGCCGTTTAAAAACCTGTCCCTAACAGTAACCAAAGAACCAAAGTCCGCACTGCGCGAATCTCAAAACTTCAGTAAGCATTCCCAGCTCAGAACTGTTATCTCAAGCAAGCAGGTGACAAAGAAGAAAATAAAGTTACCCGGACAGCCCGGACATCGGACATTATTCATGTTTATCGTGAACTGCCGGCACAGGACACCGCAATTAGAGGATTTATTTTATTTTTATTTTATTTTATTTATTTGGGATGAAAAACAACTACACAATACATAGATGTAACTAACTATTACAAAAACAAAAATGTTTTATTGTGAAGCCCACAGCATCATCCACAGGTACATTTTAGTTGGGGCTGCTGTTAACAAAATAATCATGATTTAGGAAAATGTAAGTGTTTTTACATTTTATATAGATATATATATGTATCTCAAGTTTGTAAAAAATATGTGTTTACAAAAGAAAAAGAAAAAAACAGGAATCTAAAACATAGATAAAAATTAAAAAATTTAGTCCAACGCGCTGCAAAAATATATTGTAATTATTTTTTTTTTACAATTCAGTAATTCGAAAACTGAAACTACAGCTGATCCCGATCCTGACAAAACTTAAGGTCCTGATATTCAGATGTTATCCCCGAAACCTGCTGTTTGAATTTGTGTATTGGTGTACTAAATATGTCTACAGTCTCGAAGTGTGTGTTGAAAGTATCTACCAGTTTTCGCAGAGGTACGCGTAGTCCTGCATTTGTTTTACACTGCGTGGTCGCGAATAGTTTTCGGTCACGCACAGCACGCATATGAAATGATCGAGGCACCAAATAGCACAATTTACAAGTGAGATCTCTGCAGTCGAAATTGTTGTTACATAGATTATATAATATCGTTGCTTCCAGGATTGTACGCCTAGATTCAAGCGTAGGTAGGTTGTATAACTTAAGTAGCTTAGGATATTTAACTCCATTCTACTTTTAAAATTCTCGCAGCATTTTAAGCGGTCGCGTACGAATTAACAATAGGACTTGGATTTCGCACAGTTTTATTCGGAAAGTCAGCCCGCAATTTGGTCTTTTTGGCTCGTTGTGGTTTTCCGAAATCTGTGCACGCTATTTAATGGTACAAAATTATTCAGAAACCGTTAAGCGAATAAGGAAACTTTTTTTACGAAATGTGTATAGTATACTTAAACAATTATACTTGGTAAGTAAAAGACTATTTTTATTACAGTTAATAAAACAGATTAACTATACAACTTAACCTAACTTACAACTACAAATATTTTTAAACCAAATAAAAAATATATTAGATAAAATGTATCTAAATGTATGTAATGGAACACAATTTCTGATCATGAAAACCTTAAATCTGTAATCGGTAAAATAATGAAAGAAATAACGCTTTAAAACAAGCAAATCCAAAATCAAAACCCAAAGCTGAAAGCCCGCCCAGTCACTACCAGTCGAACTTTCTCGAAAACAAAACACGTGATACTTTACTAGAATATTAATGTTGATGTGTACCCTCTTTGCTCAGTGGATGGTCGGACTAAGCTGAGCTTTCAACGCACTACCGACAGATAAGCTCCTAACAAAAGGTTGTGCTTGTACAGTCAACCAGCAGATATATGTGAGCATCCAAAAAAACAGAAATACACATCATAAAATAACACAATATAGCGTCACGCCTTTTCACGTACGGGGTGGCAGAGGCACAAATGTGCCAACTTTAGGCCAGTTACTGAATACTCCATTATACATATAGTGATACAACTTTCCACCGATATTTTGGCTTGCGGTGACAGGTGGTTCACTGTATAAAGTTGCGTAGAACTGTAAACGCCACTCACGCACCAAAAGATCGTTGAAAGACTGTAAATAATTTTAATACTTTATGCATGTTGACAACTTTCGCCAAAGAAGAAAGAGCGATGGCGCCACCATCTACTCCATGTGAACAGCATACACTACAACAACTGACAGCGAAGTGACGTTTTCAAAATGGCGTCAGTAGTTTCCGCTTCGGCCGTTCTACAGATAAGATGGTGGTTCGGTACTTTTATTTCTGATTGTGTATAAAGTGATCTATTTGAGTTTGCTTACATATATCTGGTGTTGACAGTACGTCTAACAGGATTAGCGGAAGTTTGTTTCTAAAACTGGAAGAATTAATTAACTATTGATGAGTGGTTCGGAATTTCGATGTGTGCTAAGTACTTTTTGCTTAGCCGTTTTCCAGCATTTTGGTTCATGATTACTAATCTCCATGATACACGGGCAGAAGTAAGTACGTTTCCGTTATATCTTCCAATTTTCCACGAACAGTTGAGTTGGATCTAGTTGTATGATCTTGCATAGAACTGTTGTTATCAAATAAAACACATTCAGTCACTGCTCTAGAAACCAAAATAGAAAAATTGGTCAAGTGCGTGTCGGACTCTCACATGAAGGGATTGTAAAATTAATTATAACATAGAGCTCGTCTAAGCTGAAATGACGCGCCCCACTCCTTGGTTTTGTATTTACTTGTCATACAAAACCCAGGAGTGGGGCGCGTCATTTCAGCTTAGACGAGCTCTACCACGTTTTCTCTCTATTTTATTTTCATATCACAAGAAGCTAGACATAGCTAGAAATATATCTGGTTTAGTACGTATCAATGCGAATTTCGCATTAGATGTTGTTTGCTGAAACTGTCTGTATCGCCTCAGTAGACAAATCTTCCCTATCCATCAATTAATTAACGAAGTTATTGATTTCCCTGCCGTGTGGGAATGCTGGAATACATTTGAAGATACCTCACTTAGGCTGGATTTTACCAACAAAAAGTTATACGAGAATAACTACTTATCCCGGGGATTATTTGTATGACAATGACAGTTCAAAATTAGGTGATGTCTATGAAAAAGAAGAAGATACTCTCGAGTAAAAGTTACTCTTATCGACTTACCCTTGGCTCAATATTACTTGATATCTTGAAAAAAACTACTATCACTTCTAGTCGTTCATCAAACTGTGTAATTTCTAGTTTTGTTACTAAAATTCAGTTTATTTCGGCTACAAAACTTACTGACTACAGCGAAAATGAACAGAGGCGTACCTACTCTCAGCCATAACTGCTATCGGCTGACGGTATGATATTGTTTAAATATAATGATTCTGACTACACGACATCCTTGATGTTAAATTCGTATAATTGATTGTTTATTTTGCTACCATCCAGCAGGAAGAACCAATAATTTCTTTTCAACAAAACAGACATTGCAATTTAAAGACAAGACCCTCTAAGACCCCGAAAGTGTCCCCCAATTTTGACGCAGATTAAGAGTCACGGCACAGGTAGCTACACTTTGGGGCTGGATAATATAATTACTGGAGCAATCGATGGAAATCTCCCTCAAGATATTGGGGTGTCTGTGCGACCTCTTGCTGCGAAATTTCTTTATGGGCTTAATTTTTTATGTGTTGTGGAGATCGGGGTTGGAGTATAAACCTTTTGCAATTTAGAACTTCGGTTTTGTACTTTACCTATTGCTCAGGAATGATCAAGTTGAGTTATTTAGGCCTCTGACACAGTTTTAGGACGACTAATACCGAGTAGCGATATTAGCCGGTCATCTGAAACACGAAAGCACCCGAAACAAACGCCATATAAAAATTCGGTCAAGTGCGAGTCGGAATCGCACAAGAAAGGTAGGTACCGTACCATCGTACAACACAACTTAAGCAAGCACTCAAAACAATAAAACAAAAACAAAATTAAAAACAAGTCTCTTGTATGGGGACCCCCTTTAATTTGTAATATCTCTCGTATTTTTTGTTGTTGCGGCAACAGAATACAAATTCTGTGAAAATTTCAACTTTCTAGATTTTTTATTTTTATTTATTTATTTAGTTACACATTAATTTTAACTTGGTAAGGTACATCAGAATACCACTTAAACCACTGGGGTTTGTCTGTGGTGTGATCTACTCATTAATTATAGCATCTAATATAAACATAATTTTACGGTTCATGCTCTAGGACCCGCTGACGGACGGACGGTACGGTACCCTAAAAACGCACGTCTCAGCCAGATTTGGCTCCACCTGCACGATCGTACAATTCCTGGATGTTCTAAAGTAGAAACTTCTGATTAGTGCTGAAAATTTAAGTACCTCACTCAAGAGCAACTGGTTTATATTTCAGGTGACGTTCGCTTTGTTCCAAAGATCTCGCTTTCCCGACATATTCATGGGAGAAATATTCATGAGATCAACATTAAGTGACCTAGCTTTAGTGACGTAATAGACTGAGGCAGTCCATCACCCAAGACAAAGGTCACAAAGTGCCATTACACAAGCAACTCTGATTAGCTAGCACAGTAGTGGCTGTGAAATGCTATTGTGTGTACAATGGTGGGTGCCTATTTATCCCGCTTAGCCTGGGGATATTGGTTGCTAATTAAGATTGTTGGTAACTACGCCTGTGTATATATGTGTATTGTATAGTAAAGTACGTGCGTGGCTGCCTATGTTCCCAACTCGACAGATTTCCATTTCAGTACCTAATTTCTTTTTGATGATAGATTCAATCAGTGTAATTTCATAAATCGATATTTATTTATTGTACTCACATGACATAGTATTTACTTATGATAGAAAAAACACATCCAAAGGCGAGTTTAATCTAACAAAACGAATATAACGCAGTTTGATCATTATTACTGATTCTGATTGCTGGAAATTTCCCACGCTCTACAGGTTACCATATTTTTATAAGTATTGGTTGCAAATTATGCCTTAGCCACCCCTGTATGCTTAGCATGGCACTTTTTACTCTCTCTCGACGTCGAGAGAGAGACTTACAAGTACTTGCCATGTTTATAATGTGGTCGTCCATCTCCCTCTCCCGCGCGCGTCCGTAGTGAACGTGACACGTCGAGACATCTCGGGCTCGACAGAGAAAATGACATTTGTGCGCGACGATATGTTGTTACATACATTATCGGTTATAGAGGAGTAAATCTGTTCAAATAATGCTTAAATGTGGAAACATGTAGACACGGGATTTATCTCGCGGCTCTGTGGTTTTGTATTGTCGCAGGAATAACACGACACACCGTTGTTTTCGTGTGGCTGCGGGCTATCACGCGATCACAAATTCATCCTTGTAGCTCTGCTCATATTCAAACATGGTGGTGAAATTTCACGCGGAGGATTCAGCGGCTTGGCAAAATGGCGGTCGGAACTTGCTTACAGACCGCGCCATTTTCGCAGATACACCGGGACTATTGATTTAATCTCGATTTTGAACTCACTTTGAGTTTTTCTTAAGACAATAGTGCAGTAGTAAGTGAAGTCTCGATCAGTCTAGTCCATATATCTAGAGCAGAATGGCAAAAGGATTTTCCGTTACATACATATTGTTCAATATGTAAAGAAGACTGGAAAATTCAGCAAAATCGTTGGCTTAAAACTGAAAAATAGGTATGCCTTTACAAACTCACACTGGGATAGGCACCTGTATTATTTGTAAGCTTGTATAATCATCATGTAAAAAGACGATGCGAAAGCAAAAACATTTGGTATCGGTTTCGGAAACTTCTGAGAGATCACGTAGCGGTAAATACGTCTTGAAAAGAATAACACCATTCTGAATAACACCATTCATCATGTGGCTCAAGCTCAGGGGATTTGAGGGTATGTGCTATTCACGACGGCGATAGGACGCGTTCGGAATAGGGCGTGGGTGTATTACCCATACTACTAGTATTTAAACGAGCGAAAAACAGTCCAACCTTACTTATCTGAAATACACTTACTAAATCTCCGAAAAAAATACTGGTCCACCGAAAACCTCATGTGACCGTTCGGAAAATCAGTATTTCAGGAGGTTTAGTTTTTGTAGCCTAAGCTGTGTACTTAAACTTTATACTTTAGTGCACAGAAATAAAATACAGACACTTAAAAATGATCTAGTGATGATGATGAAGTGATGATAGTGAAGTGATGATATATCTGTCTGTCCCTATGTAATATGCTTAGGTCTTTAAAACTAAGTAACGGGTTTTGATGAGGGTTTTTTTTTAAATAGAAGAGAGAATCAAGAAGAAAGTTTGCATAAGTGCACCCGTGCGAAGCAGGGGCGGGTCACTAGTTATTATCTAAAAACTAAATATCGGGCTCAACCATACTGTCAACACAGCCCATCGCCGACTTTCAAATCTCTCGCGTTTTCCGCACTCAGTTTCATTCGCCATTACGTCCTTTAGTGCGATGACGGATGGTGACTAGTCCCCGGAAACGGAAACGCACCCGTCAAATCTTATGAAGGGAATATCGTAATATTTTAAGCACATTTTTGATAAATCACTGCATCCCTTTGAGGTTTATGCATGTCATAAAACCAGTGACCGTTTTTTGCAATCATATTTGTTTTATAAACAGCCAAAAAACTATCTAACTAACAAAAAGTTCCATTCGTCTGTGGTCAGTCTGTGCAATAATAACACAGTTATTACGCGTGCACTTACGCGATAGGTACGTTACGTACGTACTTTCTTTTCTTTTAGGGTTCCGTTTGATATTCTTCGTACAGAACCCTAAATTTAATAAAAACAAGAGAACCTCTTTCATAAAGAACATGCATGCAATGTCGAGCTTATACATGGTACAGTCGTACATATTGGTTGAATTTATAAGAAATTCGTGGCCACGGCTATGTCTCTGCCACTTCATACAAAAAAGTCGTGACGCTGAAAAAAAATCTCTCGTTGTAGCAAAACTAATTTTATAAAAAAATCAGAAGCGGGACATAAAATCACAGAGTGGAAAATAGCCAAATGGAAATAAAACAATCAGCTTGCAATTTTAAAGCGAATGCCCTACGGAAGCTACGTAGTGCAGAACGATACATTTTACAATGAAAAGTGCAAAATGAGCGTTGCCTACTGACCATAAATTTCAAAATGTGCAGGTGCGTTTTAATTATTTTTTTGGTAAGAATTACATTGTCAGTAGACACAAAATGTTAATTTTAATGTTCTAAAAGTTCAACAGTTCACGACTAAATCAATATTTGGCTCTAAAGGTCTACACTATCCTTTAGCTCCGACGTCTATGTCTATTGTTCTCCATTGTAAGTTAGTTCGGCCCATGTCCTTAAGAGAGTATACCGATAGTATCAATTAGCAATGTAAGAGCATCGACGCCCAGTCTCAAAATCAATGACCACATCGTCACGCCTTTTCCCATTCGATGTGGTAGAGGCAATTTGTGCCCACTTTTAGCAAGTTATTCTCAAATATCTATTATACTTTTCTTTTATATCTGGCATTAACCTACCGAGGGCATCGATTTTGTTGAATTTGAACAAAAACTCGCACCTACCTTTGCTATCACTTAGCAGCTGTTTGAAATTTTGGATCGATGAGCATTGAAGTGATCCTTGCTAAATGTCACTTCTTACGTCATGTCATATTATATCTGTTAAATCTCACGTTCAATTTAGTTCAACTCGCTGCCTATAACACGCTCGCCAGTGTAGCGCTATGTAAATTTGAAAAACTGAGTTTTACATTACTTTATTTTTATTACATTCAAGAAACTCACGTCACGGTGGATTCAGATTGGAACTCTAAAGTGAGGTTTATAGATTCACACGGCAGCCCGGCGCAGGTAGAAAAACATGACCATGAAATAGGTAATGTTTTCGTTCGTGCGTTCCCAGATCAGGCAATCAAATATCTCGTGTTCAAATAAAAGGGGTGTCTGCATCAAATAAGAGCGTTATAGGAGAAGGTACGGAACCCTTAACATCGAGGGTCTGAAAACCCTAAATATACGAGTATTTAGCGTCCATTTAATCCCCTATTTACGTCGTTCATCACTGTGTTTACACAAAATTGGACATAGAGCAGGATTAACCGAAAGTGAAAAAATAATCCGACTAGATATCCGTTTTGATGGTTTTCGTTTCCCTCATAATAACATTAAGATCGTGTTCTATAAACATAAGTGTCTCTTTATAGAATACGTACTTATTGTTAAAGATGTAAGTAAGTTAATTTCAGTGCGTTTAGAGTAGGGAGAGTCGAGTTCGAAAAGAGCAAATTTCGATTATAGCTAGAAATAGCTTTACATACAGAGCGATATGCCCTTTCCTATACGGCGTGACATATAGTCTATTCGTGATAAGAATGCAGTAAAGTCATCACTGTCCGTCGGCCTAGCCAGGCCCCGTAACCAATCAAATCGTTTCCAATTATCAAGCCAAGTTTACAGTGACCGTTGAAGGCCAACTTCGAACGCGAAAGTTGTGTCCTGTCCTGTGAGTGAGTGTTAACGGATTTAAATAAAAATTTCACTGCATTCTTATCACGAATAGACTGTAGTCACAACTGTGCCCACTTTTAGCCAGTGATTTTATTAATACTCCATTTAAATTGTGAAGCGGCCTGCATATGGCCGATATAAGCTTTGCTTTTAGAAATACTGATTGGTGACTCGGTTTTCTTAGGCTTCAATTATTAACTCATGACATATTATATTATAAATTCATAACATAAATTATGCTAATACTCAACTGTACTGTAAATCATTGTACCTAATTACTTTTATTTACTCATCATGATAGGGTGCGGTTACAGTTGTGACATTGGTGTTCTGAGGTTCCAGAAGTTACTTCCGCCTTCAAATTTTAAATTGAAGCCAATTCAAATAGCATTGAAACTAGAAAACACCCTCGTCACGTAGTCGACAATGAAATCGGTTGGGTATGTACTTGATTTATACCGGTTGCGCTGAAAAGAGCAGGCAGTCTGGCTACAGAATGTTCCTGTCGGATGACACTATTTCAATAGTCAAATACAAAAGGAAAATTAGCTGTGACAACTTCTTCAACTCTTATCAAACCGATTTCAGCCAATCACATACCGCTACTTTGAATTAATCTGCGATTAGTCGCTTGTCACATTTGATTGTTCTTTCAGAAACTGGGGGTTAGTCGTCCGCCTCCCGTGACGCATAAAATGCCGAGAAAAGCTTGGTTTGGTTTTAGCTTCAAACAAAGCTCACAGTTCAGGTTTTCCGTTAGTGGGGTGTTGGTTGACAGAATGCACATAATTATACGTATATGCTGACTATTGCTGACCCATCGCGTAAGTCTTGAACTTAACCAGCCCCCACCGCGCAACCGTTGTCGGCATCGGCATCGTGTTTAAACGCGCAAGAATGAACTTTATCATTATGACAATACGGCAAGTCAAACACGAAGCCGATGCCGACAGCGGCTGCGCGGTATAGGGACCCAGTTTGGCTGTCCCAAAGACGAGACTTGAGACTTGCGTTTGTGTGAGTGATGCAAGGATGCCAGGCGGAGGGTGATTGTGTGCTACTATTTCAACCGGGCCTTTTTGCCTGTATGTGCCATGCATTTTTGCGTTTATTCTTTTTTGCAGTATTCGTATATATTCGTATTCGTATATATTTATTGCACATAAAAGACAAAACACAAAAAGATACAGAGAAGGAATGTACAAAGGCAAGCTTATCTCTAAAAAGAGATCTCTTCCAGCAGCAGTAAGTCCATTTAGGAAGCACCCAAGTCAACGTAATTTGACTCAACGTAAATCTTTTCACTCCCCACGGCACAAATGCCGGGTATTTGTAAAAAAGGGACAAGTTGTTGTGATTTAGTGCTTAGTTGTTATTGATAGAGGCTTTTAGTGTTCCTTCGTGATTGCATTTACAAATTGTTTTAGACTAGTTCCGAAAGTGATGTGTGTGTTGACTCGTTTGTGCGTCTACTTGTGTCTCCAATTGTACACTAGGTATACTCGCATACAACAGAAAGTAAGCTAGCTTTACTCTTGACTTAACTTTGACATTTGAGATATGACAATTCGTCGAAGTCTGATATTAAAATGATAATGAAAAGATGATAATGAGATAATCAGCCCATCAAATAAAACAGCTGAAAACAATCCAATTTATACTCAAAACTGAATTACGCAATCGTAATAATTTAACAATTACATCAACCAATTTATCAACCATGATCTGATTAGAATAATAAATGTTCGCCGCAGGATTTACAACTCAACACTAAATCACTATTCACCTGCTTCAGTTCAACCACTTTAGGAAGACACTTAAGAAACTCGACTTGTTCCCCTCGATGTTCTAGATTTTCTAAAAGCAGGGGAGGGGTAGGTGTCTAGTTTATTCGGTCATTGACGAACACCTCTTCGTCGATATTAATAAAATTAATTAGTTAGCGATAACGTAACGCACGGCTTGAAATTTACATTTAGTAAGTAGTATAGTTAAATAGAGTAGGTATAGTACAGTTCACTAATATACAATTTCGCTGTTATATTGGTGCAATAGAGTCAAAATTCAGATAGCAATTCAGAGCGTTTGCTTCAAATTCGCACTTAATTCGTGATATAAATTCAATTAAGGCGAGGTAAGCCGAGGTATGAATAATAATTTACAAACCAAGGTTAACCAAGATTGCGGAAGTGAGAATCGAATATAACTCGGGAAAGCGGGATGGCAAGTGTGCGCTCGCGCCTAATCTTAATCAACGTAAGCGCCAAAACGGAAAAAAGGCATAAAAAATAAGCTATTTCAGGGAATCACATTTCAGTTTCCAAATCGCTAGTTATAACAATACCCCACAAATTAAAATCAATGGAAATATTATATTTACTACTACTGCGGTATAATAGGAAAAAATATTGGAAAAAAGGGTTAACTTTGGATTTATATTCTATCGAGAAAATTTTATCCAAACACGTTTTCCTTCATGAAAACCCTAGATTATATAGTCAAATTACATATACCAGAAATTGATTACGATTTGCCTAGTATTTCCTAAAATACACATGAAAAAAGCACCCCTAATTTTTCATGAGGCGCTTCTACAGGGTGTAACAGCAAAGGGTGTACAAGCCGAAAGAGGGTTGTCAGAGACATAATTCTGAACAACTTTCACTATGGGACCAAGTTGATCAGAGCAACTTTATTTTTCTCTTCACCATACAGATCAACTGAGCGCTAGGCCCGAAATGTACTGATTTATAAAAAATTAAGTTGCTCTGATCAAGTTGGTCCCATAGTGAAAGTTGTTCAGAATGATGTCCATAATAACCCTCTTTCGGCTTGTACACCCCTTTCTGTTACACCCTGTATATAGTCCTGAATGGCGTATACATGAGGAGGCCTATACTCAACAGTGGGTTCCTAAATGCTGATGCTGATGATGATGATGATGATGATGGAGTCCTAGGGTCTTTTGGCTGATGACGATGATTACTGGGGGGCGCCAGCTCTAAGCAACTTAATGTTACGAACCTAGGGTATGATTCTCGCGCATTCGATATGCGGATATCGACAAGAGATCTTTATCGAGCGATTTCCATACAAAATCACTCTATATACCTAGGTGTCAACATCGTTTATCAAATGCGCATGAAACATACCACTGTAATCATCAACACAGATCTTTCATTCCTCATTGGTCATCAAGCGTTTTAGTTCCACCTGGGCCCGAATTCTATTTCGTCAAACTGGCGCCAGCGTAAGTACGTTTTGGACAGTAGAATACGAAGTAAACTGGCTTCACGCTGGCGCTTGTGAATTGGATTCCGGTAGAATACCAAATACCTCGTATTGAAGTTTATGCCAGGCTTGTCGTATGCTTGTGAACTTAGTAGAATTCGGCCCCTGATATCGCCAAAAGATCGTCGGAAAGCTGAAGTGTGGAGTTTCCGGCAATCCCTAGTTTATAACTGACTTAAAAAGGAAGGGGTTATCAATTCGTTTATAAGTTATTATTAATTATTTTTTTATGTTTGTTACATCGAAACTGGTAATATTTATGAACCAAGTTCATAAAATCTTCGTTCGAAAGGTCACTTCAATAGTTTGGTTCCTTTTTTAGGGTTCCGTACCCGAAGGGTGCCAAACGGGACCCTATTACTAAGACTTCGCTGTCTGTCCGTCCGTCCGTCCGTCCGTCCGTCCGTCTGTCTGTCACCAGGCTGTATTTCATAAACCATGGTAGCTAGACAGTTGAAATTTTCACAGATGATGTATTACTGTTGCCGCTATAACAAAAAATACTAAAAATTAAAAGAAATTCAATATTAAGGGGGGCTCCCATACAACAAACATGATTTTTTTTGCTCATTTTTGCTCGATATTGATAATGGTAGCAGGTAGACGCTTAAAATTTTCACAATATATTGAGTATATTATTTACTTAAAAAATAAATAATTAAATTAATATTTAGGGGGGCTCCCATACAATATTATTATTTTTTGCGGTTTTTTATAGATAATGGTACGGAACCCTTCGTGCGCGAGTCAGACTCGCACTTGGCCGGTTATTATTTTAAATTAGGAATCGGTCCTGTAGTTGTATATTTCTACATGAAAAAAAAATGTGAACTTTAATTTGTTTTTACCTGGAGGAGATTAAACATCCAGCCTTTCTGTGACTTCTCGGTGTTTATAGTCATTGTCACGATATATTCTACATGTAATGTAAAAACACTTAGGTAAGTACATCATAATTATTTTGTTAACAGTCAGCCCCTACTAAACTGTACCTGTGGATGATGCTGTGGGCTCCACAATAAAACATTTTTTATTTTTGTAATAGTTACATCTATGAATTGTGTAGTTGTTTTTCGTCCCAAATAAATAAAATTAAATGTTAGGATAATTATATTCGTTTATATTATACTAATACGTAAGGACTTCATTGTCAGGAGACAGACTTAGACATATGTAAGCTCGTTTTCGGGTACATAGACGACATTCGTATACCAAGTGGCGAGGACTAAGTTAAAGGTCATGAAGTCGTTTTTTTAAGTTTTTAACTTGGTGAATTAGCCTTTGTCATTTTGCCTAGCTTTAACGATCGCTAACAAGGAGGCAACATGAAAAGTCTGATTGCTAACCGCCTGTTAGCTCAAGAAAACAAACTTCCTAGTTAGTTAATGGAACCACTAACTTTTTTCCTTGGTTATGACGAACTTTGCCGGGTAACTTGCGGGCAGGGCCCGAATTCTACTGTACACAAGAATACCACAAGCCTGGCACAAACTTGAATACGAGGCATTTGGTATTCTACTAAAACCGGAATCCAATTTACAAGCGTCAGCGTGACGCCAGCCTACTTCGTATTCTACTATCCAAAACGTACTTTACGCTGGCGTCAAACTGGCGCCAGCGTGAGTACGTTTTGGATAGTAGAATACGAAGTAGGCTGGCGTCACGCTGGCGCTTGTGAGTTGCGATTCCGGTTTTAGTAGAATACCAAATGCCTCGTATTCAAGTTTGTGCCAGGCTTGTGGTATGCTTGTGTACAGTATAATTCGGCCCAGGTTATATGCAAACTATTTGGGTCCGATGTCTTGAAGGGAATTGATAATAGTCTAAACGTCGTCTGACATTTAATGGAACACTAATTATCTACTTCAGGAAATAAATCATTCATGTGAGTCAACTAAGTTTTTAGCCTTTTGATATGTCATGTATGGACGACATCTGTGGCGCAGTGGTTGCGTATCTGCCTACTATGCGAGAGGTCCCGGGTTCGAATCTCGGCTGGGGAAAAAAAATACCCCGGGTCCTCTATTTCTCAATTGCTCTTTGGCAAACGAGCGCTCTTTTCTACCGATTTTTGTTCGCCATATTCAAAATTTCGCATTTTTCAGTCTTTTGCTCTGTAACACATACATATAATACATACTTACTTGCTTGCACTGAATAAAATGTACCGATGTCAGTTACGCAATAATTTTTCATTATTTCATTGTTTCATTATTTCAATGAGTGGTCAGGATCAGGACCACTCTCGTTACGCCAGTCGAAGACAAACGATTCGGAAATGTAGAAAATCGACGTCATGCGACAAGTCGTACGTGATATATGATACATACAGGGTGTAACAGAAGGGTGTAGTCATATTTTAGGGGGTTGTTAGGGAGACCATTCTGAGCATCTTTTACTATGAAACCGATTTGATCAGAGCAACTTTTTTTTTTCATTGCTCCATAAGTTTTGCTCCGGGCGCGGTCAGCTGATTTGTATAGAGAAGTGAAAATTAAAGTTGCTCTGATCAAATCGGTTTCATAGTGAAAGTGGCTGAGAATTATGTCCCTAACAACCCTCTAAATATGACTACACCTTTCTGTTACAACCTGTATACTTAGCATGCCATATAACTATATCACACGAGCGATTGAAAAATAGAGCTCCAGGTCTTGGATGTTTACATGTCTGTTATGTCGCTGTTTCTGGTTCCCACGACACAGGGTATCCTAGTGTAGGGTCAGAAGCAATGTATGTGCCTGTATGTTAATGTTTAAGTAAGTGTTGTCACATAATCTAGACAAACGGCAGTGTGTGAAGCCAAGCTCGCGATATTTAACATTATAGGAACAATTTTGAGCGACTTTTGACTCCTGATAACTCATGATCTAAGTCATACGTACATACGTGTTTGTTTTTTTTGTTTTATATTTACCTACGCTGAAATAAAATTATTATTATTATTATTATGAAGTTCTTTATTTTTTCTCTCCTAGGAGGTTCTTTTACGGCACGGGCCTAAGCCAAGTGCATAGTGATGAATGAATGATTATGATAATGATGAATTTCCCATGAATTTGCGGACGATCCGGCAAGTGTTTAAAATAACGGCCTTTTGCAGTAGTGTAAATGTGGATGGGTGTAAGTGTATTGTTTTTAAGTATGAGTGTAATGATTTAGGGATGACGCCGGTTGTAGATACAATAATGGGTACCGTTATAACTGATTTTACTTTCCACTGGGCTTGAATTTCAATTATTATTATTATTATTATGAGCCTGCAATATCCCACTGCTGGGAAAAGGCCTCTCTCCCCCTCTTCCACTCCATTCGATCCTGAGCGGTCTCCTTCCACTCTTTATCCCATAGACCCAACTCTGAAATAAAATTTCTAATCATTTTTCTCCTAAAAAAATACCAAATTAATTATACAAACCGCTGCTGGCTGCGTACTGCGCTGCACGGCGAGCGAAATATTTTGGGCCAGGTAAGCCTCAAAACGGTTGTCAAAAGCTTGCCGGTGCCTCAAACATTCTCCTTACATGCTAAAAAAGTGATATTCATAGAATCGATAGACTTTTAATCCTTGGTCTGTAAAATCAATCGGATCTTGGTTCAAGATACCCATTCTCAGTCTGGCTCAGTAATTTCTCTGTTGCATAATTTTATTTGTACGTTTTTTTACTTACTTGAGATGTTGGTATCTTGTGTACGTTACAGACAGGTACAGTGCATTACAGTTAGAGTTTACAATGCACTGGTCTTTAGAGGTTTGATTTTTACTGGAAGCATTCGAATTTTAATTCTACTGACATGTACTGCAGAATCATTTAAACAGATTTAAAAAGATAAGTAACTTTAAATTTTGAAAATCTTTTTAAGTTAAATCTTCATTTTTAGGGTTCCGTATCGGAGGTGCCAAACGGGACCCTATTACTATGACTTCGCTGTCCGTCTGTCACCGGGCTGTATCTTATGAACCGTGGTAGCTAGACAGTTGAAATTTCCACAGATGATGTATTTCTGTTGCCGCTATAACAAAAAATAACAAAAAATAAAATAAATTTAATATTAAGGGGGGCTCCCATACAACTAACGTGATTTTTTTTGCGGTTTTTTATAGATAATGGTACGGAACCCTTCGTGCGCGAGTCTGACTCGCACTTGGCCGGTTATTTCTTATCGTTTACGTGGTTTGATACTTTAATATTCCAAGGACAGTTAATAATATATTATGAATTTTGTACCCATTCTGAATTGAATTTAACAGTCCGCCTTTGACAGTTAGTCAGAAATAATATAAATTACCTTATATTTATTTATCAAGATGGACCTCAAACTTACTGACGTACAGTTGCCGGCAATATTGCCATTTGTCTGGCAGTATTGCCATAACATTCCCACAAATGGCAATATTGCCAGAAGGTTCAGCGACGTCTCTTGGAGAGAACCCCAGCACCTAATGAAAACGATACACATTACTTTTACTCACTCTAATGGATACCAATATGTTGCGCGTGTCTGTTGGTCCCAACAATTGAGTTTTGCGTCGTAAAATACAGGCAAAATACCAAAAGTACTCTAGTAGGTACTTGGGTACCGAAGCAAATATCCGCAGAATTTTTATAGCATTTCATCAAAGCAACCTGACAATCGCAACCCGTTCGGACATAAAAAGAGCTGAGATATTCGTAAACCGTCCGACCCCTTATCCATTCTGTTTATACATGTACGAATATTTAGTACAGTATTTATTTGTATTTGTTTAGGTAAACCTGACTGAATCGATGTACTGTCTAAATAAAGAACAGTGTCACTGGTCATTAAAAGGAAATGTGGGTCTTCCACGCTGCATACAAACAAGCGGACGCGATGTTGTTACTATTCTAAAACAGAACTAAAGAGAACTAAACAATAACGGGATAAAAGTTAGCACAATGTGTCTCTACCACCTCGTATAAGAAAAGGCGAAACGCTACATTAAATTATGTTGTTAATAAGAGTACAATTCACAAAAGAATAACACTTGAACAGTAAACTAAACACAAACCGCCGTACATTACAGACCGTAATAAAAGACAAACCTACAGAAAAAGCAAATTACAACCGGAAGAGCAAGACGTAACATAAACAAGGTGGCTGCGGCAAGAAATTTATTACTCATAGGGATGAAAAAGCATTCTGAACGGGGCAAAAAAGGGATGAGAAAGTTTCAGGGGGGACGCAACGCTGTAATTCAGGTTCTGTGAGGTCATCAGTTAGGCTGGACAGTGAGGCTGATTCTAGAGGCGTCGATACAGATTTACGAAATAAACTGACAGTATGCTTTCCAAAACGCAGTCAAGCACGGCAAGGTTATTGCGTGTAAGCCTGCTTGTATGGGAATCACTCGATATAGTGTCGATATTCGTATATATCGAATTCCCGAGAATCATACCCCCTGACTTAATACAGCTATGTTGAATTCAGGTAGTGTTTAAATTGTAATACTCAAGGTAAACTGACCCTCAAAAGTCTAGCTAAAACAAGTCGGCATAACTCACTAAACTATTTTCAACCGACTTCAAAAAAAGGAGGAGGTTCTCAATTCGACCCGTATGTTTTTTTTTTTTTTTTTTCTATGTTTGTTACGCGATTGCTCCGCCAATTATGAACCGATTTGAACAAATCTTTTTTTGGCGTATAGGTAATACCTCAAGGGTGGTCCCATTGACACCAGGTCAGGATCTGATGATGGGATCCTGGAGAAATCGAGAGAACTCTTCAAATATTATAGGCAGACCTATGGTGATTTTTGTGTTTTTCATAATAACTCGTGCAAATGCACATGGTAAGCATAATATTGTGATGCGGAACTGCTGATGAAGACCACATATGGCCACCAGATCTGCTCAATACTAGGTACAAATACAATGCGTGGCTGACGGGCAGGCAACGCATAGCCTAAACCGGTGGACCTAGAGCCATGAAACTTTGTACAGGGGTTCCTTAGTCGCGTGGGGTAGTACTGATATAGCATTTGACAAAATTAATTCCCCAAGGGAGGGGGGGATAAGGGGTTACAGTTAGTATCTAATCAAATAGGGTTTGTGGAAGTCGGTTTTTTCTAAAGTTTACTTTTTGTTTCAATTATAGTAAATTTTCTTTCATGAAGCTCCTTGGTTTTATCAAAATCGTCCAATATCTTCGAAATTTTTCGTTGAGGAATACTGGTATATGTTTAGGATCAATCGATCTTTGGGCAACACTAGTATGTGTCCCAGCTCTATTGTTAACTTTTTAATATTCTTGTCAATATGGCGTAAAAAAACGCTCTTCAATTATATAGAAAATTACTGTTTCTATTAGTTTTATTTGATCGAAAGCATCTAATCTCACCTAAAGTAGAGATATCAAGAACAAAACATTGGTAAACCAAAAAAGCTCGTATAAACGTTAATGAGTTTCTTACAATATCAAAATGAAAAAATACCGGCGTAAAATTATTGTAACACAAAAAGAAGAAATCATCGCCCTCAAAGCGACAGTAAAAATTCACGATGCGACTCGGTATTTTTCCGCTTTCGCCATTTTACGAACGGTATTATTTAAAGTTGAGGCTTTTACATGGAAGGGAAATTATGACAGATGAAATCCAAAGAGTGAGAAGATTTCGTTTCGCGAGCTTTGGACGAAAGCGACGCCAATCCCCTGAGCTTTCGCGAAAACGGGAATGCGCTACTTTGGCATTCCGTGAAACTTTCGCTTTTTCCATTCTTTCCATGTCGCTTTAGAAAATTACGCTTCGCTGCCAGTATTAATGTCGTTTTAATGCTTACTATTTTTATTCTGTTGAAATAAATAATAAAATATTCTTTTTAAAGTGTTGCGTTTTCGGGTAACTTTGTGTCGGATTATTATGAATGAGTCTTAAGTTTTTAAAAACACCTGCTTAGATATGAAATTTTGTTGCCAAGCCTTTTTAGAATTTAACATAATCTTATGTTCTACGTTTAGAATGAACCTGCTCTGCTCAATGTAAATAGGTCATAGTCTTAATACTACATTAAGTATCTCAATTTCAACAAACAGTTAAAAATAGGATATTTTAACAACATCTTTTCATGCATCAATCAATCACAAGGTATAGACAGATCATTTATAAGAGCTGCCACGCACGGCAGAAGACAAATAGATCTACCAAATGAGGTAATGCTAAATAAGCAATATGTAAAGTGGTGGCTCCAATATATGGAGGTTAGACCCATGTCACACGTGGCCAGTACAGTGAGACAGTAAGGCTGGATTCACACGGCATAGTCCTGCACGTTTTTTTGCAGTATACGTCTTAACGGATAAACAGTGGCCTTGGTTCACACGGCATAGTCCTGCACGTTTTTTTGCAGTATACGTCGTGTGAACCTAGGCCACTGTTTATCAGTTAAGACGTATACTGCAAAAAAACGTGCAGGACTATGCCGTGTGAACCACGCCTTAATTGGGCAGTGCGCTTTCACACAATAGTTAGCAATTCAGTCAGAATTAGCAGAGCCTCTATAGCCCAATTTTGGGTTTTCAGACTGTTTTAGAGTGGGCATTGTTATAATATAACACACTGTTTTAATTTGGGTTTTGTTGGCTTGTTGTTGACTTGCTCCCCCGACTTCATGTCCTATTCCTTTGCCTCAATATGACATGAAATCGGATTGAGGTTGGGTGTAGGTGGAATATATATATATACTATGCACACGCCCTTTTTCCGAAAGAGGGGTCGGCAGAGACTAAAGATTTCCACTTGTTACGATCCTGGCACACATCTCTCGCTTCCTCAACATTCTTTAGTACGAGTATCTTCTTCTTCATTCTTCTTCTTTTATAGTACCGTTTACTCATTTAACCCTTAAAGGCTACAATGGTGTAAAAACACCCGGATTTAATTATTGGAATAAAAAATATAATTAAAAGTACTTTATTTTGTTTTACTATCTGTACATAAAATGTGTATTCCATACTATGATCATTTGATAAATATGTTTAATTTCTTGAACAAATATACAATTTAAATTGGTGTCAAAAACGGGCTCTCAAAACCATGGAAATTGTGAAGGGGTAGGGAAAAACTTTGAAATATAAGTAACTTATTATATTTTTTAATTATTTTCAAAATGTAATAATAACTACAAATAAGCCTTAAATTTGGTATATTATTTATCCTTATGTCTAAGAAAATGCATATGATTTTTTCATAATTTTTAATTAATTTTTAAATCAAATTTTTTGCATTTTGTATGACCGTACCCCTTAGTTGTTGAAACATTTGAAATGAAAATTGCATATAAATGTAAAAAAAACGCATGAAAATAATACACATACAAATTAGTAAACATTATACATGCAATAATACACACATATAGCATACACTGCATGCATACTAAAAATAAAACATAAAATATTCATTACTTATGCTGTAAATCAGTACCCTACTATGACTACAACGGGTGAAAAAACACCCAGGTTGAGGGTGTATCTCGAATCTGGCGCTCGCGAGCAAACTCTTTCTCGGTGTGTTCGAGGGCTACTGTCCTGAGGAGAATACACGAAATCTTAAGGCACTGCATAAAAAACGAAAAAAGATACAGGAACAAAAATAAGTCAACTGGGTATAAAAACACCGTAGTAGCTTTTAAGGGTTAAAAAGCATAGATCGTTTTCGATGCAGCAAAAGTCGTCTCGTTTTACAACACAGCATTTGATGCAGTCGCATCGGGAAAACCGGTCTTGTCTCGTCTCCATAAATATTGATGACTACACGTACTTCGTCACTCGCCTCAGATTGTGCCCTCCTCGTGTGGAATCACCATTAGGTTAGGGTTGAGAAGCAAACAAACCCGAGCGAGTAAATACGCTGACTATGACACACCTATGAAAAGGTTCATTCCTATATGATATTGAAACATCTATTTCTTTAAAAAAAATACCAATAAGTACCTAGGTTGGTAAGTAAGTAGTTGTGATGTGAATAGTTATTATTTTACTACTTTGTTGCTTTGTTTCACATTTTTCAAAAGGAGAGGGTTCTCAATTCGGTTGCATTTTATAGTATTGCGATTGTAATAATCCGCATAATGTTGAAATCCGTAGACTTACCAAAGTCGCAGACGTGGAAATGCGGATAGCGGGGCTCAAGTGGCGATGGGCGGGACATTTGGTCAGAAGGGAGGACGGAAGGTGGACCAAGGCAGCAACAGAGTGGTGGCCGCGAACAGTGAAAAGAGCAGCTGGCAGACTATCGGCCCGGTGTCACAGATTACTAAATAGTTACTACGTAACAGATACTTCACTCAGTAGGAAATTTCTAATACCTACTGCTATAATAGCCTACTCCGTCGCGTCAGCAACCGCTGCATGCTAAAATGTGCCTAAATGCTCAAGCGTACAGTTGTGATCGCCTCGCACCGCGCGATCTCACACTAATCGCAGGGCTGCCTCGCATCGCAGATACTCGTACCATACGAACACAGTTCAAAACGTGCGTGCGCTTGGCTTGCGACAACCATACTGATGCCCAAAGCCGGACCATAGCCGGGCTGCCCGAGAGCTCGGGCGGGCGGTAGGTAGTTATAGCGCGCGAGTACATTCAGTGGCGGAGGCCTGCCGGTGTGGTCAGATGACATTGTAAAGGTGGCCGGTAGGCAGTGGACCGGAATGGCGAGGGACAGATGCGAGTGGCGTGCTTTGGGAGAGGCCTGTGCCCAACAGTGGGTTGATACGGGCTGATATGATGAACCCCGTGTTGCAAAAGGCGTGACGCTATGTTTCTTTATAGAGTTAACACACTACCGAAACATGTTGTTGAGGGAGGACCCTTTGCTGCAAATGATGGCTAAAAGCATAGGAGTTTGCATCCTTCTTTCTGATTATCTATGGCTAAAAGAGTAGGCTCGAAGGAATGCTCCCATAAAAATTGCGATCCTTATTCTTTAAGCTTCAATAAGTACCTCTGACATCATTAAACTTCGATATTGCAATAACAGTTGCAAAATGCAACGCAAAGAAAAAAAAGGACTTCCATTTTTTTATACGTGGCAGTTGCACTTAGCATAGATGTGTGTGTGTGGCTGTTTACCTGACAATCTTTGTCAGAGTCTGAGATTTAGACGAAGATTTTACTTTATGCACGAGTGCATAAAATGTGACTTTATGCAGCCTATACCCAACATAAAGACGAACTTTACGAGCATGAGAAGTGAAACGTGAATTTGTGCTTTTGGCAAAAGGAGAAACGGAAAACAAATTAAATGGAAGCAAAACTGTCGACGCTGATAGACTGCCCTAATGTACCATACATACTGCTTTTGAAATCACTATAATTTTATTTGATGTATGATTCTAGCAGCATCAAAATTGAACCGATTACTTAATATAATTATTGTCGACTACCGAAAGTCAATTCTAAAACAAAAATATACGATGCGAAAAGAAAACACAATTAAGTCCAACAAGAATATCTAAAGTCGATTCTAAAACTAAACAACCCAACCTACAATTGAGCCCATTATACCCATAAAAAGCTCAAGTAAACGGTATTCTCCTGCCATTGCCCGTTCCGTGTCGAGGGGGCGTTATCAGCCCCCTTCTGCTGACTTCGCTGACTCGATGAAACGTATTGACGGATGATCCCTTAATATTGGAGGCTCCTTCAGTTTACAGGCAATCTGCGTTTCGTAATAAATAAAAATATTGCCTGGAAAAGACGTGAATGACGTGTGTGGTGATGCGAAATCGTATTGGCAGCAAAATTGTGATCTAAAAAGTTAAAAGACAGCTGTCTAACTGTCCCGTAGTTACTCCTGGATTTACTTATCTCCCGGAGTAAAACTTTTTATTAATAAGGGGCATGTGTTTATACACTACATATTTTGTCCTCTGTAACCCCGTGGACACTCACAAAAGCCAATATGCACAAAATCAAAGTCGCACAAAGGGCATCAGTCTCGTGGACCGCGTACCTTTTTCCTCACAATCGAAGTGAAAAGCAGAGTGTATTACTCGTACATAAAACCCCTTTTACCCGAGAGGTATATATCCACCCAAGCCGCAGGCGAGTGCATTTTATGCACTTGTTGTACAATCTACTATTTTTGCGTGATAGGGGGCTACCCATTCATCCCATTTATTCTTTTCGAATATAAAACGAACACACTGCTCTACGGCAAAGGATTCTGCACGGAAACTTTCGCACTGTATAACCTTAACTTTTAAAATTCCCTAACCCAAGGGTCGCAATGCAAGTGAAGAATTTTCATTAGCGGCTCGGATGACCGCAGCGACCCCTGTCAAACTGTCAGTTACTCGTTTAACCTGGAGCTTAACTGGTTGGAAAACCGAATCTAAAAAGCAAGTTAACACAAGTTTGTGGTTAACACATACAGCAGAACGATAACAATATTTCATTGGCAGGGCGGCTAAATAGGATATCTTTGCTTGATAGTAAACATGAATGTACCTAGATCTACATTTTAAACAGATTTTGTACTAAGTATTCTAAAATAGAAATACTCATTTTAGGGAAAAAATTAAATGGCTTTGCATTTCATGCTGTGTTTGTTTTTCAGCGAAAAAAAGGGTTTTAAACAATATAAAACCTTTTGCTGTGTGTATGCAAGCAAACAGTTGACTGCCAATATCGTGCGATAGGTATATACTAAACAAACAAACATTTACATATCTACAGTTAGATACGGTCGCCCGCGCCTAAAAGTATACAGCAGTATATGCGGGATTCACTCGTTAATAATATGACCTGCCCGTATACTTTTAGACGCAAGCGACCGTACATACATTGCTTCTGGCCCCAATTTAAGATATCCTATCTCGTGGGAACCAGAAACAGCGACATCACAAACATGTAAACATCCAAGACCTATTCAGTCACAAATTCAGACGGTTTGGTTTTTACACAGTGCCATCTTTTCAACAGCATGTAAGTAACTTAAATACACGGTGTACTACTCGATAATACCCGTAAATTTTACTTACCACATTGCCCTTCTCCCCTTCTTGATTAGCCCACACAATGTCTGGAAGGAAATAGGTACTCCAGCTTTAGTATAACTTCGAGTTGTATTGGCCGTAAGGAACATTTTATTCGGAGGGGTGGGTTTATAGGCAAATGATTAGAGCGTTTTGTATTTTGAAGCAGTGGGCTTGTTCCATAAGCATGGGGAAGTAGGAAACGACTGATTAAATACTTGAAAAAACCTGTGAATAAAATAATAAAAAATAATTGGCCATATCAATCTTTTTTTAGGAAAGGTACGTTACTAAACGCGTTCCGGGTACTTCCAGTATTCGTAGAATCTTAACGCGTAGCAAGAACCGTAGCAAAAACTGTAACGCGTAGTCTCACGATACATTTCGTAGTGAAAAACGTAAAATGAACATGTTGCTTATCAAAGATATTGTGATCAAATATCATGTCTGTTCTATGGTGGCTAGCCCCCAAAAAAATAATTCCCCCGTCTTATTAATAGATAGATAGATAGATAATCCATTTATTCATTGTAAGAATACACACAAATACAATACAGATTCTTACAAAACTTAAGATATAAAGATAGAAAGAAACTATACAAGTACATAATCTACAGTGAATAGGCCCTGGCCCAGCATGTGTTGCAGATAACTGCAAAACGCTGGTAATTCTGCCAGAACCCATTCTACAGTGCGAGTGGAAGCTTCAGCTCATCTTCAGTAATTTTCTATTATCCTATCTTACACATCGCTACTTAAGAGATAAGCTTGCATATTGTACGACTATTTTCAATTTATCTATGTGATTTACACAACGTTTATGTAATAAACACACACTAAAACAGTAGTAACTTTACTCCATTCAGCACACATGGAATAACACACTTATCTGACTTTACTCTTGGAGTAAAAATATCTTACTCTGAGTTGAACCTGAGAGTTACTAGTTAGTTAGTAAGTTAAGAGTAGAAAGTTTTTATTAACCCTCTCGCTCTGAGACGTCTATTGTTCTCCATTGTAAGCCTATGTCCTTATGAGAGTGATGGTGTTTGTAAAGTATGTTCTTTCATCATACACCTGATGTATTCAATTTATCTTCCATCTAAGTACAAGGCAGGATTCGCCATCACATACATACATACGATCCTAAGCTAATCACCATTATAATGCATTTTCAATATGTTAGATAATAAATACAATACATTTTTCTTTTTCTTTTTATTGCCAATTCAATTCCAATTAAATTTCTAATACCAATTATTTCAATTTTCAATTCCATTAATAACATAACTAATTTCATTATTTAATTTTGTTTTTCTTATGTAATTACTTATATAAATTAAATTGTGTAAGTACTTGAGCCACTGTTGTGCGTCCGCTTTGGCCCTGGCAGAATACCAGCGTCACAGATTCGTCTGTGACATTGCTGAGTCAGGGCCATTTCACTGCCGTGGTACAGTCACATAACCACACAGCTGTAGGTACCTACTGTTAATTGCATAGTGCGTGCTATTAAGTGCCGTCTATTTAAATTGATTTTTTTGTTATTAATTTATGTGTGTGTACCATGTCCTTTGAGTAAATGATTTATCTATCTATCTATCTATCCTCAAAACCCTGATCAGTTTTCGAGCGGCGTAGGTCATTAGCGATCAATAATGAGGCGCGCGTGCTTAATGCGTATTCAAGCTGGGCTAATTGGATTTGCGAACCAATTAATGCTGATCGTGGCCTCATCAAGTAGCTTTGTGGCTTAGTTGTAGTAGAATACCGACGGTTTCTAGGGTTCCGTACCCGAAGGGTGCCAAACGGGACCCTATTACTGAGACTTCGCTGTCCGTCCGTCCGTCCGTCCGTCCGTCTGTCTGTCACCAGGCTGTAACTCATAAACCGTGGTAGCTAGACAGTTGAAATTTGTACACATGATGTATTTCTGTTGCCGCTATAACAACAAATACTAAAAAACAAAAGAAATATAATATTAAGGGGGGCTCCCATACAACAAACGTGATTTTTTTGCTCATTTTTGCTCGATATTGATAATGGTAGCAGGTAGACGCTTAAAATGTTCACAATATATTGAGTTGATTATTTACTTAAAAATAAGTAATTAAATTGAAATTAAATTAATAATTAGTAGGGGCTACCATACAACATGTTTTTTTTGCTGTTTTTTAATGATAATGGTACGGAACCCTTTGTGCGCGAGTCCGACTCGCACTTGGCCGGTTATTTTCATTAGATGCAGCAGAGGCACAGAAGGCGGATGTTTAGGTAGTGGATAGATGTACAATGTAGGCCGGCCTATCGCTGCGCCGGTTTGTTTATTGATATCGATATAATGTGGATCTAAATTAAATCTGTTCGCTTATCGAGTCGAAAAAGCAGTTGAACATTTGGTTGGGTTAGGTAGAACAGGTGATATTGCCTGCGATTTGGGAGGCAACACGAACTATACTAACTAAACTAATTAAAATGGTGTGTTTGAAAATGGAATATGTGGCCACAACGCAAGAGCTGTCGGATTTGAAGGTTGTCAGTTTTAGTGCCTTTAGTTCCTCTCTTTTAATGCTTTTGACACCTCCCATATAGCCCCCATTACCTTTTCTTTGTTTTAAATACATTTTTTTTATGTAGTTCCGTGATCTTTATCGTATCAATATTAACGTATTGGATTCAATCGCGTATAGAGTCATCATTAATTATCGTGCGTTTTGTCGATATCGACCTTTGCCCAACCTAATTGAATGTTATCTGCTCGGCATGTTTGTGAGTTAGTCAAATCTTGAGCTCTATCCAAAGTCGAGTGTTTATAATGGATTATAATTTTCACATGGTATATCCAAAGACCATGTAACCACGTAAAACCATAATGAAACAAATAATGATTTAAGTTTGAGTCAAGCTTCTTATCGATTAACGGTAAAGTTTTGAAAGGTATAGTTCCATTCCAATCATTACTTTTCATAGTTGAATTAACTTCAGTTCAAATGTTACTTTTTATGTAAGATCTAGTGCATTTCTTTCAATTTACACGTGTCGTTTGAAGTTCCTCTACACAGCTAAAAAGTGTGAAAATTTGTCGACAACCATGTTAACATAGAGGATGTTCACTTAACATAATTTTTGGTTGTCATTATGTGTCTTGTGATCTTTTTGAATACTTTGCTAACTCACATCGTATGTCGTATAATTATTGCACTTATTAGAAAAAAGAAGAAAAACACAAAAAACAGAAAAGATATGAAAATAGCCAAGCTTTTCTATAAAAAGACGATGCTTTTTTTATCCCTTCTTAACTATCTCTCTACCTATCTGTACATTTGTCTCCAAACACATATACATTCCCCAGTCGTCAGAGATTTCAGTCGGTACATTAACTCGAGATGATTCCAAATTCGGAAAATTGGGTGTAGCACTACTGAATAGCTACAAACAACATACTTAAGTTTAGCTGAATTCGGAATTTTATAGAGGTAAAAGTCCCTGACGACTGGAGTAACAGCCCTGAAACAGAAAATAAATGAAATAAAATTAATGTTATAAGAACAAAAACTACAAAGTAAGACGATGCACAATATTTCCTCGAAACTGTATTCGTCTGCAGTTAACCAGGTTAGGGTTACACCAAGCGCAATCCCGCTCCAGAGACATCGGTTTGTCAACCGCCCCCAGCTGTTTGCCGCGCGAACGCAAACCCGATTACCGGGTACTCGCACCCTTTGTACCTCCAGCCTGTTTGTAAATGTTCCCTTCTTTGTGTACCACCAACTTTAATACCTACGCCTATTTTAGGCTTAATCCTTATTCTTACTGTTAATCGCTGACGCGTACGGTACTGTGTAAAGTAGAAATGATGAAAGCTTTCAATGTAGCTAATTAAAGCAAAGCTTTCAATTTAGAGAATACCTCAACTGTCAAACAACCAACGCCTGTAGCACGTGCACCCCTGGCGACAGAGAATCTCTGTCCCTCTCGTTCGATGACCAAACCTCCCCCCGCGCTTGGTATAGCGCCCGCGCCCCTGGTAAGTAGTCTGCAACCGTAAAAAATATTTAAGAACCTGCTCTGGAAAATGGTGGTTTCAGAAAAATGGTGTCGAACATCCTCATCCACAACCTCGGCCCCTATCCGTCCGTAGCGCGTAAAATTTTACGTCCACTTACAATACTGCGTTACCGTTGTATTTATTCTATAGCCTTCCAAATAACTTTATCCCATCCAATCTTTATCTATACCTACACTATGGTATCTCGACATGAGTGTACGATTTCAATTAGTCCGTACACTCTGTTTTGTGCGGAGCGGGGTCTATTCATTGCACGCCATTGCCTGGGCTGCACTCCGCATAGTTTGTAGTACGAATATGAGGAATGTGTGCTGGGGCCGATTCTCAAACGAATTTGATTATTTTCTCCTAATATTGGCCTTTGAAAATATATCGATTTTTTATATACGGGGTTGCAGATACAAGAAATTGTAGGTACTTACTCGCCTTTTTCGTAACTACCTATGACTACGACTTTAGATTCTGAGCCTTTCATAGTTACTATATGTATATGATTACAAAACATAACATAACATAGCGTCACGCATTTCTCATAGGGGGAAGCAGGAGTACAATTGTGGCCACTTTTAGCCTGTCAGTCTATACTCCATGTTGCGTGCTCTCTTTCCAATAGTTTACACCGATGGATGTAATACCTGGAGTGCATAACATTACATCTAGGAAGAATCTCTCTTATAAGTTTGAATATAAATTCAAAAATATATTCAAATAATTTTCAGAATTGGTATCCTATAGTGTAGCTCCTTTTAACAGCCAGCACGAGTAATACCCGTCCGGTTTACTCAAAACCCGGTTAGTTTTTAACAGATTTTGTTTTGGTGATTTCAGGGGTTTTTCGACGTGGTGGTGGTTATTGGATCCATGTTATTGATTTGTTTTAATCATTATTCAAACTTATCTAATTTGTATAAGACGCCTTACCGAATGTCTAATTTTACAAGGTCTACAATATTTTTTTTAAACAGCTTTCGGTATCCCGATCGAACAAACTACATCTTTAGGTGAAATTCGTGCACTTTATCTCATATACGTCAATATTAGACTGTAATTAAGTACCCAACTTGACCTACCTTACGTCCCTTTTCAATAACCCTGTCTATCCGTGATCTGCAAATTAATACTAGAGTCAAATCAGTATCCCATAGAGCAACTGTCAAATGTAACTCTAGTAATCTTCAGATAACTGATAGATAGGTTATTGAAAACGTACTTAAGGTATGTAGGTCAAGTTGGGTAGGTAAGGTTCTTATTGACGTACGTGAGATGAAGGTTATGAATTTCACCTAAAGGTGTAGTTTCATTCATTGGGATACCGAAAGCTGTTTGAAATAAAGACTTTCATAATACCTTGTAAAATTTTATATTTATCATAAACATTTTTTTACATTTTATTATTATTATTATGAGCCTGTAATATCCCACTGCTGGGCAAAGGCCTCTCTCCCCCTCTTCAACTCCATTCGATCCTGAGCGGTCTCCTTCCACTCTTTATCCCATAGACCCAACTCATCATTCCATCTCTTCCTGGGTCGGCCACGCTTTCTATTTGCATTTACATTAAAATAAACATTTACATACAGGCATTGCTTCTGGCCTCACACTAGGTTACCTTGTGTCGTGGGAACCAGAAACAGTGACGTCACAAACGTGTAAACATCCACACCTGGGGTTTTTTTTGGCACCAGCCGGGTTTCAAACCCGGGATGAACCTCTTGCATGGTAGGCCACACAGGTCGTCCAATTAGTTCAATTTAGTTAAGATCTTTCTCGACGCTTAGTCGAGCGGGCCCCAAATATCCTGACGAGAACTAACCGGGTTACCCGAAACTCGCCTCGATACGAGACTACAACCTACTACGCACTAGTGGTTGAACTGACCGAGCATTCAATTTAGCGAATAACAGCAAAAATACCGAAGCTCGTTCGAAACTACTCACTCAGCCCAATCAGTTGGAGAATGCCTGTACTCAAACATAGGGCACTAGAGTAACATAGCGGTGCATGTTCATACGGTCAGTATCAGATAATATGATCACGCAAGCAGCTAACTATACCCTTATTATTATAATAACGAAGTAAAATGACAGTTCCGATGTTACCGCTTTGTGGTAGACAATAAATAGTGATGGGGGCAAGAATGATTTAGATCATTCAAATATTATCTCAAGATAGATTGATTTTGATAGAAATTATAAGAGAGCTAGTAGTGCTAGTGCATAAAATATAGCTTGTTCAAACTGAAATGACGCGCCCCCTCCTTTGTTTGCGAATAATAAGAAAGAAACATTAAGCATTAGCAATAGAAGCACTCACAGAAAGTGGGCACAATTTGCTTCTGCCACCTCAAATGGGAATAAGCGTAGTGCTTTCAATGTCTAAATTGTGGCAAATATTTATCACAAATCCTAATTGTAACTAGATTTAAAAAGCTATTTATTTTCATTATGTATTATGCTATCTACGAACATATACAAGTAAACTCACTTTACTAACTGTAGTCTCACTGTACTCAATTATTTATTATTATTATTATTATTTTAATTAAAAAAAATATGAAATACAATTTCTAGTGTATATCTACATATGTATCTAAGTACCTATATTTCATTATATCGTTGAGAGGTGCTTGCGCGGATATCAAATGGTTTCGACTGAAAATCAGCGCTGCAGCCTTATGCTGAGTTGGATCCATTTCACTGGCGAGGCATGCGTAATTGCGTACGTCATCTTCTAAACTCTTCTGTTCCGAAAAATACTTCCGTGTTTACTTCTACAATTTAATGTTGATTTCCTGCCTTTGAAATTGTCTGTCGTTGTACCCATGTTTTCTTCAGTGAATAAACGTATGTCTATATCTATGTCTATGTCTATTTACTCTATTTATTTTTATTTTATTTAGAATAAATGAGAACATCACTATTAAACTGAACATGGCAATTAGATTGAAAATATTTAAAAATTAAAATCAATCAATAAAAATTAAACGGTAAGAGTTCGCCATAGGCATGTTTGGCTCAAATGGTTCTAAATGGTCTGTACTAGCTTCGGTTTAAGTCTTTGCATCGATCTACCATACACCCTGTATAACAGCCTGCTGATAACAGCTGCACCGCAGCAACAACCCAATGACGCAAATTAAGTGAGTCAGCAAGCTAAGTTACCAGTTTCTATTCAGCAGAACCGTGCTCACAGGGCCTTAGATGCAGAAATGTGGGCTCCAAAGCAATAACTTAATTGAAACGTTCCTCTTGTATCCACAAAGCGAGTTTGAGGCGAAACTTCGAGGACTCGGAACCAACACTCGGCTGACCAACTTTATCAGTAAGTCGGTTAACATCTTGCTGAGACAGGATAGGACTTTGGAACGCTTGGATCTTTGGTATTAATTGATATCAGTTGATTTGGATAACCTTGTTGAACAAAATGCATAATAACAATAATGATAATAATTAGTTATTTCCAGACAAAGTCCAATATAAATCTAATACGAACATGAGATTATAAGTAAAAAATAAAATGTTAAAGAAAATAAATTAATGTTAAAAACCTATAAATGTCAAATATTAAACATTGCATGCATGCATAGCGCGATAACATGTATGGGAGTGGATTCAGATTCGAATTTTAAAATGAGGTCCTTCAGAATAACACTGGAAAGTAACAAGTGCGATGCAAGTACCAAGTAGGCAGCCTGCAACCGCAATTGCCTCGGCTTCGAGTTTTCGACTCCTTAGTGGAAATATCGGGAAAAGGTAGTATTTCTGTTTATCTAAGAGAATCAAATAACGTAATAATTATTTTCAAAATAAATTTATTCAAATTCTTAAAATTAGCATAAAAAAACATTTATTTATGAATCCATGCAGGGTTTCAAGAAATGTATTAATGCAGGTTTTAATTTTGCAGAAATAGTTTGACAGTAATTTCGCAATGGATGTAAAAATTTAAGGATGTATTGGACAGAGGGTCACATAACATAAAAGTGACCGTGTCATTGCATAATGTGCTAAATTAATACAAGATAAATTAATATTCCAAATTGTATGAAAATACGACAAACTCGTGACATCAATTATTTTCATGACACCAAAGTTTGCAGCTTTAATTTTTCCAGTAACTTTTTCTCGTTGAGTGAATTTAAAATTATATTATATACAATTAGCAAAAATATTACGGTTTTACTTTACGGAAACAACACTTTACTTGAAAACGGTGATCTTCTCAATTGGACTTATAAAGATTACATTAGAGATAAAGTACACAAAATGCATTGCTTATAATTATAACTAACATACAGAATATCGTCTAAATCAACGTCAAGCAAGTAGGCCTACAAAAATAGAGGATAATGTGCTTTATTTCTAGCGATCTAGAGGAGGAAACGCTAGATAGGAAGAAGCTTATACCTAGAATCAGAATCACGTGCTCATGATGATGAGGCATAGTATAAAATCCCTGGAGTAAAACTTTTGTGACACCATTAATAGATCGAAAATATTTACCTAAGAAAGCTGGTTGATCCCTGTCCTATACATTTGACTACTTAGTCACCACCTCTCAATTTGCGTTACAACAAACGCACGAACATAGTACGGTGGACCTAACGTTCAAAATAAGATAGTCCAGAAGTAGTAGTAGTAATTGCGACCATACAAACAAGGGACAAGACTCTTTCTTGTTTTGGTGCAACAATAACACTGATCAACCCCCTAAGTCAAGCCATTGTCATTCTCCTGGCCGAAAAGGGGAAAATATTGACATTAAAATTAGTTTGACATTAGGTACCAACGTCAAAAATTAGACATTCATTGACGTCTTGGTACCCACTGTCAAAATAATTTTAATGTATTTTTTTTATAATTTTAATTTCAATATTGTTCCAAGGACTCTTTTGTCCTTACGCGACAGGGGGTGTCAACCTCGCCATGTGAATTACTTCCATCATCCTCTGTACCGAAGAAAAGTCAAACGTGCTATCCAGCCAGATTAGGAAACAGATTTCATTGACACTGCTATTTCTACCTGGTATACTGGTAAACACTTTTGGCTCTTCCCTGGTAAGGACATGCCATCAGGGAGGATGGGGCCATGTTAAGTTAAAAGGTGTCTGAGTTAAGTCGCACTTAGGGATAGAACATCTGACTATAGCATTTTAGCTCTGGTAGCTTCCAAGGTAGGCATTGCAGTTGGGGCAGTAGTGGTCCGCATTCTGGCATGAGTCCATGCAGTATGGCACACATACGCATGGCCAGCATCTGAAAATGATAAAACTTCTCATTCATGGTGCTTGGGAAAAATTCAAATGGTAAAATTCTATCGATAAAAGTATTTTTCGTCTCTTCTAAGGCCAGTCTCAGTGTATCTGCCCCCTAGACAAAGTTAAACGCTAACACTAGCGAAACGAAACGATAACTTTTTATGTATGCGATTTGACATTTGGCTTCGCTAAGGTGACGTCACGTAGCGATTCCAAATGTCAAATCGCATACGTAAAAAGTTATCGTTTCGTTTTGCTATCCTTAGCGTTTAACATTATCTACAGGCATTGAATGATTAAAATGTGGTGTTATCTTGGACCATTCCGTGTTGAGAAAGTTCTGTTGCTCATAAAGAAAACAGGTGGCACGAAACAAGAATATTCTTTCGTCAACAATTTTGGCTTCCTTTTACATTTTAATTTTGGATAAGATTGTATATGTCGGCGGCCGATTGTAGAATCGGGCACATCATGATATGCCGTCATGTGCCCCGCCATTTCATGATATGCCCAAACGTTAAAATATCATGAAACGATAACTGCGGTAGCTTAGGTGAAAACTATAAGGAGGTGAGCGCAGCGAAGCCCCCGAATAGTCTTCGTGTTCGTTTGAAAATGTTTTTAAAAAGACATGTTTTCGTTAAAACCCGCCACATCATGATGTGCCCAGTATTGCTTGGGCATATCATGAAATGACGGGGCACATGACGGCACATCATGATGTGCCCGATTCTATGATCGGCCGCCGACATATACAGTACTTTATCTATTCGGCCCATCAGATTCATTAGTAAACAAGTGTGACGTCAGTTTGATATGCTTTCATAAGTTGCCTTTTACAGTTTTCATTAGTGATAGACGTCACCTGACTTACTCACTTTACTTCAAGGAATAATGATTATTCATAGCCTAAAGTCTTTCTCAATGTATAAAGGAATATGATGATACGAGGTATATACTTACAGGAATAGGCATAGTATAAGGGCGATAACGTGGGTCTTAGTTGTGGCTTTACGGTCGACTCGTGTGATGATCTGGGCCCTGCAAGATGGGCAGACGATGTTGGCAGGCTTCGGACCGACGGGCACTATGTTACTCATTGTGATATCTGTAAAATAAAGTGAGAGTAACCGATTAATACTGCGCGAAACCGACTAACCCTTTACAACATTGAAACATTTGATGCACAACATTTGAAACATTCTTTTTTTTTTTTGTCAAAATAAATCATTTTCTCTCTATTATTACTGCAACACACACATCCACACATGCTCACGCACACACACACACCCTCACACACACTTCACACCTCCCCCTCCATCTTAACTTCTAGATTATCTCACTCTTAAAAGTTTTATTAAAATGTATACGTTATTTGCAAAATGTTAAAATGTAATGTTAGTATGATAAGAGCCCCTAATTGGCCTAGGTATAAGTTATTCATTGTGCTGTACATTTTTTATATTGTGCTGTGGGCTCAGTTCCCAAATAAATAAATTACACATTACACGCACTATACAGTACATCGCCTTCAGACACTCACAACACTCACATCTTCTCTCCACACTCACTATAGGTATACACTCTACACACAAAATTTAAAATACTTTAATATTATATTTTATTAATTTAAAAAGTCTTCTACTTTTCACTATTAAATAGTATATCACACAGGGAATTGCGGGGTTCTTGTAACACAGATTTATCAGATCTAGTACAAGGCCCCAATAATATTTTGTAAACGAAAGAATTTTAGTGAATAAATGATTTTGTATTTTGTATTTTGTAAATAAACAAACAAATAAACAAGTTTTTTATATTTTTGTTGTGTAGCCATTTCAATGTCTGACTGCTGGACAAAAGCCTCCCGTTTACGTTCTTGGTCTGGTCCTCCGGCCACCCCGGCAGAAACTTTTCCAGATCCCGCTCCCGCTATCTCTGTTTAGGCCTGCCTCTAAGCCGGTATCCGTCCTGTGGTATCCAGTCAGTGGCGATTTTCGCACGTCCGTCTGTGACTCTCTGTGCATGCAATACGACTGACTTAGCCGGCCTCGCTTTAGCTTAGTGGTCTGTGCACCCACATCAGATATGCCAGTTAAAAGGAGCGCAGCAATGTGGTGTTTCTTACGCGGTCCGTCCTACGAACACTTATACCCACGAGCTAGAAAGCGGAATAAGACTTCACTTAGGTAAACTTTGACAACTCCATAGTAATTTGTTTGGAGCTGTCAAAGTTAACTCGAGTAAAGTGTTATTCCGCCTTCTAGGTAGTCGCACTTGTATGCTGCGCTCTGCTCGCTGACAAAACTCGAGTCTGGAATTCTAAAGTTCGGTCAAAGACCATGACTGAGCCCCGACAAGACAAGACAAGACAATAAGTTTAAAGCTGCGCGTCCACTGCATCGGAATCGGAGCGTACGGAGCGGACGGATTTGTTGCTTTGTATGGATTTCTATGGTGGTGCGTGCACTGGATCGGCATTTCTGCGCCCATAGAAATCTATGCAAAGCAACAAATCCGTCCGCTCCGGACGCTCTGGGGCCCGGTGCTGCTATTCCGGTAACACATCGCAAATGGATTGCCAGTATTCGCTAGGCGTTTTTGAGGCATTCTCGCGGCTTTGCAAATTGCTAATGGAACACTTATTTTTAGTAGCTTGCCCCCCCCCCCCTGATTCCGACGCAGTGGACGCGCAACTAACTATACCTCGGCTACTAAAACATCGCGGTCTCATTCAAATCTATATAACCAACGGGCGGTCAATACGCTTCCGACTGGGTTTTGCACAAGTCTCGACCACTGTAAAGTCAACTTTCGCGTTCATCTATTTCGACATACCTACCTCCATTTGCAATAATCTATCTATCCATGGTTTTCACATTACTAGAGTTAGATTTGACAGTTGCGCTATGGAACGAATGGATTTAGGAAGTATCTTCTTTAGCTGGAATCCGCAGTCCGTTATTGTCCCAAAGTAAACTGTTATACTTAATCACAAAAGTGAAACCATAAACGGTAAATAAGTCACGAATCACAAGAAAATTCTTATCTACGGGTAAACAATTCAAGATAAATTAAGTGATATCATCTCTGCATTTAAAGATTTTATCATAATGTTTTAATTATCTTGGTTGTTACAAAGTAAGTAATACTCTATTGACTCAGTAGTCTCATTTTATTTGGCGACATATAATTTTGTATGTGTATTAGTTTCATGTCTGTGTACATACTATTATCGTAATATTTATCGTTTTATGACGTGGCCGACAATTTCACGGTTGGGTTAGCAATATACTGAAGTGGTTGATTTTCATGGTAACATAGCATTTTCATAGAAACTTAGTATCCACTTGACATATTATTATTTACGTAAATATTTTTTTTACCACTATACGAGATCTTATTTGTGTTATACCTGTCAAACTAACAATGTCCCGTAAGCAATGGACAACCTCGTAGCTATTGACTTTATGTCCATAAGGAACACTTCCTATAACGTCCACTTCCCAAAACTAGACTATGTTTTGGACAATTAAGTCCTAAATCGGCTTTCATTAGGAAACTGATTTGATCAGAGATACATGATGAGGTTTATCAATAGTTCGGGGGTTGTCCATGTCATGTTGAAGTATTGTAAGAATAATCGAGAAGGAATAAGTCTTCACCAAGGTTCCGCAATGTTTTGCCCAAGATTCCTTAGTTCAGTGATACTCCACGGTTGGGCACAGCAGGAAATGATAGATGGTTACGACGTCAACACAACAATCAGGTGATTTTTATGAATTAATGGAAACCAGCTACATACACTAGCGGCGGCGATAAGCTAGGTCCAGTTCAGTTCAGTTCAGTTCAAAAATTTTAATGACCATAAAATCATACATATTACTTTGTCAACGCCAATATAATATTAATATTTTTGTATACTACCGCCCGTTCGGAAGTTGTGGGCTTAGGGATGGAGCAAAGAAGGGCAAGAAACTCCCCCGTACCTCTTTTAAAATATCAGAGCCTTAAAAATACAATGTTATGTATTTCTACTTAAGTCTAACGAAATACACCGAGGAGAGACGTACTGACTCAGTCCATCGCCCCTCTTTGGATTTCTGTGCGCTGAGATGGTAAAGACCATGCAGTTTTGTCATCTAAATATTCTTTTACACTGTAATAAGACTTCTTCAATAGGCCGTTTTTGATATAGTTTTTGAACCTCTTTTCTGGTCCCTGTTAGGAAACTATTTATTGGCTAAACCTCGGTGCAAATTCAATCTCTGACACTTGCAACAAGCTTTAATTTTGTAAGTCAGTGACAGTTAGCACTATTCTGTATATTTTGACATAATCCGATTCCTTTCAAATTCAAGTTACCTACAGTCGGTTTACTTTAATCAACAACTTACACACAAGTATGAAATAATCACGCTCTGATTGGTCCACTGCCAACGTCAATTTGCAGTAAGCAAACATCTTTAAAAACATAATATAGACACGGATTGCTATATAAATTTCTAGATGTCAGAGATAGTGAATACCTCTACAGAATATTTAGTTTTACCTCAATTCAATTAATATATTTGAAATGTTTTCCACGTACAACACACACAACAGAATAACCTTGATAAATTCGTATCACCTGTAGCATCTACCAATCAATATAACTTAACCAACAGTACACAAAAAACACTTTCTAAAATTATTCAATCGCACACACAATTTAAACGTAAGATTACACACCTGTTCGTCACAGTATTACAGCACAAAAATAATAGATTTTAATGTTTAGTGGACGCTAGTCACCGCGCGAACAGCAATAGCAACTAACGATTTCCCACTCCCACTACTCACGAAACGATCACGTTGGTGGTAAGCCGATGATATTTTTTGTACCTGAGTGTAATCTATGTGACTCATTCACGCTTATTGGGTACAGTCACGTCAAGACTAATACGATTCGAATAAGAACCGGTGTAAAGATGGGATATGTGGACGAATCGCGACTGTTTTATTTGTGTTTAGTCCGATAACGAGAGGTCGGAATTTTGGATAAAGTGAAGAGAATTTTTAGATTGCAAACGGCTAATGCCGTATGCAGCGTGACGTGACTTCTTTTTGGTTTCAGTTCGGGTTAGGATTGAAATATTTAAGTTAAGATTTTCTATTCTATAATTTAGAAATACAGACGTATCGTCTCGTGACGAAGTAGGAAGTATTGCAAGGTATTTGTAATCCGGCTAGTTTTCCTTATGACGTAACTTTTTGTTTATATCTGTGTACAGGCCCCGCCAAGATTTTTGGCAGCGGAATGAGCTCTTTCCTCTCACTTTCGCCCACAATAGCGTGTCTCTTGTATTGTACCTATTCGTGCGCCCTCCTCCCTCCACGCGGAACTCAGGTGCCAAGAATGTTGCCGCGAACTGTGTTATGTCCTACTTACCTTACATTGTGCAATTACGTTGAGATCAAATAGTCTCAGTTCACAAACAGTTAATGTTAACTACTTGATAACTGACAGCGTGGTAGTCAGATTTGAAACCTTTCGAGTCGGTCCTAATTCACTTTTAGTAGTTTGACCATACTAAGTTATAGAACTCAATCTTATTGGCCTTGCTCTTGGCATTGCGCCGCTGCGTTGAAGGTTCAGAGGCCACATTTCGAGCATTTCTGGGAGGCGAAAAAAACTATTCGCATCCTTTTGAATGCTAAAGAATTAATCTTTGGGGCAAAGCATAACCACAAGTACATTGTTTATGGCCTTTCCTAACGGTGATGGAATGGATCTTGAGCAAATATTCAACATCAAATGACCGACTAAACTTAGGCACAATTTGACTTTTTCCACCTTGAGGAAATCGCCTGATGCTACGTTATGCTATGTTAACCAACAGTAGATACCAACAATGATAAACTATGTATACTATGGGATAAAGTAGTAGCTTCCGTAATGTGGTTTGAAGAATAGAAAAACTTACTTTTTATCTGATTTTATTTGACTTCTTCTTGACCGACTAAACTGACATAACATAAAAATATGTAATAATACCTATCATTATCGCAAAATAAACCAAGTGCATAAATAAACCAAGTGCAAGGAGTGCGCATAAAATAAAATAAAAATTTCATGGAAAGCAGAAAAACTAACACCAAAGTTAATCACTTTAATTAGAGTATGCATTGACGATCAACGGCGAGAAGAATTCTTTAGAACCGTGAACAAACTGTAAGCACCCTTGAGTACCTGAAATAAATAAAACATAATTATTATTTATATAATAATATCCTTCTCCAATCGAATCCAAGTCTTTCCCGCAATATGCGTAATGTCCTTGGCATAGGACCGGATAAGTTGGAACAAAAAGAAGGAGGCTTATGCCCAGCAGTGGACGGAAACAAGCTGCCGATGATATGATAATGATGATAAGATCACAAACTGTATTAGCAAGCTAAAGTATTCATGTAACATACAATAAAATACTGAAAACAAAGATTCTTGACCTCGACATCAAATCCATCAGTCAATCAGGCCATTACCCATTGGGTTTGGGCCCCGTCTTTACCAGTCACTTTACCCCGGTCTTGAGCCTCCCGCAACCACTGCCTACCAGCTATGTCCGTCTATCCGTCTAGTCTAGATAATGGTCAGTCTGCCCACTAGACTAGTCTTGAGTTTCTGTGTGAAAACGATCTTACCCCTTTGGTCCACCATCCAACCTTGCCCAGTGTTCTCACCCCTACTTTGATTTTCCTATACGTACACTATAAGTATCACAGATATATTATTCATTTTCAATTATTGCACGATACTTATTGGTAAAATGAAAACTTAATCGCAAAGGTGAGCTTTTTACATCTATTTTTTTTTCAGCAAGCTAGGCAGAAAAGGACAGATTTATAATTCATTATGCTTCATAGGGAGCTAGTCCGTAGGCAACCTACACGTCAACAGATACATCTGTAGACGTCATCTGCGGATGCGTCCGAAGACGTGTAAAGGGGGTGATTTGCGCGTCTGATTTAACGTCAGCAGATGCGTCCGCCTTGAATCCGATTGTTGTCGGTTTTTGTGGCACGCATCACAGGGTTTCGGGGCGAACATCCGGCGTCTATCCACACGTCTGCCGACGCATCAATTTGATCGAAGTTGCGATTGAGAGTGCACGCGTTTTTCGTACTTACTTGGCGCATCATTCGTAAAAACTCTCGAAATGACTAACAGTATGAGCAACGAGGAAATTTTTAGGTTTATTAAGCTATATCAAGCTGAAAACTGTCTGTGGAATCCTATTATATATCCTAAAAATAAATATCAATAAAATATAAATGTTGTAAGCCTACCAAACAGTACCATTTAATTAGTGGAATAAAAATTCTTCCGCATACTCTTCCGTTCTCCACTACCGCATAAATTAAAAAGATTATATTAGGCTATCCTGTAATTGGCATTAATACTAAGTAAAATATTAACTGTGCGATAGATTAAGCAAATATATGCTGATATGCTACCTAATAAACAAATACAAATTAATATAATATTTAACTAAGTCCCTATTTCAATTAATTTGTTCTTTTGAGACTATTGTAAGTGGATTCTGTAAAACTAATTGGACATCTAACTAACCTACCTAAAATACGAGTTGCGTCTGTACAGAACGAACAAAGACTGATAGACCTATAGACTTGTGGACAGCACGTGGAAATTTATCTGCGGATGCATCTACCCGAGTCCGCGGACGCATCTGTTGACGTGTAAAGGAGCCTAGGTACCCGTAGAAATGTGCCCAGAGACATAGGCACCAGACGAGCTGCCAAAGGCTCCATGGGACGAAACCATCTTGCCATAGCGATCAACATCTCTTTGCGGAATGCAGGCGATAAGTGCACCCATTCACTCATGTACAAAGACTCGCAAATGTGGTCGCTCTGAAAAAAAAATGACGTTATTTGTGCAAAATCACGGTCAAGTGCAAGTAGGACTCGCGCACCAAGGGTTCCGATCACACTTGTAGATTGTTACCTCGAACTGGTGTGAGTAATTAGGTTTCTACATTAAAAAAAATGACATCCGTGAAAACCAAATTACGTAGAGCTCGTCTAAGCTGAAATGACGCGCCCCACTCCTTGGTTCTCTACATATTTTTGCAGTAAGACCGATACAATTTCAGATTTTTTCCTTTATTTGCTTCTATAACACTTCGTGTAATTCAGTTTATTTGTGATATTTTGATGCTGTAGCGGCAACAGGATATACAAAATTTCAACTTTCTACCTTTTATGGTTCGTGAAAGACAGGCAGACAGACAGACGGACAGCGGAAGCTCAATAATAGGATCCTGTTTAAAATCCTTCGGGTACAACCTTTTTTTTTAGACTGCAAGTATAACAATTCAGTACAATTACTTACTTCCTCGTACAAATCTGTCCCAAAATAGCAATAAAGAAATAATGCGAACATTATGCAGAGTAAATATACTATCATCCACATAACAACCAAATTGACTGAATTCACCTGGAAAACAGAGAACCATTTTATTAAACGACTTCAAAAAAGGAGAGGTTCTCAATTCTATATTTTATGTATGTATGTAACATCATCAGAAACGCAAAATATTCACACATGTTAATTTTTAGGGCTTCTAAACGAGTTTGCATAATTTCATGGGTGTATGAATGTTTGTATATACATGTATGTATTTATGTTTGTCTTCGTGCTTGTCCGTAATTATGAATCTGATTTTGACCATTCTTTTTTATTGGCTTACATTTACTCCAACTAAGGGTAGGGTGTAGGTTTCATCAAAATCGGTTTAGCCATTCAAAAGTATTATTCTTATAAAGGTATAGCGGACAAACTTCTGTAAATCTTAAAGGACTTCCCTGTGACGGATGTTTCTGTCAAGTAAACTGTTATCTTTTTCATTCTAAAGTATTGTTTAACGTAAAAGTGAACAGAATAGTGCCTTAGGCACCTCGTACGGGAAAAGTGAACAGAATAGTGCCTTAGGCACCTCGTACGGGAAAAGTGAACAGAATAGTGCCTTAGGCACCTCGTACGGGAAAAGTGAACAAAATAGTTCCTTAGGCACCTCGTACGGGAAAAGTGAACAGAATAGTGCCTTAGGCACCTCGTACGAGAAAAGTGAACAGAATAGTGCCTTAGGCACCTCGTACGGGAAAAGTGAACAGAATAGTGCCTTAGGCACCTCGTACGGGAAAAGTGAACACAATAGTGCCTTAACACCTCGTACGGGAAAAGTGAACAGAATAGTGCCTCAGGCACCTCGTACGGGAAAAGGCGCGACGCAATACATACTTATGTGTTTTTTTTAATGCCTCACTGGCAAAGGCCTCCCCTGCGCCTACGCCTGATAGCCGAGTCTTGCATGTATGTACACTCTGCTACCGAATTGTCTAAGCCGACCTACATATTAATTTATTATACAAGCTGCAGTATTGGGTGGCAGACTAACTTAAAAAAAATACTATCATGCATTAAACTTAGTAGGTATATGAATAAGTTACCGTGCTAATTTTATAAATAACGACGCAAATACTCAAAACAGATGTGAAGATTTGTAACAGCAGCATTCGAGTAAATATGTCTTCGACTAATTGGTTTATCCTGCAATCAATATTTATTTATTTATTTTATTTATTTACAATAAGTACACAAAACAGAATACAGTCATTTGAAACAATGATACATCATTAAGGGATTTTGTGTTGGACTGTAGCCCAAACTATGTGTACATAGAAAACTTAATTTAGTGTGTTTATGATTCCTATACTAGCAAAACGGGTTTTATTAATGAAGTAGGTATATAGAAAAAAGAAAAAGAAAGGATACAAATCTAATCCTAATAGGTTGAAGACGTCTAGAACAGAGCTGAGTTAATGAGTTTAATAAATTTATAAGGTCGATGTTCGTAAACCTATGGGTCAACTATACCCAAAAGACTCTCAATGCCCTGCGTGTCCAGTATAACAATGCCTTTAGGATGCTGCTGGGGTTGCCGCGCTATTGTAATGTTTTTTGCGTCAGGAATGTTTTTTGAGGCGCGCACTGATGGATTCCACGCCATCATGCGTAAGAGAACGGCCTCATTACTCAGCAGAACGCGTAACAGCGCCAACAGCATCCTAGAGGTCATCGCGGGTCGGCTCGACGGGCCAATACTCCAACACTGGGTGAGTGTAATAACTGGCACTCTGAAAGTGTGTGGAAAAGTGAGTCTTGCCACAGGCAGGCCTATTTATATTAATTAGATTAGGATTAGAATTAAGTTTAGTAAGTAAATAACATAGATTAAGTAACTAATTTTATTTGTTAGATACCTACTAACAAAATATGGATTATGTGATCTGAAATAAAAGATTAATTATTATTATTATATTATTATTATTATAAACTCGGGGACCGGTTTCTGCGAGCGAATCGCATGGCAATGGCAATACCTAGCTATAGCGAGAGCGCAAAATATCGGTTTTAGCCGGGGCGGGGCGGCGCGGGCGGCGGCACGCCTCGGGGCGGGCGATAAGCCAAAACCGGAATTTTGAGCCCTCACTATAGCCACTGTCATAGGATTTCGCTTATAACGGCCCAGGTATAATACTAATACTTAAGTTCTGTTACCTTTACTTTCCAAAGTATGAAAATAAATACGTTTTATTAATATTACTCCCAGCTTCGTGAAATATCTTCTAAGATGAACCATCTCACGAAGAAGTTTTGACTTTAGGTTTAAATAACCTTATTCATATGAGAATAAAGTTCTTTAGACCTAAAGTCAAAACCGTAGAGTAACGTCAAAACTTCTTCGCGAGATGGGTCATCTTGCTTTTTACGCAGAAAAGACTGACGCTGACCAATGTGATAACGATTCAGAAGTTCTGTGTTTTGGATGACTCTTTAGTAGGTACCGGCTGCTTTCATTACTTGGCAGAATGCAACCAAAGAATAAACTTACTACGTAATGCAACAATCCCTCCATCAAACCGCATCGGGCCATCGTAATGGAGTATGCCTCAATCTTCCTCGTGTCCGGGTAAAGGCCACTGCCCCTCGATGGGGACATTAAGGGGCTACATTGTTGACAGTTACAAAATCCACGATAAAAACTTACTCTGTAACTTTTTTATATCTGTGCACGCATCGAACAAATTGTGCCTTAATTCCCTTGTTATTAATGTCCCTATAATAATCCTTATTGGTTCCGTCATCGTCAGCAAAGTGCTCCAGGTCATGTCTGATGATGCTGACTTGAACTCTAGATTGAGAGTATAAGGCGGCAACGTAAGTGTCACTTGTCATTGTGCCCATACCAACACACCACATCACTGCTGTGTCATAGAAGGTGGCTATCAAAAATCTGGGAATGAAGCATTGCATTATCACTATCAGTATTATCACATTAGATTTACGATTTACGATATACCTAATGGGTTCTAACAGGGAGCACTTATCCAGTGGAGAGCGCATAGATACATTTTCCTTTGAAACACAACTCACCAATTTACGGACTCACTTGAAGGCTTTCAGCACCTCACTGTGGTCGGTCAGGAGCGGGCGCGCTGTCAGAGGTCAAATGTATGGTCACAGTGCTGCCACACTGACACCACAGCCCCACGATATGGTCCGCCCCGGTTTTGGTGTGACTCAGGGAGCACTTATCCAGTGGAGAGCGCATAGATACATTTTCCTTTGAAACACAACACACCAATTTACGGGCGGCGGGGGACGAGGTAAGAGAGCTGTGATTGGTCAGCCGCTGCGAAACTGTCTGGCGGCCCGTCATCGTACATAGGTTGCTTAGGCGAGCCGCATTCCCCCGCAGGTGCAGTCAATTGGATGTATAGTCTCTGGGTTGTAAAGACACAATTAGATTATAATGATATTTTCTCCCCTGTACTACGTAAGTAAGGAAAAACTATTTTTAGACTTCAGCATAAGATTCCAGGATTAGAGAATGATCAACGTTTAAAAAACGCGATTAGCTTGCCCTCATTGTCTGGACCGCCATTAATTTATTGAGCACCATTTGAAAACCGAGATACAGTGTTTTCACTAGTTTGGTTGTCACTGATCCCTCCTATTTCACGAATATTTTAGTAAGTAGAACCTGTCTAAACCATGTTATCTGTCAATAAACAAATAAACAACATTTTTAAAATAATAAACTTACAATTGGGACTAAGTACACTGAATTGGCATTTTATGTTAAAACTCTTTACAGGAGCAGCAGCATGCGCATCGGCTGCGGTAGATGGCAGCCTTAAATCGTGTCGACGGCAGCCCTAAAACGTGCCGATAGCAGCACAACGTGTCGACGTGACAACACCTTGCCTCGGCACACCACTGGCGTTTTGGAAACGGGGTGGTTGTCAAAGTTGTCAAATGTCTGGTCAAATTAGCCTAACGGAGAGTAGAACTTTGCACAGAATCATTCTGAACAATTTTGTCTCCGTTCCGCACCGCGCAGTCCCCCAGATTTGTAAAATTAGAGTAAGATGGATTCAATTAGCTAGGTGTCTAATTGAATGTAGTTTAGTTATAAGACCAAACCATTATGTCGTTAGTGTAAGCTACTCCAAAAGCAAACACAATCCTTGTTATTATTCATAATCTGAACTATGCCATATTTCTTTTCTGGTGCTCAAATCTATTTTATGTGTTAAGGTTTCTATAGGTTTATTTTTCTAAATACCTGAAAAAACATAATGTGTAATTAAGTACGTACTACCTAGGATTAAATAATTACACTAGGCATTTACAATGTAGCTTGTTTATTGATAAATAAAGAACTTTTGAAAACAAAACAAAACAGTCCCCCAGGGGATGGAGGGCATGAAGGGTAAGTCTGATTCTACCGCGCCTAAAAAAAAGACTAGCTGGCCTAGTTTCAGGTCATGTTAATATCGTTTCCATAAAAATGAAAGACGTGGAATTCAGATTAATTTCTCATAAGAAATTGCCACCTTGGCATACAAAATATTGAAGAAAATGGGTCGGCGGGATAGCGAACTGGGCCAGAATAGTTCAGTTTTATCCAGAGAACAACAATGCAAAGGTACACACTCCGGTCACAGAGTGTCAATTTTTTATGGTAGACAAGACGTCAGAGGTCAAGAGGTCTTTACTAACCGCCACACTGACTCAACAGCGTGGGCCTGTTATCGCACAACCAACCGCTTGACCACTTGTAAAAATGGTCCAACGTGGTTGTGTCAAGACTGTAAAGCTTCGTAGAGTTTTTTTGTAATTTGATAACCACCCTGCTAACGTCCGCTACAGTGCCAAAGCTCATATCAATGAAACCCACATCAGACTTTGATGCGTCGACACTTTTTAAGGCCCTCGCTGACGTGCGCTGCTGGTGTGTAGAGAATGGTTCGGGATGCGCACATATCCTTATTCTGGGCCTCCAGTATCCTGTGAGCAGATTACCGTAATGGTCGCCAACATCCGATAGAAGATGGCACCCGAAGAAGAAGAGTAGTGTGGCGTGTTCTACCCCGAGCTCTTACCCTGTTAGTGTTGCCGTGTCAAACGGATAATAAGCAGCTGCATAGCCGTGTTGAAACCGCTGCCACAGAGGAACTGTTAACCAGAACGTAGAGCAGCACGATACAGAATAGAAAACTATCGTCGCGATTCGGTTCATTCTGCGTGTATTCTCGGCTAATAGATTGACATGTACCTCACTTCTTGGTGCCAGTATGGGATCTGCGTAGTAATAGTGAATTGTTAAACAAGAGGCGTGAGTGAGCTATTTCGGAACAGGATCCAATTTGGCGCCCGTGCGAGCGCAGATTGCAAAGGGCGCTAACGGATCGAGTGTTCCCGAGATATGTAGACGCTCGAGCAAGCGAAGCGAGCGAGGGCGAATATAGTTCGAGGGTGAAATAGCTACTGACAACCCGAGGCAAGCATTCTACTTTACGTCATTCATGCGAGGTAAATGAAACATTTAGACACATTGTAACTGAAAGATGCAGTCATATTTTAGGGATTTGTTAGTGACATCATTTAACAAACAACAACAAATCAGCTGATCGCCCGGCACGAGACGTATGGAGAAGTGAAAAATAAAGTTGTGCTGGTCAAATCGGTTTCATAATGAAAGTTGTTTAGAATGATGAACCATTACGCGCCCACTATCAAGCACAGTGGGTACGTAATAATACCATGACGTACACACTATCAAGCATAGTCTGCCGTAGAGTGATTTGAAAATAAAAATAATAACCGGCCAAGTGCGAGTCGGACTCGCGCACGAAGGGTTCCGTACCATTATCTATAAAAAAACCGCAAAAAAAAAATGTATGGGAGCCCCCCCTAAATATTAATTTAATTTTAATTTAATTATTTATTTTTTAAGTAAATAATATACCCAGTATATTGTGAACATTTTAAGCGTCTACCTGCTAAATTTCTTTTGATTTTTAGTATTTGTTGTTATAGCGGCAACAGAAATACATCATCTGTGAACATTTCAACTGTTTAGCTACCACGGTTCATGAGATACAGCCTGGTGACAGACAGACGGATGGACGGACGGACGGACGGACGGACGGTCGGACGGATGGACAGACAGCGAAGTCTCAGTAATAGGGTAAATAAATAAATAAATAAATAAATGATCAAAAATAGGCATTATTATTATTATTACGTTACCGTTTATGAGATCTCTGATTTTATCAAAAACTTTCCATCTTAACTGGAATGTTATTACGCGTTGCGTCACATTCAAGGTAACAACAAATGAGTAAGCGTTGTTAATGATCAAATTCAAGTCGTGGCGTACCTGCAAAAATACGTCATAAAACATAGCGTCACGCCTTTCTTCTTTTAATCGAGTCGGCAGTCATCTCAGACACGGGCAGCCCAAAATGCCGCAACCATAAAGGAGGATGCAAACTCTATGGCCGCAACCGTGATTGCTAGCTCGGTAGCCTTGAACCTCCTCGTTCGTGCTTTCATAAGGCTGGGGGTGGCAGAGGCACAATTTTATCATGCCTACATTTGCTTACTTATTCAAAACTTCATTTCTCTAATATAACATTTACATTGCTTCGGACCATACACTAGGATACACGTAGAAAGAAAAAAAAACAGTGAGTAACAAACGAGTAAACATCCAAAACCCTTTTTTTCTTCCTGCCCAGGGATTCGATCCTGGAACCTCTCGTCCGGGAAGCTCAGCCTGGACCGCAAACCACAGAGGACGTCTAAAGTATCTACTTACCCTGTATATGTTCACCATTTGTTGGTAAACATATAAACAAAAAATGCTAAGTGTCATAATTCTTGCAAAACGGTATGCCTGTGCTTTCAGTGGAGTTATTTTGACAATGGGGATCATGTACCCAAATTTCGCCAGGGTGCCAACGATTTGTTGAAAAGAATCGTATGTTTGTATGTCCATAACTTTTAATTTTATTGAACGTAGGTTACGTGGTCTGACAATCGCGAGTAAGATATTTGTGAGCCCAACGTAGTTTGATTGTCTAATTAAAATTATTTTAGGTTGTACTACGCTATGCGTAATTATTAACATTTAATAACGTATTCAATGGTATTATTATAAAATAGTTACAATACAGATTAATTATACAGTAGTAGGGTAAAAACTACAATAATCGACACCTCGTACGTACCACATCATATTTCGCTTTTACAGTTGCAACTATAGATGTGCCAAGCCGGCAACATTGCGGCAATATTGCCATTATTTGTATGGGGCCAATATTGCCGGCAATATTCAATTAAATTCAATTCAAAATATTTATTTCAGATAGCATACAATATTGCCCCATACAAAAAATGGCAGTATTGCCGTAAAAATGGCAATTTTGCCGACACAGCACATCTGTAGTTGCAACTACTGATGTGCCGTGCCGGAAATATTGCCATTTATGGGAACATTGCCGAACGGCTCAACTCTATAGGTTTGTTACAAAGTTTTAAACGATTGAGAACAAAAGGATAGAATAGGCAGTTTGACGCTTCATGGTGCCTATAGGCATAGCTTGTTGTATAATTTTATATTTAGTATTCTAGAATTGATTTCCGATATAATATTTATTACGGTTCGCAGAAATACAAGAAATTATTAAATATTTTAAAATTAGGCCGATAACAGAACAGGTGGCACTTGAATCCTCGATTCATGAGTTATTAATATTTGTATAATTCAGCTCTTTCTTATCCAACTTAAATCGGAGCTCAATAATTGGCCTAATAATTGGTGAGATTGATGCTGGTAATAAATAAAATTGTAATGAAATAGTAACATTTTGGTGCAACATTTGCTGTACACACTTTGCTTTAATGTGCTAGTAATGAGAAGTAATTTTAACAACCCCTTCTAATACGGGTTTCACAGTAAGCATGTAAAATTTCTTACCACTTTCCCACTGTAAATTTTTAATAACTCATAATAATATAATTTCTTCAATTAAGCTGTATTTAATTGACCTCGGAAATTAATAGCTAACACAAACTATAGGTTTTGTGCAATAAGTAATTGCATACTATTAAGCGATGAAATAATTATATAATGTAATGGCAATTTCTTCTTTCAATTTATAGCTGTAGTTCAGGATAATATCGTTAGATTTTTACAGCATTTTCCAATATTGTACTAATTAAACCCTTCCTTCATAAAACAGATAACTCATCTCAATTTTTTTCGTGGCACAAAGCGTAGTCAGTCGAGTTCCATAGGTCTAACGTTTCTGATCACGAAGGAAATGAAAGTTCGATAATATGAAAAGTAATAATATGTAGCCCATTTAATATCCCTACCGAGGAGGACGGGCCTTTACTCGGATGCGAGTAAGATTGAGCCATACTCCACCGCGCTGGCTCAGTGCGGGTTGATGGGGACGGGCTAGTGGTCAACCCGACTGGCAGAAGTTGTGAAGCTGCCCTATCACGGCCTCTGACACAGCTTTACGACTACTATCATCAAGTAGCGATAGTAGCCGGGACCTACAGCTTAACGAGTCATCCGAAACACGGAAGCGTCCGAAACAAATGCCACATAGAAACAGGCAGGGAGCACTTATCCAGTGGAGAGCGTATAGATACATTTTCCTTTGAAACACAACTCGCCAATTTACGGGCGGCGGGGGGCAAGAGAGCTGTGATTGGTCAGCAGCTGAAAAACTGTCTGGCGGCCCGTCATCGTACATAGGTTGCATATGCGAACGTTTGTTGAATACAACAAACGTTTGGCGAGCCGCATTTCCCCGCAGGCGCAGTCAATTGGATATATTGTTCGGGAACCGAACACCTTTTGCTGACGTCAGTATAGTCGGCGACTCGCAAATACTTATTTTTTAGTGCATTTTACAGAGCCGCGCGTGGCGGGTGCATTCATAACATTTCAACATTTACTCATTGACTTTTCGTGAATTATAGTTACTTCAGTGTTCAAGCTAACATTGTGTATCAATCAACAAACCCAATAAGGCACCACCCCAAACATATATAGTCTCTGGAAACGGGTCACCCATCCAATACCCGTCTCGGCCAGATGTTGCTTAACCGGCATGATCGTTTCCGATGTGCGAATACAGCTCTGCCACGGACGCCTCGGTGCCTCTGCCACCCCTTATGGGAAAGGGCGTGACGCTATTTTGTGTTTAAAATATCCTTAATTTTTCCCAGTGCTCAGAGAATAGGGACTTCCGCGTACAACAATAGAATTTGAGTTTACCTACCACTGAAAATACGTATGAAAAGTCGTCGGGCGTGGAGTAAAAGTTTCGAGACACACTCAAAGCCGTGGAGGGCTCACCAATGGTTCTCAAACATTTCACAACTTTATTATTACTGTATGAAAGGCCCTTATGCTGGACATACTCTATATCACACACATATGGTTACCTATGAATGTACATTATACTCGTAGAATTTCTTTTCTATTTTGCTTTTTGATGACCTCTACGGCATTGCAGTCCGAATTCATTCGCACACGCGGGTTTGAATCCCGGCTGAGGAGGAAGATAAAATTACCAGATCTTGAATTTTTACATGTTTGTGATATCGCTGTTTCTGGATTCCACGACACATGGTAAATCTATCTAATTGACCGAGCGAGCGAAGCGAGCGAAGCGTCTCCGTTTCAGGTTTGGGCAAAAATGCTTTCGTATGTCCGGTTGTTCTCCTCTACAGGTCGCATTTATGAACCGATTCTCGTGAAATTTTATGAGAAGGTTGGAAAAATAAATAGAATTTTTTACTCGAGCCAGTTTTTAGATTTTTTTCAAAATGGCGTAGATATGAGGTTTTAAAATGTAAAAAAATCGCTACAACCCAAACAAATATATATTAACAAATGAGGGGTCGTTGGATTCGTAAAGACCATGAGAGTGAAACAGACTATATAATTTTAGTAAAAAGTTAATAGGTTGTATTAAAGATCGCGAAATGTAGTTTACAAAGTTATTGGTGCGGCTACTTTCATACTGCATGTACGTAACCAGGTACATTCATAAGTTTGTATGTGTTATTGAAAGAAAATTATTTGGGTTATTTTTTATGTGTGTTAGCAGTTCAGCTTTCCCACCGACATACTCGCGAGGTCTACAGCTCACAGAGCCACTAGTCTATTGGGGCCAGAAGCAATGTAGGTAAATGTTATATATGTATAGAACATGCCATCTTCTGTAATGATCTCATCATTTCGTTACCTCCCTTATATCCACCTTGCAACACCTGAGGCGTTGTATCGTCTTCCGAAGCATCAAGTATATTTAGACCTCCACATATGCTGGAAACACCCATTAACCATCTAACACTAAGGGGAGGGGGTAAGACCATGATCCACTGGATATTTAATGTACCCTGTTCGTCTAATGGAATACAAGCTAAGAAACATGCAAGGTGATGATATGTACGCATTATTGACATAGACAGTGCATTTTGTTTTAGATCTTTGTTCTGTATTTAGAGCAGCGAGTGGCAGCGTCCGTAGCACATACAGTGCGGGGGGAAGTTTTGTCGCGAAATGTGAGGGAGGGACAGACACAATTAAAACGCGTGCTCAGTCTGGGTCGATTTCACGATTTTTGTGTGACACAAATGAGATTAATTCACACGAATGACGCGTCAACATTCAATTAATAAATACACGACACACACATAATTAAGAAGCGGCGTCTCCTTTAGACAACCTCCTTGTACCGAAAACACAACTGCACTCAACATCCCAATTTAATGGCACTCATAACCCCTTGTTGCAATAAAGCACCGAACGCACAGAACAACTTCTTAAGCCAGTGTAAGACGGAAATAAAAGCCAACAGAGGGCGCTGTCCAACCGGAAGTGACGATGCAGTTAGGTAATACTTTCCTTTCAACTTGTCAAAGGAATGCAGGCTTTATTTCTTGAGAGTTACGGTTGTACGGTACGAATGATGGCACCTCCCTTGCTTTGAGCTGTTTCCGCCACATTTAGGGAGTGCACTGACAACAATAATCTTCGCGCTCGTAATTTGGAAATTGGATTAGGAAAACTGAAGAGTCGGAACTGTATGAGAAATGTGAAAATATCTTTATACCTACCTTATTCTATTCGTAATGCTCGGATAGGTCGGAAGGTAGGTATTTGTTTTCTTAGACATTTTGACTACCTATCTATACATATAAGTAGTAAATATCGTACATTTAAAATGACGAATGATATCCTAATTTAGTATGCAGGTCGGCCCAGATACGACGTAAGGTGATAAAAAACCTGTCATAGTTTCTTCCTTCTCCTCCCACAGTGTTCCAACGTAGAGAAGAGCAAAAAATTACGTGTTCTAAGTACCTATATTTGTAAATATCTACAGAAGATAAATTGACTTTGAGTTTGACTTTGACTTTGAAAAACGTCGTGAGTTAACCCTCTGTCTCGCAAAATGGAGAATAGAATGACTTTTCAAACGTGGGCTGCAACTCTGCTTTGTCACCCCGTATGGGAAGAGACGTGACTCTATTTGTTACACAGATATTTAGATGACAGATTAAAATTACGATAGACTGAGATATAATGTGCTTTCTCTAGATCTTGTCTTCTCAATAAAATTGTACCAAAAAAATCTTCCATCGCGGTTTATTTTAAGAATAATTGTTTGGTCTAGACTTGGCTCCTTACCAAGCTGTAAATTTCTAGTAAGTAGTAAAAATAAAATATGTTAAATGCCAAACGGGGCGACGATGAACCGTACAAATAAATTCACATGAATAATTAGAAAATATTACTACCACAATATGCATGTGTTAGATTATACTTTTAAACTGTCAGGAAATAGAATTTAACTGAGGTTATGGAGGACTATTCTATGTTATGTATGGTACTTTTTGATAATAACAAACTCAGTTAGGAATTTCAAATCAAAGGTATTTATTTTCTGTAGATATTTTAAAATACTTATTTCCAGAGCTAGAACACTTCACCCCCCCTTGCCACTTCACTACGTTGGACCACTGTGAGAGAAGAAGGGCGAAGAAACTCACACAGATTAATCTTTTGATCTCTTTTAAACATATTCATACATTTTGTCTTATTCTAAACCGAACTAATTTCATAGATAGTACACACTACATCTCAGTAAAAAGTTTGTGCAGTTTGCACCGAAATATACAACAATACAATATAGTTATTGATACATTTAGAATATAATACACTTATCTTATTTGTGTCCCGTCCACCACGAAGACAATCTCTCAACACCAACACCACAACCTTTCTCAATCACACTTGCCACCAGACTGTCCCTTCAATGCTTCAAACAGCCCAAGGAGGAACCGTCTTGGCGCGTAAAGTTCGCGCCGAAACATTTTGCCGAGATTAGTTCGGTACGGACGCCCAGACACAAGTCACCCGCCATGTTGTTCACTGTTGCTTTTATACCCTGTCTGACAATAACAGATTTGCCGCCACACGTGGCCGCTTTGGCGCCACACAAACATAATTGTAGAAAGACAGAAATACATGTAAAATCCTAGTAATTGAAATCGTGTAAAATATTATTAATTATTATGACAATTATCTGATATAATGATCTTATTATTTATTATAAATTATATTTATAGAAACAACTATTTCGAATATACCGGAAATTGATTTAATATGGACTTGTAAATTCTAATATGATTTCCATAATTCATTTCGCATTTTATGATGAATTTTAGGCTACTTATTTATGATTACAAAATTATCTTATAAAATAATCATATTTATTATGGAAATGCGGAAGTGACAATGACAGGATATTGACTTGAACACCATTTATAAATTCTTAAACGTTGTTCATAATTTAATTTGTATGTCATATAATGGATATCCTGTCATTAATTTATAATTAATTACTACTTTACTGATGTTATTTACAATATTTTATTATATCCTCCTACGGATACGGATATTCTGTCACATGCATAACCACTCTACTAGTTGGCCCATATGTGTTCTGCCTGAATATTTTAGGAATGAATTAATAACTCATAGAAATGGTTCATGTAATATAAATACCCTGGCCAATACACAAATGAAATGAATATCAAAATTTTGTGTATCTTTAGTAGATAATTTATGGAAAAAAAAACTATAGTATGAATTAGTACTAATGATACACAAAATGTTGAGGTATATTTCTTTAATGAGTTTTTTTCCATACATTGTGAGCATTCTCCTTTAAGGTCAAAAAACAGACACACTGACATAACAGCGCGGCCCGCCGCCGCCGCCGCTTGGATCCTTGTAATAGTATGTGGCATGATGTTACATGCGTGTTTCTTGTAATAGGTCGGGTAAAAAGTCTTTTCGTTTTGTATATTTTCCGAAGCCTTGACTGAAACAGTGTTATTTGAACTGTATAGATGAATACTATTTATTGTTAACTGTGCAAGGACACTGCTATTTTTGTTTATCAAAAATACAATATTCGGCTACATAGGTACATTATAAGCTCATTTGACGACCTCTGTGGCTCAGCGGTTGCGCATCTGCCTACCATGCGAGAGGTCCCGGGTTTGAATCCCGGCTGGGTACAAAAAAAAAGAACCCCAGGTCTTGGATGTTTACATGTTTGTGATTTCGCTGTTTCTGGTTCCCACGACACAGGGTATCCTAGTGTGGGGCCAGAAGCAATGTATGTGCCTGTATGTAAAAATGATTGTGTTTATATTTTCTTACAAGCAGCTCAATTTCCGTCCCTATTCCTATCGCCCCTTGAAGATCAATTCAGTGACCCCACTGCGCCCCTCGGTCGTACGCAAACAGTCGGGAACTCGGGACAGACCACCTGCCATCTCCGACAACTAACACACGATCCTTGAGGAGCTAATGAAACGTAAACTTGAGGTAATCATACTTAGGCCCGCAATAATAAACGCTTTTAGCTCTTACTGATTACTAAGAGATATCTCAAGCGCGTGGTAATGACAGATTTCCTGCAAACCCCTCATTGTGACGTATCTGAGATAGATAAGTAGATAACTCTCAGAGAATGCAGCTTACGGGCCTGACCCGCAGTGTCCAAAAGAGTGACCAAACGTGACTGGCGATTAATCGAAGATTAATTCAAAATAGCGGTATACATACCGCACCTTCGGTGAAACAAGGGCACAAATGTACTATTCGCAATTTTACAGTAGAGCTATAATAAGTATTTTTTTGCATTCAAAGTCCAGTTGCTCTGCTCATACAACTTTGATGAAATCCATCTTTTCATGTAATAAAATGTATACTTTCGTGAATACGTGGATGTTATTTACATGAAATAAGTACCTTTCAGTGTTTGATTATTGTATTTTTTTCAAATAAGGGGTGACATTTATGACCTTTTCCTTCCAAAACTGAAATTAAATTGTAATTATGACCAAAAATTACCTTTAATTTAAGGTTAATTTCTTAATAAACATTTATTTTTATTTAATACTTATCGTATATTATCATCACTCACTAATGTGCTTAGCAGAATTTAAACACATGATCGCAACAGTAGTAACAAAATTCTTTGGAAAATCAACCTTAAAATAATACTAAAATTAAAAGAACCTCAAACCTTTCAAATATTATCTTCCTTTTCGTATTTATTTATCAATCAGTCTTTTTTACTTAATAATATCAAGTAGAATTAGATAACAAAAATAGTATTCTTAAAAAGTATATAAAATAGTCAATATTTTAGTAAACAACTCACCTTAGCAAAATTTAAAAAAAAAAACAAACATGTAAAAATAAATATAAGTCAAATTCGTTGGCGATTGAGGGTTGGCTGACACTGACACCTCTCCAAAGTGACATTAATTTATTTACATTTTGAGGGTGGATCAATAATATTAAATGATGCTATTATATTAATTCTCATAGAACCTAGGAACTATGTTCGATTTAATCAAGTCCAAGGAATCGGCTGTTTTTCTTTTGTTCTTTTTACCACCACGGCCAACTTTAATTTTCGCTTCAGTACAGGCTTCTATTGAATTGGTGTCCATCGAACCTTTAGAGAACTTTATAGCTTTCATTTCTGTCAATTTCAGTTTATTACCATTAATTTCTTTGCTTACATTTAAATTACCTTTACAGCCAATAGTTCAAATCAAAGACTGAGTCAAAGTTCATTTCTCTGTGACTGTGAATTTGTTGCCAGTTTTTTTAGCATTTCGGATAATAAATATTCAATTGGCGAGTATATTGGTCCAGCATTCTTAGCCAGTTTAACGCATTTTTCAATTACCTACTGAATAAACTGCATTTGCTTTATTTTGTGTGTGTCCTCTTATGAGAACTTTATGTGTTATTGATTTATAAGCAATGGATAGACAGTATAGTAATACATTCCAATTCTTTTGCTGACCATAGCAATTGTCAGAGTAAAAAATTGTAGACAAAGATTCGAGATCCTGATTTTCTAAGTCATTATTGTCCATCCATGTCTCATGGCTTGAGCTGACGAATCCATTGACGACTTATTCAAGTTTGAAGTGTTGATCTTGTGGCTCTCCGTATCATCAATGTATATTTGACGTATATGAGACATCGCTGCGAGGCTCTTCATTGTCTTTTGTTTGTATTTCTGAAAAATTGATTGTTTTATATTACATTAAGTGTCACGTGTCACCAAAAACACTATTTGTAATTAGGTCCATTTGCACCAAAAACACTAATTATGATAAGCGTCTTTTAATTATATTTAGCAGCTGTCAATATGTATGAAATATGTCATTGCGATTAGCGCGTTAATCACAATCAGTATTTTTAATGCCAGAGACACTAAAACTTCTAGTATATTAATCGTATTAAAAGCGATGTGGCCTTATAATATTTTTTATACCAATCAAGCCTTTTTATAACATAATTAGTGACCTACACAGTACACAGGCAACCGAATTTAATATCAGGCATCATCCTTATATAAACAGATTTAAATGATGATACCTGTTTAGGGGTTGATTTTATGAATAAATAAAAATATTCAACCACTATGGAGTTCTGAAGGATCAATACGTTTTTAAATGAAATTTGTCTTTAATTTGTACGAAGTTGGAATGACAAAGCCAAATCACCCTTATGCCAGTATTAACCAATTTATTTAGACAAGTATACAATTAAAAAATACATTAATTACAAAAAAATAACAAAGCCAAATTACTTTAAAAGTATATTTTTACTATAATAAGTTTGGAATGACAATGCCATTCAAGTATTTTATAACAAAATATCTATTACAACATTGGAAATACAACGTCGCAATAGTTAGATGTGTCTCTATATTATCAGTCTATCTAAAGGTTTATAGCCTCATAACCCAATGTGGCTTATAACCTATAAACATATTGGAAGTACAAAGTCCAATGTAATACTTGTGGCTTTGTCCCTCCAAAGACATGGTATTAAAAGAGTCCTAAGGCTGCAACATGTGCCGTTGTCCTTCCAGAATTAAATAACAATAAGGGCATATTTACCTTAGCGGCGTTGACTCTCCAGCTGACCACCACTTCACTCGCGTGCGTCCGCACGACTGACCAATGAGGCGTTGTCGCGCCCAAGGTGCGCGTAAAGGTGCCAAAAGTACAAAGGCAAACAGGCGCCCTCTAGCGATTTAAAACTTAATAAAATGAATGTCTTTGTCCCTCCAATAAAGCGGTGCTTTCTGAACATTTTGCCATACTTAACTCAGTTTTAAAAAAAAAAGATACGCGTGTAGCACCGTACACGTGTTAGAAGTAAAACTTCTGTAGCTAGATCATTAAGTGGTACCTATACTATACACCTATACCTACCTATACTAAAAGAGATTTAAATTTCCAATTTTGAGATCCAAACTCTGCTTCAAGTTACTTTTAAGTTTCAGACGTCCGATTATTTGAAATTATTTAAACTTGTACTTACTTTTAATACGTCATGTCATTTATTTCCCACCATTCCTTATCTACAATTTGTCGCGCTCGTGGTGATATACTTAACTCATTCAATAGTGTCACTACTATTGTTCTGAGGTCACTACTATTTGCATCTCGCTCAGATTATATACCATCTGACGTCACGTCTTTTAGCCGTCTCGCTCAAATGTATGCATTGCTTTGCTTGTTTTAGAAATCCATATCGACCCGTGTGACATTGATGAAACTCTTTTCTTACAAACTGTATGGATCGCATCGCACAGCTGTCAAACATAAGTTCCGGTTCCAACAAAGAGGTTGAACGAAGTAGTTTTTGGTCACGTCACTGGTTTTGTTTATCCCAGCCAGCGGCGGCGGCGGCGGCGGCGCCATCTTGGCCATACCGGAAATCAAGAACTCGTGGAAGAATGCTTATAATAATTTTTATTTCTTAACGTTTCATCAGGTTTTTCTCTCACTAATTAACATTCTTTATTGTACGAATGTATTATTATCTTATCTGATTAGTTAAAAACCGTATTGAAAATAGTTGCGGTTTTAAAAGTCTTCAGCCGACCCTGACGTCACCGATTCCAATTTCCGTTACATTTCTTAGCCACTCGTGATAGCACCCGGCTAGCAGCAATTGAAAAGCAAATATATGAATAACCCACAGTTGAGAGGTTAAATAAATTTTACCCCCGTGCCCCAAGAAGTTTTACTTCAAAAATACAATTGTGCCCTTGTATCACCGAAAGTGCGATACGTGATTGGTTGAAATTAGTTTGAAAGGAGTTTTAACAAGTTGTCTATCACAAATCACAAGTAATTTTGTCCAGCCTCTACAACATGGCGCGGTTCTTCACCAAAACTGCACGGTCCGGCAACGGTCCGGCACGACAACGACAACGCATAATAAGAGGCATAATTGTGCCGGGCCGGTCCGGTCAGGAAACGTGCAAAGTACAATACCATACAATGGAAGATTTAAAAAAAACAAACTTCAGTAGTTCCAAATTCGTCAGTAGATGTCGTAGGCCAGACATGAGTGAAGAAAATTTGCCAGTCCAAATAATAACAACCGAAGAACATAATCTGTGGTCGTGTAATGAACATAAATGTGGAACGTGATACAGATATATCTGACAAATATCTGACTTATTCGCGAAACGGTTAACGGACGGAATGACAGACAAGAACGTTGGTTGACACGCCGCGCCGTGTTGCTCTATGGTAGACACACACGGCAGTCAGTCTATGGGCTGCGTTCAAGATCGGTCAAAAATTACTTACTCTGTGACGACAACAGACTGTCATATGAATTCATATCTATACAAAGCCATCTGTCGGCAGCTTTTAGAACTATTTTTAGCTGTAAGAAAATCGCCTATTATGCGTCCACTGATAGTCTTGTCGGCCCGGGCCGTGCCGTTTTGGTGAAGAACCGCGGATTGTGAACCTTTATCAACGTAATCGTGGGTATAATGTTCTAAACTCAAACAAATGACAGCTCAAATGGCGCCAAGTATTTAGCTCAATAAACAACGACAGGCTAAAGCTGGCACATCTTCTCATAATTACGTAAAAATAACGTTGATAAACATTAGAATGTATCGAGATAGTATTGAATAAAACAGAGCTTAGAACCATGCAGACCCCACAGTGAAGTCTACTATTGATTACAAAAACCGCATATAAATCCATCTTTCTGCTTACCTCTAGGATGCTAAGGAGAGAAACATCACACAAACTCAGACTGACGACAGAAAGACAAACTTAAACCAAACATCTTCTTGATCAGGGTTATCCTCTCAGAGCTGAGAGCGGTTTATGATTACGGGCGTAAGAACCAAAAGAAAAAAAGATAGCAGCCTTGACATGACTTCACTTCACTTTCAGTTACTAAGGAAGTAAGTAATGGATTAAATTAATATCGGAAAAGGGGAAAGTACCTAGATATACATTGAATTGATATGACTTCATTAAAAACATGGAGACCACGATAAAGCAAATAAATTTTAATATCAATTTATTAAAAGATTCAGATTCCGGGCGATTCTAAACGCATTAAAACAAGAGCTATTAATTAACACAAATAGGTATCTAAAAATGTAAACAAATATGACAATTGACTGATGACTGATTCCGCAGTCAAAACGATAATACATACTGAAGCCATGAAGTTAGCCAAAAATACACGATTCATATATAAATCACAAAATTCTCATACCCAACATTTCACCATATTATGATCAAACCATGTCCACATCATATCATAAAATATTATATCCTGATCATAAATTCTCAAACGATGCGAAAAAATAAATGTTTGACCGTGTCGAAGTATTTATTATGTGTTTAGTTAAGCCTTATCTGTCCCTTCCACACGTTTCCGCGACGTTGGCTCTTTGAACCGAAGGGGACACGAATGTGATGAAATACTCACAGGTCATTAGAGCTGGCGCCAGAAATCATCAGCTTTTTAAACGTTGCGTGTCATTTTTAAACGACTTCAAAAAAGGAGGGGGTTATCAATTCGGTTGTATTTTTCGCACTCGCACTTGGCTACTTTTTTTTAAATAGACAAATTGTGTAAAGCAATATATTTTTTGTCCATTATTTTGTATAGTTTGGAGTTACGGCCCTCACTAACAGCTGTAGTCAGAACATGCCTTCAAGTGGTCGTCTTTTTGAATATTTTGTATGAACGCTGCACAACATTATCTGTACGTACAGCATCCCTACAAGTAAGCTACTTTACAAGCGCATGTGTTGTACGTACAGACAATGTTGTCTAACTTCGCATAATTCGCGGTACAACAGTACCACCACACTTTTGTGTAGTCCCTGGGAGCAAAATTAACTGCAACGTTCTAATATACAGTTATTTCTATTTCGTACAACCCCGCTGTGCATTGTTTTAACTCTTGTTGCATTAACATAACACCCGTACTTATAAATAAACAAGCAGATTTATTAAATTAAATACTGTACTTTAGCAATAATTTTCGTTTCTTACCTTAATAATTTCTTGGAGTTCAGTACGTTAAAACGACCACTTGAGGCTTTCAGCACCTCACTGTGGTCGGTCAGGAGCGGGCGCGCTGTCAGAGGTCAAATGTATGGTCACAGTGCTGCCACACTGACACCACAGCCCCACGATATGGTCCGCCCCGGTTTTGGTGTGACTCAGGGAGCACTTATCCAGTGGAGAGCGCATAGATACATTTTCCTTTGAAACACAACACACCAATTTACGGGCGGCGGGGGACGAGGTAAGATAGCTGTGATTGGTCAGCCGCTGCGAAACTGTCTGGCGGCCCGTCATCGTACATACATAGGTTGCGTATGCGAACGTTTGTTGAACACAAGAAACGTTTGGCGAGCCGCATTCCCCCGCAGGCGCAGACAATTGGATATAGTCTCTGGTGTGACTGCTAATAGAGTTTCTTGTATTGTCACCAGCTCCGCCATGCCCCACTGATCTGTCGATGATGTGCCTTTAGGTATAGGTGCATATTCAAGCATTGTTTGTAATAGTAAAACATGTATACAAGTGCCTGACATGAGTTAGATACCGCCAAGGACGTAACGCTATGGATTTAATGCTATGTTGTTAAAACCTGCTAATCAATTAAGTACTTTTATCAATCTTATCTTTGTGTATTGTTTTTCAAGAATTTGCAGTCATAATAGCATTTACAAGAAGCCACTTCACTTCTTATCAAACCTGCAATTATACTCATATTACTGTGTACGTGAACTGCCTTCGTAACTTCGTATCTAACAATTCAATACATTAAATACAATTGGTACAAAAGTCATACTAATTCAAATTAAAATGTAAAAATTCGACATTATTTTCGTCACAGAAAAAAAAACAAGAAAATAAAACAAAAATAAAATAAAACAAACGAACCGCCCCAAGTATCCCCTGGAGTCCAATTCTCGTTTCTATAGCTTTGTCGAATTTGACAAAGGGGCGGAGCTTTGTCTTTCAATAGGCGAAGGACCAATCGCGAAGGCACTTCGCCTATTGAAAGACGAAGCTCCGCCGCTTTTTCGAATACGCATTGAGAGTCTAATGGGTGAGAATCGGCCTCCTGGCCCAAAGGTGATGCCCATAACGTGCTCCTAAACGGGCCAGGTTTTGCTGCAATATGTAGCCGACAACTATTGGTGTCCCTCACATGTGAAAATATGGCCCGTTTAGGAGCACCTCACTGGCAGCATTACCGCACTGCACAGCGAGTGAGATCGTCTGAGCCAGAAAAAACCCGAAGCGGTTGTCAAATATATATCTGTCGGCGGCAGATCGTAGAATTGGACACATCATGATGTGCCCAAACGTGAAATATCATGAAACGATAAAATCTCTTAAGGCAAACACTGCGGTAGGTTAGGTTTTTATTTATTTTTATTAGGTTAGGTGAAGACTGAAGAGGGCGAGCGCAGCGAAGCTCCCGAATAGTCTTCGGGTTCGTTTGACATGTATTACATAAAAAACATCACATAGTGCTGATGAAAAATGCTTTTAAAAATACATGTTTTCGTTAAATTCGGACATATCATGAAATGGTGGGGCATATGACGGCACATCGTGATGTGCCCGATTCTATGATCGGCCGCCGACATATCTAATCTCACTCACTGCGTTTATCTATACATACATTTATAAATATTAATAAGTGCCACTAACTAGAACTTGAGTTAACACCATAGTTAAAAACTTTTACTAAGTTTAAAAACTTTGACAACGCCATATAAAGTATGGACAGGATTGTATGGGGGAAGGTTAATACAACTAGATTATTATAATACTATAGCTATTGCCATGTGATTATGCGACTTCCGGCCCTGACCCTGCGTATATCAGCTTTTAGGCAAAATAAAGCCAATAACGGGTATTGAAATGGATTTTTGCCATCGTAATGTTGATACTTTGAAAGATTAGGATCTTAATACTAAATATAGTATCGCTATAGAGGTAAAGGTAACCTCCTGTACTCAATAGCAAGATTATCTCTATGAGGCTAGATATTAGACACATAGGCTGACTGCACTGCACACTCACACTTGCATTTATGGTCACAAAATCACAATTTCCAAAATCCTACAATCTCGCCCCCTCCTTCACACGACACGTCTATACATCCACATTCTCGATAAGCTACATGTTTTCTGCCATTCTGTTTCGTTCACCATAGGTACTACAATCATACAACTACGGGGTAACTTTACCTGATCCTGAAGTACCTGCTAATCAACTAGCATTACTTATGCACCTCGCGTCCCGTGAGAGTAGGATTGCAGTAACTGGGGTTTCCCGGGAATTTAGTGACGGTATTCAATGCTTGTATGAACTGGGGTTTATGTCCAGCGTCCAATTACATGTGTGAAAACTGGAGTTATTATGGCTAGAGAGATAAAGTAGATTTTGCATCCGAAACCATCGGAGGACTAATCGTGCCTGTATACCTTTATTTAAGTGACTCTAGAATTCTATTGCTATTGTTCAGTGTTCCGGTACTGTCAGAGAGGTGGCGGGTTTGAATTCCGGCTAGGAAAGAAAAAAACCCCAGGTTTTGGATGTTTACGTCACTGTTTCTGGTTTCCGTGTGCTTGTACAATGTTTACATAAATGTTTATGTTACTATGAATCCAGTTACTCGGGCGGTTAGGTAAGCATCAGGTGTTAGACTACCTTACTAATAGTACCGGTTAGAGCTTAGAAAGGGTAACTTACTGTATAAGTATTCTGAAATTCTGAGTGAGTCGCTTCCAGTAATATGAAAGGGGTCCATACATACACACCGCTCAGAATCTCTCTGACATTTCCATTTGCCGAATGTACACGAAGCTAGAATTTAAAAGTGTCTGCGCAAGTAATTGCTCTGCCAGTTACCTACGGACTTTGCCGGATTTGTTTTGTAAACTTGGCTTTGGACTTGTTTTGATACAGCACTGAATCCCTCTGCCTTCGTACAGACTCAATTTAGATGGCGATTTAGAGTTTTGCCTAGGCTTTACAATATCGGCTAGAGGTTTTTTTTGCATTTTGAATTATGTAGTATTCAGAAGTTTGGATTGGTTGGAGTAGGTACCTACACTGCGGTTCAGACTACTCCAAAACGGTGACGGATGATAAAGGGGATCGATTTTTTTTGGCATATCCCCCCCTTCCATTCCTCATTTTTGGGGTTCTTAGGCCAGGATTACACAGCGAGAGGTCCTGGGTTCAAATTCCGACTGGGAAGGAAGAAAAGTTATCAATCCCTAGGTTATCGGTGTTTGCTTATAATTTGACTGACGTCACTGTTTTTGGGTCACACGACACAGGCTGTCCTAATGTGCAGTCAGAATATACAAAAATTAATATTTACATATATTATGTTCAAACTGCTTCTGGAAAGAATCATTACTTCAATGACGCTACTTAACTTTGTGTTACTGAATGATTGACACCAAAACATTAAGTCCGGTAACCATATCTACCTCTCCCAGTGCAAATATGCAGACTCATTCAAAGGACGGCCATTCAAATCAAAGCTACCTCTGTACTATCAGAACCGAGGGTGCAACTATTCATTATCGAGGTCCATAATAGACATGGGTAGCGAACCAAACAGTGTGGGTTAGCGCACTAACTCGTCAAATAAATATGTTGACCGTTGTGTTAATCTGTGAGCCATGACGCACGTAGCAACACTCAGCGTAGTTTGTATACAACGAAATGAATATGAAATTAATAGCATTGCATCATAACTAAGACATAAAATAATTATAAAGCTCTCTTTATAGTTAGGCTAGCATTTTCGTATAATATTTCTTGTCGATGTATTTTTAATCTTCCTGTGAAATAAAGAATATGAATAAAATATTTTGTTTCATTTGACCATCATACATTGGGTACAAGCTGCACTTTACTACAATATCCTTGTTGAAATAAAAATGCGTGGGAAACCCTTTAGCTACTCAATATCCTCAGAAATGTGATAAATAAGAAATAAGAATTAATAAATTTATAAAACGAGAAAACAACCTCTGTGGAGCAGCAGTTGTAGCTCTGCCTCCCATGTGAGACGTCCCGGGTTTGAATCCCGGCTGGGGATCAAGAAAAAACAAAAAAAAAACAAGTCTTTGATGAACTCATGTTTTTGATGTCACTGTTTCTGGTTCCCATGACACAGGGCATTCTATTGTGGGGCCAGAAGCAATGTATATGCCTGTATGGCGTCCACGACACCGGTTTCTCCTAGTGTGGAGATGGAAGAGTATGAGTGTGTCGAACGTTTCTGCGTTTTAGGGTGAGGTGCTGTATCTGAATCAGCGCGGGGTAGGGAGTGGCCGTCCGTTCTGTGTACGTAGTACTATTATCTCTTCTGTGCCATAAGTAAGCTTATGTTTATAATGTTTTTTAGGATTTTATATTTTTATGGGTAAATGGTTATGTTTACGTACATATCTATAAGAACTTCACTATCAATTGTACGAATATCTACTCAAAAATGTGGACGAAAATCCCGTAGTTTTAAGCGACCACCCAGGCAGGCGCACTGAATTGAGTTAGCGCAATTTCACGTGGCAACTCTACGCCATCCGCACCAATGAAGGTACCAACTAAACGGTTACATTCCTTTCAAAGCAGATGAATAAGCCTTTTAACCTAAACTACTCATACGAACCCTGAATGGAGGGAGTAGGCTTATCTTTAGGGACACGTGGTCCCCTCCCTTTGATGTACACACATCCAAATATTTGTCTCAAAGCCGTATTTAATTGCTAGCTCGTTATTTTTGGATTATTTACAGAGTGGTACCGTTTTAATCGCGATGACCGGAGTACTCTTGTTTGGATTTATCAAAAGGAAAACTTTTCGGTTGGTAGGCAACGGTAATCGTAGGTACCCTCGTCGTTATTGGATAAAAACATGTGGGGATATCAAATTGGAAATTCTATTTAACCTATGTAATTCACAAGGGACAATACTATACAGTAATGCTGCATTTGCATTACCTACTTTATTTATGGTTGGCACGGAAGCGGAAGCAAAAATAAATACAAAGGATATCGTCACGGCTTTTCCCATATGGGATACGGGGTTGACGAGGAACAATGTGCCCACTAAAATTAGGTTAATCATAGCTTTAGCATTAAAAAACCCCGCATAAATTCAGTCTTCTAGTTTCATCACCAGGTCTCATCATCAGGTGAATATAAAAGGTCTCATCACAACGAATCTAATGAGCCCAAACTCGATGGGTTTACTAGTAAGCATCCCAGGGTCCAGCTCCTACTTTCGAGCTTCGCACTCCATCATCAGATCAGCTCGATAGTACCATTATTCGCAAAGGTCTTGTCACTATGAGTCTAATGAGCCCAAACTCGATGGGTTTACTAGTAAGCATCCTAGGGTTCCAGTTACCACCTTCGAGCTTCGAACTCCATCATCAGACCAGCTCGATAGTACCATAACAACCAGCTCCAAGAAATCTACTTTCGATAAAAAAAACACATTTAAATCGGTTCACGCGTTTACTCTCCACGTGCTGAGAGATAGACAGACAGACACACATACAGAGTGACTCACACGTTAAACTTATAACATCCCTTTTCTCCTTCGTCGGGCGGGGGTTGAAAATGACTTAAGTATTTCATGATTCAATATATCTTTCCATCCTACGAACTCCACCTCGCGTGACCGAGTTTCTCTCCGTTCGTTTTCAGTGTGTCTTGCTCTGCTAATCTTGTTCAGCCTCCGGGAAGTTGACACGGGTCGCAATTGGACTTAACCTACAGATACATGAACCCCAAATAATATATTGTACCTCTATTCTCTATTCTTGTTCTGTTATTTATTACTATTATACTTACATTCTAAGTCAAAATATAATATTAAAATTTAGTACAACAATGGCCAATGCTGTGCTCATCTGTAATAGGCACTCATATAAGAACAATACCGCCATATTTCTATTGTATAATTTTGTATATGTGTGCTGTTGATGTGCCTAATTAAATAAATAAATAAATAAATAAATTCTTATACACGCGAGTCTACTGAGGCCTATATTCTCTTCGCAGTAAATCCGCAGAACAGCACCATAGCGTCACGCCTTTTCCCATACGGGGTGGCAGAGAGAGAGAGAGAGAGAGAGAGAGAGAGAGAGAGAGAGAGAACTGTGCCCACTTTTAATCAGATATTCAATACTCCATTTTCCTTTCGTCCGTTTTTTTTTTCATTTATTTTCAGTTGTAACCTTACAGCTAAAACGTTTTCGTAATTACGGTTTCGTAATTGGCTACGAAAGTGGGTTTTTTAACAGGGGGAATAGTTAGTTCACAATTACACATATTCTGTGGCTGTGGAATCAAGGTGTGCCAGGGCAAAGAACTATTTAAATACCTCTGCCCCTGGCAACTCGCGCGCTGGCTCTACGCGTGCATGAAATCTTACGTTAGCGCAAAAGTTGTACTACAAGTCTACAAGCTTCAATATAACGAGGTAAAGTTCGATCGGCATTCTAGATTCACTAACAAGTCAAGCTAGGCTGCCGTCTGCCTCGTTGGGCTTATAGCACAGAAGAGATAATAGTATCTACTACTTATAGTTAAATTTATAATCGGCTTTGTTACTAAAATAACAGCAAGGGGCGGTAAGACAAGATGAAAGTTTAGAAGACTTATGAAGTTTCGATCAGACTTTTCTTTTTCGTAAGGAGATTATTGGAATGAACAAAAATGTATAAAGATTCGTAACCACAACGTCTCGTGTTAGTGCAAATGCATTTTTTAGCATCCTTTGCCTCAATACCAGGAAAATAGCTTTCAATACCCTTAATATTATAAGGTTTGTGTTTTATGTTGTGTATAGGAACATGTGTCTAGCTAGCTAGACAAACAACAATTGAAATTAATTTCCTTACTTCGACACGATAATCTTCGCTATCTCAGAAAGCAGAGTTTCCTAATAAAGGTAAAGTGTCCCCCTTCTCCTTGCACTCCCCCCCCCCCCCCTAGCAACCCCTTGCACTCCCCTGCACGTAATCTTTACAGTTACGTGAGGTATTAACAATTTAGTCGACGACTTTTGGGGTAACCCCTCGACATTGACTTCCTCGGAAGATACTATTTGAAATACGTCTCTATTGCACATTGTTATAAGACCGACACAAATAGTGTAGCTTAGCTAAGTATGGTGTAGACTTGCCTTGAGAGTGAACTTCCGGATTGATCACGGAAGGTGTTTGAACCTTGATTTCTTTGTATTGATTTGTTTCCTTTATAAAAAATGTCGCTTAACGTTTACCTCAAAAACATTTAATGGATGTTCTAGCAGTGATGTTATACATATTTATACATATTTATAACATCACTGCCAGAACATCCATTAAATGTTTTCGAGTGAGGAAACCTTTTCCATCTCCACAGCTGTGGCGATTCGCTAACCCCTAAACGAAGCTAAAGTTTTGAATAAACTGTCCAAACGTGGAAGCAACTTTCTGTGTCTCTGCTACCCCTGTGTTTTGGGAAAAGATTAATGTCTTTTTACTAATCGGCAAGAGCGAATATACCTTTAGTGAACTGAGGCAACGATTTGGATAAAAAAAAAATTACGTACTTGAAGTCTCAGGAAGGAAAAACATTAAAAAACGTTCCCACTTACGTTTTTTAATCAGCTGTAAAATCAATAGCATTATTATTATTGGCAGCGGATCTTATGTAATATTAATATCTATGTATAGATTTTGTCGGAACAAAATCTACCCAAAACTAGATGCTAGACGTGTTCTAGCTATTAGCACAGGAATGGTGAGGCTTAATTCTGAACGCCCCTGTAGGAAGGTACCTACACAAACACATGCACAGGGGAAATGCACCGGTAATAAACCCTCTCTGAAATAATTTCACACGGCACTACGACTGGTGATGGTGGGGGAGAGTTATGTGTAGTGAATAGCTACAGATATGTTGGGTGCTAGAGGTATGGACAAGAGACGCGTTCGGATGTTCGCACATTCTTAAAACCTAGGCAGTTTGCTGTGAAACATCAACTAAATATAATTTTCAAGTATTTTTTTTTATTCTTTCCTTTTGCGCCTGAAAATAACTATCAAGTGCAAGTTGAATTATCGCGCGAAAGGCTCCATACCACTGTACAAGAAAAAACCGGCCATGCGCAAGTCGGTTTCTCACACGAAGGGTTCTTCCGTACCATCGTACAAGAAAAAATGCAAAAAAATTACACTTGTGTCATTTTTTTGCATTTTTTCTTGTACGATGCTAACCCCCTTCTAATATTTTATTATGTGCTGCTGTAATACTTCGAACAGACAGAGGAAAGGACGGATATCGGAGGCTTAATAATTGAGTCCCGTTTAGTTTTACTGCTGCTTATGATCATCTTTCAGGGCCCGAATTCTACTGTACACAAGCATACCACAAACCTGGCACAAGCTTCAATACGACGCATTTGGTATTCTACTAAAACCGGAATCGCAATTCACAAGCGCCAGCCTGACGCCAGCCTACTTCGTATTCTACTGTCGGACAGTAGGCTGGCGTCAGGCTGACGCATGTGGAACGCACTTCCCTGCGCTTTACGGGACAGTCCCTCAATTTTCACTTTTAAGAAAGGTTTGAAAGAACATACCTTCCTTTCTCTTTCGTGATAGGTATCTTTATTATATAAGTAGATGTATATGATGTCTATGTATTCTACTCTATTTATTTTTTAATATATGTATTTATGTATTTTAATATATGTATTTTTTAATATAGTTTATGTAGCATTTTTATTGTGTAGATATATTATAGTACATACATATATGTTATAGTTTCATCTAGCTTCATTTTATTTATTGTGCACTTGGACTATTCTCTCAGAACAATCTGTCCTATCTTGCCTAGGTTTCGTGGAAGAAATCCCTTTTTAGATATAAGCTCGCCTTTGCCTATTTACCTTTGTTTTACAAGACTATGCATTACATTGTTTTCCGTGCAATAAAGAATTATGAATTATGAGTTTTGAAACCACAATAATTATATTATCAGGAAACCTGCAGTCCGATTGCCTCCTAGTTAGTTTCCGATCTGACCCTGTTGTGAGCTCAAACAAGATTACATCCATAAACATTCGCCGTTTCATTCGCTAACAAAGGTCGGAATTTATCGAGGGCTGCCGACAGACGCATTAAAAGCACAAAAAAGATGGCCAAGAGCGAGTTCCGGCTAGCTGTTGCGGTTCCGTAGCGATGAAATCATGCAACTGGTTTACCTAAAACTTGCTTGCTGATAGCTTATTTCACAAATAGAAACAGGAAACATCAAAGGACCGGAGCTCTTTTATTCCACCCTGGCAGGGATTTGAAGCCGAAACCTTCACTTATCTCGAATTTCATGTCATTGATAGCTGAGTTTCTTGAGGTTTAAAGAAAAATAAACGGTCATGTTTGTGTAGGACTCGCGCACTAATGGTTCCGAACACACTAATCTCGTAGCAGTTCAGTTCTGTTCAAGTTCAAAATTTTTATTGACCATAAAATCATACATATTACTTAGTCAACGTCAATATAATATTAATATTTTTGTATAATACCGCCCGTTCGGAGGTTGTGGGCTTAGGGATGGAGCAAAGAAGGGCAAGAAATTCCCCCGTACCTCTTTTAAAATATCAGAGCCTTAAAAATACATTGTTATGTATTTCTACTTAAGTCTAAGGAAATACACCGAGAAGAGACGTACTGACTCAGTCCATCGCCCCTCTTTGGATTTCTGTGCGCTGAGATGGTAAAGACCATGCAGTTTTGTCATCTAAATATTCTTTTACACTGTAATAAGACTTCTTCAATAGGCCGTTTTTGACATAGTTTTTGAACCTCCTTTCTGGCAGGTCCGTTGCTTCATTAGGTATTTTATTATAAAAACTAGCACATACTCCCATAAAAGAGTGAGTAGCTCGTGTTATTAGGTTTCTACATAAAGTATGATGTCATCATCACTGTGGTGAAGTGTGATTCAATATCTGAAGACTTACTTAGTCGTATCCAACTAAAGCACAGTCAGCTCAATGGGAACATTATTGGAATTCAGTAAAAAAACTTTCTTCGCGATAAGTACTAACTTCAGATTCCCTAACAATATTTAGCTACACTTTTATCTGCAGAATCCTAAAAACTCTCTAGATTCTAGTGGTATTATCACAGGATGTAGGTTGTAGTCTGTGAGGGTACCCAGTCTGTGATGAATTAAAACATGTCTGTTCCTAGACAGTTTTTGTTTCTTTCTTTGCTTCCGGAGATTGATGGTCTCGCGTAGGCACATTTACATTTTGGGCGTTGTTGAAACGGACATTTTCATGAGCGGACGAGTCTTTCAGTCTAGCGTCAAGTTTTTTCCCCTATGGGTTGGCACAATTGTACCCAATTTTAGCAGCAACAGCGTAGCCCCCTGTCACTGCCGGAGATTGATGGTCTCGCGTAGGCACATTTACATTTTGGGCGTTGTTGAAACGGACATTTTCATGAGCGGACGAGTCTTTCAGTCTAGCGTCAAGTCTTTTCCCATATGGGTTGGCACAATTGCACCCAATTTTAGCAGTGACAGGGGGCCAGCCCATAGCCGCAGCTCTGCTCTGCAGCTCATGCCCCTTTTTCAACAATTACTCAGTACAGGCAAGAACGCAAGACTTAAGTGAGCGTGCACAGAGTCAGCCAAACTTACCTGGATGAACATAACATGTCCCACACTTCTTCCTTGTCTCATATCATACCTCTACGGATGGAAGCTTTTACACAAACGGATTACTCAGGTCTCGCTTTTTGGGCTGAGTCTGTGTGTCTGATTAAGATACTAGAGACGTTTAAGAGATTATGTTTTGAATGTATTGGGTAGACCTTTAGTATATTGCCTCTTGAGGTAGGTAGCTCAAGGGAATAAAGGACTACGATATCCTGTAGATGTAGAAGAATGGTTAAATTTATATCACCTTACTAATACTGTCCTATTACACCAAGCTGATTTACACTAAACTGGTACCGGCTTACTTAGCAATATGCTCTGTGCTGTAAGTCTACACTACATACCCTTCACTTTACTATCGAGGGTAGTGAGGGGCAGGCAGGAAGGGAAGGGAGGGGGGGGGGGGGGGTAATTGGAGATCGATGTTTTACTCTTGTTCGGTTGGTTTGTGCTCGGTAACAAAGCCATTGCTGTACTAAGTGGTTTCCATGCTAGGTTACGTTCCTACATGTAGCTTGTGCTGTGATCTATCAAATACATCAGTGTTTTTCAAAGTTCAAATAGGTAAGGACACCAATATGCAGGACAGGTTGAACTACCCAACAGAAAGATGTAGTCAAATCCTAGCATTAGAATGATTGAATCCCAGATATTACTAGGCACATCAGTGTTATCCAAGTGTCCTGTATTACTCATGGCCATATCGTCATTGCTGGTTTCCGTCCAAATATTCTTCCATGTTCAAAAATTTACAGACATAATAAAATTTGCATACTTTTTTTATGAAACTTACTAAACTAATAATGGTCAAGTGCGAGTAGGACTCGCGCGCCAAGGGTTCCGATCACACTTGGAGGGCGTAAAATGTGTAATTAGGTTTCCAAATAAAAAAACTAAAGGATTATGTCATCAATGTAAACCAAATTAAATAATATTGTAGGAAGAAAGAAATTTGCAGTTTTCAGTTTTTTTTCCTTTAATACCTTGCTATAAGACCTTGCTTTGTGCCAAATTTCATGATTGTAGGCCTACGGGAAGTACCCTATAGGTTTTGGGTCTATTGGGATTACTATGAAAATCCAACAATTTTACAGCATAAACGGTCGAATCATTCGATTGCGTTGACCTAGAAGGTTGAATTTTTCACAGCTTTATGCGACTAGAGAGCTTAAAAATTGATATAAATTTTAGCTTGATACGTCCACGCGTTCTTGTCATAAAGAAAGTGACACTCGGACAGACAGAACACCTATAATGGTTCCTTTTTTTTAAGGATCGGAACCCTAAAAAAGCATATCTATTAAAAAGGCTGCACTCTTTAAAATATTCATTGAAGGAGAACAAATATTATTTAAACTTCCGAGCGTAGTAAAGTCAAGGTTCAACTAATACGGCTAAACGCCTGACTGGCAACACCACTTACCCCGTACACTCTTTAGAGCATATAGCAAAGCCTATAAGCAGTATCCAAGACAGCTTTAAAACAGGCTTTGCGTTAGCCTTTTCCAAGCCCTCGACGCGAGGTAATAAAGAGGTACTTTTTCGGTGATCCAGAGGGATGAGGCAAGGTGTGGTCGATACATCAAGGGATTAGTCGTTCAGGGGCTGAGCGGGGCCCGGTGCATGTAAAGAAGGGTAGGGATGGGTATCGTTATCGATAAATATTTATAGTGTCACGACTTTTGATTTACGGGGTGGCAGAGGCACATTTGCGTCTAGGTTTAGCCAGTAAATCGGTTCGCTTTCGTTAAGACACACGCGGCCCAAACTTACAATAGCGAACAGTAGATGTGCGAGCGAGAGAGTTAACATTGAGAGTTATAGACATTGAAATCTGTTTCTATCTATATTGTGCTACAAACTTAAGTGCCCGGTCGGTCACCGTGCAAGTGCAAGTGGCTCAACAGTTAATTTGCCACACCTTAAGGCGCCTGGTATCGCTAAAATTACCAACTGGATTTGTGGGTGTTGAAATTTTCACAAATTACAAAAGAAATATGATACAATAAAGTATATAATGGCATAAACTGCAGCGCGACATTTACGTCCACGCAAAAAGTGCAAAAATGTGTTTTTTTGCAAATAACACTAAAACTGCTGATGATTTCAAAAAGTTAAACACTAAATCAGGCCTCCGTCACTCGCTCAAGGTCGCGCTATAAGTGCCTACCGCACAGTAGGTCGGTACCGACCCAAGCGGCAGTTGGTTGGCACACGCGAGACTGCGCACACGCGTCACGTTTCCCGCGCTCGCTACCAAGACACAACCAAGATGCCCGGTTATTGCGATGTGGACGGGTGTCCATGTCAACCCTAGCGCATTCGTGCGATGACGCGCTTGCACGTGACTCGCACGGCGGGCAACACAATCTCGACTCTTTGTGCGGGTACTTATGGTACATTTCTTCTCGCTGTGAACAGTAATTATTATTAATAAGATTTTGTAGGCTATTATAGCGTAGGTATTTTCGCATTTCTATGGGAGTGATGTATCTGTTACGTAGTAACTATTATCTAATCTGTGACTAAATTTTTAGATAGATATTTTTATTACCGATTTTTACACATAAGAACCATACCAGATGATACCAGCGTTCTTTTTAGAAGTCCTGGAATAACTCGTTTAAGGTAAAAAACAGCTATTAGATTATTATTTTATTTATATAGTTTCCAATGGCATTATGACGTATTCAAACAATACACGAGGTCAAAGAACGCCATGCTTAACAAAACACGCAAGCGAGATCCAATGCACGATATGCAGAGGATCGATATGTATGACAGAGGATGTAAAAGAAAAGTGTAGTCATTTTAGGGGGTTGTTAGGCACATCATTTTGACCAGACCGAAACCGATTTGACCAGAGAAACTTTATTTTTCACTTCACCATTAGTTTTGTGCCAAGCGATCAACAGCTTTGTACCATGGAGAAGTTTGTCACTTCTCTATATAAAGTTAAAGATATGATTGAATCGGTTTCATAGTGACAGTCGTTACCTTTATATTACAACCGGCAACCAGTATACATACCTATATTTAATGGCCTAGTTTCAGGGAGCACTTATCCAGTGGAGAGTGCATAGATAAATTTTCCTTTGAAAAACAACTCACCAATTTACGGGCGGCGGCGGCGGGGGAAAAGGTAAGAGAGCTGTGATTGGTCAGCCGCTGCGAAACTGTCTGGCGGCCCGTCATCGTACATAGGTTGCGTATGCGAACGTGTGTTGAATACAACAAATGTTTGGCGAGCTGCAATCCCCGCAGGCGCAGTCAATTGGATATATTCTCTGCCTAGTTTAGAACCGGCAAGAGTTTTAAATTTGTAGCCAGTGAAAAAGCCACACCAATCAAATTGTAAAACATATCAACAGCGTTGGATATGTAAATTATTAGTTGAAATGTGTAGAGTAGAACATGTATAAATTGGTAGCTAGAACTTGTCATGAAAAGTAAGTAATTTAATCGTAGCTGGTCTAAGTCTATCGATAAAGTTAACTCATCCATCACAGCCCTCTCTAGTTGTGATGTATGATTTATTTAAGTCAGCTTCACACAGGTTCACTAGGAAGGCTGGTTTAGTAACTATCTAATAGACGACGTGATATCATATCACAATTTAATGTTGATTTCCTGCCTTTGAAATTGTCTGTCGATGTACCCATGTTTTCTTCAGTGAATAAACGTATGTCTATGTCTATGTCATATCACGTAGTCCATTGGGTACATAGGCAATTGGACATGCATCAGATATGTAAGACAGCCATTTGGAATATCTAATAACCTTTTACGATACGTCTACGCCGCCTGCACGAATTCCTGTAATAGTAAATCCATATCAGATTATCTTTTCTTTCAGAAGCACACCGCTCGAACGATCAAACAATGGCGAACTATAATAATTGTTATACATAATAAGATTTGTCGGCGAACAGTTAAAAGTTACACCATAATTTGCACTCGTATAAGTCAGTGAATCACCAAGTTATATAATTTGCTCTTAACGAAAATATAATACGAGCCATCCCTATCCTATCCACCCCTGATTCTATACTCGCCCCATTTCAGGAAACCTATTAATTGGTATAATTGTTCAAAGATCACGCTTTCTGAAAAATCTAGTCTCCAGATCCTATCTCTAACGAACTACCCGGCGTTTTCTGTACATTTTTGATATAACATCGGAGCTCTCTATCGATCTAGATTCTAGATAGCTTAGATTCTCCGCTTTTCGCGAACAAAGCCTGCACAATGTACCGACAATTGATAAAACCCAGGTCCCTTATTTCAAGCCTACACAAAACGGGTCTCAAAACTTTGAAAAGAGGTTTTATTGTTGTGAAGAAGTCCCTCCGAAGCCTTACGAAGGAGGATGATAACGAGTTCTAAAGTCGTGCAAATATCTTTTCAACTTGAAAACAATCTTACCAGGTTTTGGAGCGTCGCTTGGTGTTTCATCTCTACTTACTTTTAGTTTGGTGAGATCTGTTTGTGATTATTTTGGATGCTGATCTTAGGGTGTTAGTGAATTTATAAAATCTTGAAACTTGGTAGTGTAGTTTGATGCACTAGGTATTTTTAAATATCAACAAATAACCGGTAGATACCTACTTTGGTAAAATTACGAAATCATCTTTGTATCATAAATTCATCACAACAATATCGAGATGCTTCATACGCGGCACAGAAACTTTGTTCATATCTCCAGACGGAGATAAATAAAATTCAAAAACACGGTCACAATAAAGGCAACAATCAACAGAACATACCAATAACAGCCAAGCCAACACTTCCTCACCAAATAAAAACCTCTGGAATACAAAACGTATTGTCTGTCTAGATCTTAACTCCGGTGGCAACTCTCCAAGTTGTTAGGCGAGAAGTTTTAAACCCCAGCTTCTGGGTGTCGAATCCAATATCGAAGAACATGATAGAAGGAAATATCATTAAAATACCCGTTAGAGAAATAATACATATTCGCGGGAGAAGAGTAGGCAGAGACGCTTCATCCGAGGCCGGCTCGCTCTTGACCGTTTTAATTTTAATTTGTTGATGATTCTGCCTCTGCCACACCACTTATGGGAAAAGGCGAGTCGCTATATCTTGTTATGTGTATTACGAATCATCACTGGATTATGTTACGCGATTTAAACATTTACATACAGGCACATACATTGCTTCTGGCCCCACACTAGGATACCCTGTGTCGTGGGAACCAGTAACAGCGACATCACAAACATGTAAACATCCAAGACCTGGGTTTTTTTTGTCCCCAGCCGGGATTCGAACCCGGGGCCTCTCGCATGGTAGACATATGCACAACCGCTACGCCGCCACAGAGGTCGTCGATTTCTATCTACGGATTACCAAAGTAGGAAGACGTGTATATAATTTGGACAGTAAAAGCTCAGCGACAGGCAAGCGACAGGGAATAATAAGTAGAATAGAGTACCTGAGAGCAGACAAATATTGTCAGAGAAGACGACACTTGCAACTTTTTCAGGACACGACTTTAATCTGAGTGCTTTTACTTTTTAGAAAGGTAGGTCGCAAAAAACCTTTCAACTACAATCTGTAATAGCGTTTCAGGCTTGTTTCAGTGAAATATTTCATCTCTCTCTGTTTTTTTATATACCGCGGTAAACCTAGCATTACCCAAGCCGGTAAAGTCCGAAATTTTAATCAACTTCAATTTGTCTTCGGGCTTTACTTAACTTTTAATCAATAACGTACACTTATATACGATAACCTTTCAATTGAAAAACGTATAGACACACTGATCAATATCATATAAGCTTTGGCTGAAACCAATCATCAATAAAAATTCAGATAGATGTATCGATAATTTCAGTTGATTTCAATCAGTTGGTTTGCTCGTTTTATTTATCCCCTTTTTCAATGTGCATAAAGGGGCTCTTATCTAATGCAAAACTAACACCAACAACCATGTAGGCCCATTAATGTCCCTATCGAGGGGCACGGGCCTTCACTCGAATCCGAGTAAGAATGAGCCATACTCCACCACGCTGGCTCAGCGCGGGTTGGTGGAGGGGTGTCGGGCTAGTAGCCAACCCGACAATAAGAAGTTATCAACTTGCCAAAGGGCCTCTGACACAGCTTTACGACTACTACCACCGAGTAGCGATAAAACACGGAAGCGCCCAAAACAAATGCCACCTAGAAACGGGTGACGGCCGTCCGGGCGGAGCATGATTCTCGCGCATTCGATATACGATATCTACACCTATATCGAGTGATTTTGAATGGGAATCTGTCAATATAGGTCTCGATATCCGTATATCGAAGGCGCGAGAATCATTCCACAGTAGTTGCTTGAGCCGCACGATCGTTTCCGATGTGCGGATAGCGCTCGACCACGGGCGCTTCAACAACCCTTAACAGCCGTTAATCGTTCAGCAGGGCAGCTAAGTTATGAGCTGCTATTTGCCACCCAACTATCTTGTGACATATGTCCAGGGGAAGCAGTAATATATCTCCCGATAAAGCAGCGATGACTAAGTGGTCGGCATTATGCTAACTCCCGCCATTTCTTCGGGAACTATTCGGGGGGAGGCTTTATCTCGTGCCATATTTCACAGAAGACGCTTTGGCTACTGTTTTTGAATTCAGAATGCGTTTGTTGACTTCTTTGCCGGCGAGTTTGTTGACTTCTTTGCCGGCGAATGCGAGTAATATACTCTAGCTATCAATTGTATAGTCCCAAAGAATGCATTGATATTCTGAATTGTTAATAAATTACCCGATAAAAGAAACTTTGAAGGTATTATTAGGAATTTCTTAGATGTTTATTTTCAAAACAAATATTCTTTAGCCCATTTGTGTATTCTAACACTTTAGCTAAACCACACTTTGCATAAACAGAAACCGAATCCCAACTTGCCTCAGTAGAAATCCACAACAAAATAGAGATTGTAGCTATAAATTAACACGAAGAATACCATGCCACGGATTAAACAAGAGCCTGCATTCCGGATAAAACCGTCCGAGCCCGGCGATCTTTTATAGCTTAGCTTAGCTTGTAGTGTTTAACAGATTTGGTCTGGAAAATGCGACTGAATGGAAAACTATCACGTTTATATAAAGCCGTGCATTTATTAGGACTAAGGTTAATAGGTGGCGCTTGCTTAGCTAAAAACTATTGAGACAGTTAAACTCTTTTAGCAGTTTAGCATTAGCGTTGTGGTTTAGCGAGCAAGAGCGAGAAGTCCTGGGTTCGAATCCCATCTGGAGAGGAAGTAAGTCCGGGTCTTGGATGTTCCTACGTGTGTGACGTGTTTCTGGTTCGCACACTAAGATACCCTGAACCAGAAATAACGTATTTACTTGTACACATAATAAATGTTTGTATAAAAGCATAGTCCCGTTTCTGCCGGCGGCGGCGGCGGTATCGCAAGCTAATATTATCATTTAACCTTGTATCAACCCATTATTTCATTCGCATGTTGAAACAATCTGTGCCCCAACGTTCAACAAAGAACCAACTGCGAAGTCAAACAGCGCAACAATGTCTCCAGAAACTCATGAAATTGCCAAATTAAACGTGTTTTATTGCGTATTATTCGCGACATTTCAGGAAGAGAATTCCCGAAAATTATAATCTTGTTTACACAGCCCTTTAAAGAAACTGCCTCACAATGTTTACTTAATTACGGAGGGCAACAAATTGGCGACATTATTGTTGTGCATTCCAAATAAATACTTGCTCAAATTTTTGGGACGGAATTTGTTTGGTTGGTACTTACACTTTTATTAAGTTTGTCAATGTCTTTTAATAAAAGGGGTAAGTGTAGTGGTACGTGTTTTTCGTTGTTTAAGGCGGAGGAGTTAATAGGCTTAATAGGGCATGCATGTTTCTTCGGGGCATGAACTGTCTCGAAAGAAATAACAGACTCATGCAAAAACAAAGAATTGTGCATCTCCCATTTAGGCCGGCAAAGGCAGTTGTGTCCACGCTGTGGCCATATCATTAACGCATAATCCATTTGAAAATAATTCAATTGCAGGAAGACATAGATCAAAACTTATCTTAAGTTTACACAATATGCTAGCAAAGGTTAACGATGCCTTTGACTTCAGAATAAAGTTCAACTCGGGATCCTGAAAAACGGCTGTAATAACACAATACAGACTCTCCATGAGATTGTAGGCTCATCAGCATCTCGAGTGTTCATCTCGAGGCTCTTTTCATGAAAACGTGGCTTAAAACCTCATTTAGCGGAACCTGCGCGCTCATACCACTTAAACGTTATAGAAGAAAATTGTCGAGTAATTTAAATAACTTTGTCGAGACCTTTTCATTGTCTTCGGTAGAGAGCAGTCGCTTTGAGTGCATAAATCTCCCGGTTTCTGGGAAATGTCGTTCGTTTTTAGAAGGGAGACGTTTATCACTTCAACTGTCCTTTCTTTGCGAACGAGACAATTACTGGTGCCTTCCAGAAACAATATTTTACAGGCTCTTTATATTTTACGTCTGATAGCAAAGGCGACGGAGATTCAACATAAGAGTATACTCAACGTTTTACTGATCGAGCCAGAGAATGAGCGACTCCAGGTTTATTATTTTTCAACAATGGAGTTAGTATTGTAGTAAACAATATCTGGGACCGAGATCTGCTCGGCGTTCCGTTGGTAGAAATACAATAAAAGATAATAATAATAAGATAATAAGATATTAGTATTCGTCAGAATGCTTATATCACCAATCAATGATTATGTAGTTCTGTTTTTTAAAAGCCTATGCAGACGAGAAGCAAACACGCATTTTGTTTTCCTCATGAGTTTTAGGCACAGAAATTCAATCTTTCAGCCGACCGGCGTGTAGTAGTCTAATGATAAGACGGACGATGCCATATACAGGTGAGTGAAGGTAAATTTCAATTCATCGCCAACACTTGAACTGGTAACTCAAAGCCAACCCTCACCACAATGCCAATGATTCCATAACTCCTATTTCAAAAAATCTCCATGCTCTGCTCATTCGGCTACCGATCATTCCGCTTTTACAATAGCCAGGCCACATCAAAGGCATTCAAGTATGATACCTGCAAGTCAAACAGTATCTGGATGGCTAATTGGAAAGCGAACGGTGGTAGACGTATTTGCCTATCGCTCCGGGTGACCTCGCTGTGTGTTTTGCTCTCTGAGTTTGTGTCAAAGAGCTTTGACCGTGCTTTTGGACATTATGATGAAAATATATTGGGTAGTCGGTGAAAATAGATGCGTAGTTGCTTTGTGGTATGTTATAGTGGATGCACGCATGTCACGCAAGAGATTCGGATTATGCTGACTATGTATTGCTCGTACCAATGACATAAGCAAATAAACATTACAGACCTACCAAGTTATCTGTGAAATGTCTGAATTCAGAACTACGAACCGACCCCCATCTTTGAATCACCATTCTATTAACGTACGAAATTCCCATTTATGAACATAAGTCAAATAAGACAAGGTACCTTCTTCAACTCATATAAGTGTTACACACTAAGCTACTTATGTAAGTACCCACATTAACTTAATAAGCAATTATAAAGGTCCCAATCACGTCACCGGGAAACTTCAGACATTTCGACATCCATCAAAACGCTTAAACGCAAATTGGTTAATGGAGCTTATTGAAATCTGCCAAGTTGTCGCTAATCAATGAATATAAACATCAAGATTGCAAAGGGAGTCAATCCTCGTCTCTAAAGGTATGCCAGTAATACCCTGGGGGAGAGTTCAAAGACTGTCTTAGTTGGAGCTACACAAAGGCCATACTCCGGTTTTGGCGAAAGGTGTTTAGTTTGTAACATTAACTTTATCTGTTTGATGATTGACTGTTTTTGTTTTCCTATGCACTGTTTGAGTGCAATAAAGAAATTATGTATTACTTTGATATTATGACTTAAAATCCTGAAAGATTTATTAGATTCTTCGAAAAACAGCATTAAGAACGGTATGCCCATTGAGTAAAACACAAACAAGATAAAAATGTAGCTAACACAGAAATTCCAATGATGAAAAGCTAAAAACAGCAAAGACATCGATGTTGATGCATGGCTCTGTCTGAAACTGTAGGTCCGTTGTCCGTTTTCCCGCCAATATGTGAACTTGTAAGTTTGAAATCACTGTTTTACTAGGCTCGTGGTCAATTCGACATGATCTTCCTGAAAATGAAAGACAAAGTAACTTCAAGTCGACCCCGTGTTGGTAAATAGGCAAACAATCTCTGTAGCTTACGCTATAGCGTTGTCAGGCGATTACTGCTGAATGAAGGCCGTTCTTACAACGGGGATATACGTATCTTTAAGAAAGATTAACGATCTTCAGGTAGCTGAGAGCTGCTTGGGGTCGGTCTATAATTAAAGGCAATGGATGGGGCTTCCCTCAAGATTTAAGGGGAGGCGAAGAAGGCGTCGGGGTGAGTTATGAATTCGCGCGAATTTGATCGGTCCTGTAATGAACAGTGTCAAAGGAAGTTACATTCATTCTTCAATATCACCGGGTTAATCGACCTGATGATGCTGATGAATTATAAAGGTTAACCTGAATGATGGTCGCGTTAAATTAGGGTACAATTATTAATATTTTACCGCAAAATGACATGCTTAGTAGGTAGACATCTCAAAGTTGGCTCGAGATAAGTGCTAACTCACTCATCTTTAAGGTCTTAATAATAAAGTTTCTAAGAGAGCAGATACCTACAGATATCCTGTCTTATACAACCTAAGAAGCAGCCAAAACAAACAAAGTAAATCCACAACTCAGAAGGGACTAAGCCAGCCCTTCAGTATCCAGAAGGGCTGAAGGGCCCTTCGGTGTTATAAGTAGACTCAGCAAGGTCACAATTCTTCTCTGCTCCACCAAGCGTGGCCATGGTGTCCCATATCTTACGTTCCCTTGCCTCCCTCGAATACCGGAAGAAATAGGCTTTATTGCTGTTACACGCATGGCGACAGTCAGTGTGTTTGTAATGGGAATTTGTGATAGTAAAAGTACGATTCCGAGATGGGCCGCGACAGGCGACACTGCGGCGCCGCAACACCACCACCATAGAAAATGCTACGCGACTGCAGACCGCAGTGTCGCCGCGCTCGGAATCAATTTCATAGAGATTCATAGAAGTGTCGCGTGAAAAGACAGGATAAGGCAATTTTTTCAAGGATGCATCGGATACCGTAGCTTTAGGCTGCTTTTCCACCAGAGATGTGCTATGCAGCTATGCTGCGAAGATGTGAAATCTACGCTACGAAAATATGTGACCGTTTCCACCAATACTACGCTAGGTAGCTGTGCGAGGAAGATGCGCTACGAAGATGCGCCGCAAAGTACCTAGCTGTGCGAGAAAGATGCGCATCTCGAGCTATGTTATGTATCGATAGTAGGGAAACGGCGGGGGAGGCGCGGTTAGGGGATCCATATAGCAGGCATCTATAGCACGCATCCATAGCATGCATCCATAGCACACATCCATAGCACGCATCATTCCATACAAAAAACATATCTTAGTTGAATCTGTTTCCACCAGTGCTAAGCTATGTGCACCAATGAATATGGTTGGTGGATATCAAACGCATCCATAGCATCGTAGCATAGCACATCCCTGGCGGAAAAGCAGCCTTAGGTTAGAAGTTCACAATAAATTGATTTTTCACTTCTCATGCTCGTAAAGTTCGTCTTTATGTCGGGTATAGCCAGCATAAAATCAAATTTTATGTTCTAGAGCATAAAGTTAAATCTTCGTCTAAATCTCAGACTCTGACAAAGGTCGTCAGGTAAACAGCCACATACACCTACGCTAAGTGCCACTGCCGGCGGCCAGAGCCGGCTGCGGAGGCACGTCCAAAAAAAAGTTTAATGGCGGGAAGTCCTTATTTTTTCTCGGTAATTTCAATTTGCAATTATTTCATAATATTTATATATTTGCAATATTTCTGTTTAATTTCCTCATAATCGAAGTGAAAAGCAGAGTGTATAACTCGTACATAAAACCCATTTTTAAATGGTGCGTTTTATGCCCTTGTTGTACAATCTACTATTAAAGAGTCTGCATTGCTAACACGCGTACAGATAATTGCAATTTTCTTATCGTTCTACGTATTAGTCTGAGTTCTACGTCAATAAATTTAATAAATTACGAATAACATAATTGTGAACGGTATCCGAAGGATCCTAGAGTAAAAGTGCCTTATCCTGTCTTCCATGAATTTCCTTTAATTTAATTAACTTTGTTTGTTAGAGAAATTTGATCCTTATGATTGACCCTGTCGATTGACGCCATAAAAGTACAGGATGTAGGTTTTTGAATTCAAGCCGGTTCGATTCTTGGTTGTGGCAAGTCAATCTTTGAATGCAGTTGTGTTTATTTTCAAAAATAAAGTAATGTTTCCGTTGAGTGAAATTTGCTGTCTCCATTATTTAGAGTACTTTCCCTCCGAGCCCAATTCCGGGTTCGATGGAAATACCTCGACATCCGAGAAAAATCTCCGAATAAAATCTCCTCAATAATTTCGGCTCCAAATCTTGAATACATGTGCCGTAGTCAAGTTTATTTCGACCCTGTAATGTATACAGATTACTTTGAAATAATAACATAGAAATTATGGAATTGTCACTAGTAGAGAATAGTGTTAACTCGCGTTCGAATTAGTGGTTCTGAATGGTTCAACTAATTACATGGTTAAATATTATTCATAGCAATTAGATAGGTGACACCTTTATAATTCATATCACCTTGAAGTTAAATAAGACATTCAGGCAGTACGAGAATTCACAAACTACTGAAACGCGATACTAAAACTACGTTAGTAAGAAATTAAAAAATGGGTAAAAATATATATAAAAAGTAAGTTTTTCTATTCTCCAAACCACATTATGGAACCTACTACTATATCAAATCACAAATATTGTAGTATCTACTGTTTATACATGTCAGCGGCTGATCGTAGATTTTGGCACATTATGATGTGCCCAAACGTGAAATATCATGAAACGATAAAATCTCGGCAAACACTGCGGTAGCTTAGGTGAAGACTAAAGGGGGCGAGCGCGGCGAAGCCCCCAAATAGTCTTCGTGTTCGTTTGACATGTATACCATAAAAAACATCACGTAGTGCTGAATAAAAATGCTTTTAAAAAGACATGTTTCCGTTAAAAACCCGCCACATCATCATGATGTGCCCATTATTCTAGACATATTCCATCACTCTCCAGGCCTTTTTCAAAAGAATATGAAGTTGATCTTTGCACCACCACTAAATCAATGAAACATTTTTTTATTTTTTTTTGTCAAAAAGAATTCATTTTCTCTCTATTATTACTACAACACACACATCCACACATGCTCACGCACACACACCCTCACACACACTTCACACCTCCCCCTCCCTCTTAACTTCTAGATTAATATCTCTTAAAACTTTTATTAAAATGTATGAACGGTATTTGCAAAATGTTAAAATGTAATGTTAGCATAATAAGAGCCCCTAATTGGCCTAGGCATAAGTTACTTTTTGTGCTGTACATTTTTTATATTGTGCTGTGGGCTCAGTTCCCAAATAAACAAATAAACAAATAAACAAATTAATTGCTTGGGCATATCATGAAATGGTGGGGTACATCATGATGTGCCCGATACTACGATCGGCCACCGACATACATTTAATAATTATATATGATCAAACGAACTTCTCCCGATAAAATCATAAACTTACCCCATTGGTAAAAGTATCTTTAACTTGATCTGGCTCTTTCGAGTGTTGTTATAATGTAGATAACAAGATTAGCAAGGTTACTTATATATTCTGCATCATGGTCTAAGATCCGAGAGAGTATTATCTTCACCCATCTGTTACTGCGATGAAACTTGTTTTATCAATTTTTTATTTTAGAAAATACATCGCGAGTGGGTTGCCTACCAAAATCCTGGCAAGGCTGGCAAATTACAAACTACTTTCACCGGTAAAAAAAAACAATTTCATTCCTTTCCACAGATTTGCTTTATTTCCTTTGCCTATACACATACCGTCCATGCTCCTAATAGAAACGGACAGACCAAATACATACAAGTCTGCACGAGAGGCTAATTCAATTCCCCCTGTGTCCTCCGCCTAAAAATATCCTCATTTGAAATTCGAATGCGACGCACTTAACTTTGCGAATGCCTCCGTTGTGTGAAGACCACATGCATTTACATTTACACTTTTCGTGGCATTCTGAAAGCTTCAAACAAAACTAACGGATTCAACCAACCAGCTATGTTCATTTTGATTTCTACTATTGATAAGTTCAGTTCCGACGCCTTTAGAATCAGTGACTGTATCGCAGCTATGGAATAATAAGAAATTTCCTCACTATGTTTTCATCTTTGTTGTTCTTGATGTTTTCATCTTTCATCTCATCACCTTTAGAACATCCGTTTAATGTAGTAAGCATACACACCATTTTCAACTGCCTATAAAACAATCAACTAAGATACTGAAGTGCATGGTTCGCAAATTATTTCAGGATTCATGCAAAAAGACCATTTACTTCGTACAGAGATATAAGGTAACGTTTTCAGGATGCCATTTCACTACCATGCAAATAAAACGGAAACGGAAGCAGTTCTCTTTGTTTATGAAGAAGACTTGCAACGTCCGCTGATAAACGGAAAGTTGGAAAGTTTATCTTTATGACAGTTCTGAGGTATTTGAGAGAATAGAGAAGTTGTGGTAAGTACATATAGGGTACAGACACACTCACTTCAGTAACCATCATTTATTTTGTAAGTATGTTATTATCATTAACATCATTATACTGTACATTTCGGTGTTCATCGCCCACAGTGTCCTATCATGTACCTTAAATCGGTATCGTGACAGTGACGTCACAAACATAACCATCCGGACCCAGATATTTTACTTCCTCCCCGACCGCCATTCGAAAAAGTTACCTCAAGAAGCAAAACCACCGCAACCGCCCCGCGCCATCTATGCCGTAGCTATCTATAGGTTGTAAAGTCACGAACTAAAGCTAGTTAGGTGCTCAAATATTCTACCCCGGGCGTACAAAAAGCCATACGTGATCGAGACATAATCGCATTAGCTGGCGCGGGTGCTGAGATAACGAGGGAGGAGACAAAGACCGGGTAGAGAAGACAATGGAGATTATAATTATTGGTCGCGGATGAGAGGCGGCTGCACTGCAGTTTATGGTATCTAAGGTGGTTATAGTATTGTGGAAATATGAATATGTATGGACTATAAGTAGCCTTTATTCCTCTATTATTTTTTGTTATATTATTCATTTGGGATATCATTTAGAAATTGTTTGTATCAGGAAAGCTGCCTGCCCTCAAAAAACACTGACTGACTGTTAGGCGAATGAATAAAGATACAAACTTATATATTATTATATATGTTTTACTGCTATGCTAATGATAACAATGACATCATCATTAACATGAGCGAACGTCAAAAAAAGGCATGCCCTTCTAATGACTACTGCTCTTGATTCATTCATTCAATTGTTACCATGAGCTATGTACGATTTAAAATTAATTTTCTTAGGTGGGGACATTTTAAATTTTATACTATGAGTTTCAACCAAAAGAACTTATAGTTCACTATCTCGGAGTAGATAACAATCTAAGCTGTAATTCTACCCAAAATACATTTTTAGGCAGGTCAGTAGAGCTGTTTTATGCTGAAATATTGAACTCCAATATCAGTTTATAGGAAATATCGAGTTTGAACCGGTTCGGCACAAAGGCCATTCTGGGTGATTTATGGAACCGCGACATTTATTAGAGCGATAAAGTATCTCGGACGTCCTCTCCAATAACTTACAGATTTCAAGATATCTCTAAAGGGATATTGGGTACTCGATGGGAAATATCTTCAATAAGTACCTAAGATCACGTCGTTTGTGGGTACAAATTATATGAAAGCAGGTACAAATGACATGGGTCATCGTGTTATTTTATTATCATGTCCCATCTTCAGTTATCGTCAGCACTCGTTTCTAAATAATGAAAAGGCAGCATGAAACTCCAACAGTCATAAAAAATAAAACACTCCAACATATTCGAAACAAACGTTCCGTATCGCGCAGTCTTATATTCAAAATCGCTTTTACTTTTATCAACAGGGCACGAAGGCTTTGAAAATGTTCCGACTAACAGCCAGGATGCTCAAACATCTGGAATAATTATTCAGACGTCCGGATTTTTCATGGCACTCAAAAAGGAGGAATATTTACTGAAATTATTTTAAATTCCTCTATATGTTGAATAATAAGAATATATGTAGACGCTCATCGTGATACCTTCGGGATACAGCTTAAGCAGCCTAAGCATGAGCAGATTAAAAGTTTTAGCACATTGCAAACTCTGTTTGAAAACTGGAACGCCATTCTCGTTTTTTCCATACCATAGAAAATGTATTTGTTTTTGTAGCTTGTCACATTTGTAAAGCCTGAATAAAAAAAATACTAAAACTAAAGAATTCTTACATTGATATGCCTGTCTAGTCTAGTAACATAACTACGTGTTTAACTTTTAAGATTTACGTATGTTGCTAGCCCTAGTCCTATTGCAGATCTTAAACTTGAACTAAACTCTCACTTTCCTTTATCGGAACGACCCTCAGGCGTCTTAATTTATTATCAAAATTAGGGTCGAGCCAACAATATCCGAATACCTGGCCTTTACCAACCCGTTATCCGGTATCCGAGTCACTATTCGTACCATATACGCGTATGTCTAATATAGCACTGTCACACTGATACAAAACTTCAGAAGCCCGGGGTGTCGTTTCACAAGATATTTGTGTAACAAAGGGCGCAAGTTTGACTTGTCTACGATTTGTATCAACATTTGGGTTTAGGCGACAAATTAAGTTAGGTAGATAAGTGTCAGAAGTTATCAAATCAACATGTATTTATTGTCACCATAAGTTTTACATGCATCATGGCAGAAATAACAATAGCTGTAATTAATAACTAAATAATCAATTATACAAACAAACCGCCCCAAGAATCGCCCGGACCAAAGGTGCCCAGATAGATAATACATATAAGCACATTTCATACGTCATATCATCATGAGTTACCCTGATACAGATCAAACAGTGACATCGCGAGCTTTTGAACCGGCCGGCGGCCGGGCGGCCCGCCGTGCCGCCGCCGCCGCCCGCTTGTTGTGTGTGACTATTGTGACATTATTCAGAGTTTTCTTGTATTCCTCGCTACCCAGTAACCACCCGCTACCTTCGCTACCTATCCGCTACCAGTGTTCCAACGACTCCATACAACAGCTTCTCTTAGTTATTCGTATGTGAAGCGGAGATGGAATGTTCCAAATGTGTAAACCCACACGCTGTAAAATGTTTGCGCTATTTTTGTCGACATTAGCCGAGCAATTGAATCTAAAACCAATATGGCGGCACGCATGTTGTTATCGCGTACTCGACAGAGAGTGGACCCGTATGATTGATGGAAACCGATGAGAGTTTTTTTTTTGGGGTTCCGTCGTCAACAGAAAACTGTTTTTTCAAACAGTGGATTGGTACCGTAGATTTTTCTCGCTTCGCATACCGGTAAGTTTTTCCATTAAATATTCATTTGTGTTATGATATTACCACCCGGATACACAATCGCTTAAACGTTACTCAATTTGAGTAGCATAATTGTCCAATTTAATATACGCACCCCGATATCCAACTCTCTGAGTACGCTTGTCGGTTTATTTTTGCGGTATCACACAAACCCTGTCGGTCAATTGTCCTGTAGGATTGATTGCTTGTGAAAATGCCAAAAGTCGACGCACGAAGTTACGAATTAATGGGCTTATAAACTGCCTACTGCTCACTTCAGAGGTCGCCACTGTGGACCGTCTATAAATTTGACAGTTCCTCTTAGTAAACATGTAAACAAACTAATTATTTTATGAATAAATTCTTTCAATGCCTCGTTGTGCAGCTGTTGATTGCAAAAATGTGGGGATTCATATATTCCCTAAAGACGCTAAAAGAAGAAAATTGTGGGAGAAAGCTCTTCGTATAAAAAATTGGCATGCAAGTACTTCGTCAAGGTTATGTGCTACCCATTTCCTACCTGACGATTATTTTGGACCAAATTCGTATACAGGTGATAAATCTCTAATCAAAGTGTTGAAGAAAACTGCTGTACCGTCTTTATTTTCACATTCTAAGGTCAAAACAATCACACAGACAACACAACAACAACAGCGATCGGATAGACAGCTTTCCAAGTCAGGAATGACCGGGATCTCATCCTCGAGTTCATCTTCAACTCCGAGAAGGTTATTCTTGTCGTACGCCCTTAGTCTACAACAAGAAAATGGATTTTACAATAAAACCGCAACATAACCTTTATATCATAACAATGCCAGTTTATAACTTACCTTTCAATTAAAACTGCTTTTTTACCAACGATGGACGCTTTTCTTTTTCTCAGCTCGACTTTTAATTGAATCACACTCCATGTCGCATACATTGATATAGTTTATTTTGTTATTTCAATTATTCGTGAAACAATAACAACTAGACAATATGGCAGTTCTTAGACACCCCATAGTGCTGCCCTCTGCAATTGGCTTTCAGTTTCAAAGCCCATTTGCAGCATTTTTGAAATCATTTGGCATATGCCCAATCGGAAAATCGCTTAGATAATCCTTGGTAGGCTGTGGAAATTGCGGTTCATTGCTGAAAATTGGGACTTTACTGTAAAACAAAGTACCAAGTAAAAATTGTGAGGAATTCGTCAATATTCGGTAACCCGCGATTTTCAACCTACCTACATCGAGATAAAGTTCAAAACCTATGTAAAAACAGAACAAAGGATCTGGGTATTTTGTGGACGCTGGACGAGTTAGTGGTTAGCTGCGATGATATTCCCCTGACACGCAACCGATATTTTTTCACATATTAATCGCAAAATCAGTTAAATTGATCAACCGAAAAGACGTTGTAAGAGTTTTACCCTGAAGGGGTCATTTTTATCCTATCCTCATCAAAACATCCCTTAAACGCTCAGTTTATGTACAAACTTGCGATGAGCACCTGGGCCACATTTTCAGCCTATTTATTAACATATTTACTTGTGAAGCTAGTACTAAGTCACACAGAACCCCTAATAATGGTATAAATAATGAATTTTTACATCCTGTGGCCCAAAATTAGGTTGTAGCAGCATCGACACAGCGACTCATACTGAAGATCGAGAGGCGCGGCCCGATTTATTATATGGTGTGAGACAGCCTATCATGCATTCCACTCGCACCCTCCGCACATCGTAATCGTCTTGCGCGATCCTTACAGGGTCAGCTATTTTGTATATATTGTAGTATAATATTAAATAAACTGTCTCAGTTCGCAAATAGCAAAGCATTGTTTTTACTTATCAGCTACAGCATTCCTGCCTCAACAGTGGTGACCCCGACTTTGATTAAAAACACGCAACAACAAATTACGCAAAATGGCCAATCAGGATCAAACCCAAGGATCTTCAACCGATTACAAAGAACTCTCCGGCATATCAGTGAATATGAGAATACCACCCATCTGGCGTGATAGACTTCGCCTTTGGTTCGCCCAGTTCGAGTCAATCGTCTCTTCTCACAAAAAAGGAGACAAGGCTATGTATGACCTCGTAGTCGGACAGCTGGAGCGCCAGGACATCGATGAAATATGCGACATTATGTTAGACCCACCGGAAAACAACAAGTATCCAGCAATTAAGAAGCGCTTATTAGAAGTCTACGAGGATTCAGAGCAGCGCCGAATCCAAAGATTATTTTCTGAAATGGAGCTCGGTGACAACAAACCCTCCCAGCTACTGCGGCGCATGCAGTCTCTCGCCGGCAACAGCATTCCCGAGTCAACGCTACGCATTATGTGGACCAATCACCTGCCTCAGTCAGCACAAGCCGCACTAACGATTAGCGAAACAATAGCCAAGAAAACGGATCTGAACGAACTCGCACTTGTCGCAGATAGAATATTGGAACAAACCAACGTTTGCTCAGCCGCACGCTCCGTTTCAATTGCCGCCGTCGACCACCAACAACCATCCACGTCATCCAGTCCGCAGAAAAGTGCTGAAAATCATGAAGAAATGACCTTACACGAAAAAATTGACATGCTTGTCTACGAAATCGCGGAATTGAAAGCACAGCGACGAGACGACCAACGCAGAGCACCGTTCCGCCGTGACTGGCGCGGGCGCAGTGAGCGCACTGGCAGCGGCAACGCACGAAGACCGCACCTCTCTCACTCCAGCGCACCTCACATGTACTCGCAACCGGTCCCACTTACCGCCGCTAATGATACCTGCTACTATCATCGTCGCTATGGAAGGAATGCGCAGAGATGCACACGGCCATGCAAGTTTGATCATAACAACTTTACTTCGCCGTCGGAAAACTAAATACAGCGTTGGCTGAGACGGCAACCAGCGCTTGGAATAATTCACACCGTCTATTCGTCTACGACAAGCAGTCAAAGCTATCGTTTCTGATCGACACCGGTGCAAATATTTCCGTCATTCCCAAACAAAAGGGAAGACGTGCGGATCCAACGAAACTATCATTGTATGCAGCCAACAATACCGTCATACCAACATATGGCGAGAAAACATTGGACCTGGACCTCAGCTTAGGAAGACCCTACCGATGGAAGTTTGTCATTGCAGCAGTCAGTAAGCCAATACTAGGCGCTGATTTCTTACAACATCATCAACTTCTCGTCGACATCGCCGGTCGATCACTGATCGATAAAGTCACCAATCTTTCCATCAAAGCACCGTTATGCAGTTCATCGGTGCCTACAATTCGCACCATTGACATCGGACAAAAGTACCACGACATTTTGGCAGAATTCCCAGACGTCACACGATTATCATCAATGAAGGAGTGTCCCAAGCATGACGTGGAACATCACATCGAAACCACGGGTCCACCTATATATTCAAAGGCGCGGCCAATTCCTCCGCATCGCTATCATGCAGTCAAGAAAGAATTCGAAGACATGATGCAGCAGGGCCTATGCCGTCCCAGCAAAAGCCCTTGGTCGACGCCTCTTCACGTTGTACCCAAGAAGAATGGAGACCTTCGAGTTTGCGGAGACTACAGAAGGCTTAACTCCGTCACAAGACCAGACCGGTACCCAATACCGAGACTGAAAGATTTCACCTATCAACTCAGCGGGAAGGAAATATTTTCAACGTTGGATTTGAACCGGGCGTACCAGCAACTGCCAGTCTTAGAAGCCGATATTGAGAAAACAGCCATTATTACACCTTTCGGTTTGTTTGAGTTCCCAAGAATGTGCCCAGGACTCAAGAACGCGGGCCAAACCTTTCAACGGTTCATCCATCGAGTACTTCAAGGCCTTGACTATGCGTTTCCATTCGTGGATGACGTCATACTCGCTTCTACTACGGAAGAGGAACACGCTAGACACCTCCGCGCTGTTTTACAACGATTGAACGAGTTCGGCATCACTATTAACGCGTCGAAATGCGTACTTGGACAAGAAGAAGTTAAATTTCTTGGTTACTCAGTATCCAAGGATGGCATCAAACCACTCGAAGAGAAAGCTCAAGCTATCGTCACGTTCCCGAAACCGACAACAATACAAGAATTGCGAAGATTCCTCGGCATGCTAAATTTTTACCGAGAAAACATTCCAAAGGCCGCGGAAATACAAGCGCCACTGAATGCTTACCTTCACAACTCTAAGAAGAATGACAAAAGCAAAATCGTATGGAACGACGAAGCAGAAAAAGCATTCAACTCGAGCAAAGACTGCATACGTAACGCAGCTTTGCTCGCACATCCGTCTGCCTCCGCCCCCCTCGCCCTCATGTGTGACGCATCCGACTCGAGCGCAGGAGCGGTACTACAACAGCGAGTAAACAACGCCTGGCAACCACTCGGCTACTTTTCCAAGAAGTTTTCGCCTACACAGCAGCGATACAGCACATACGATCGCGAGCTGTTGTCTATCTACATGGCACTGAAACACTTCAGGAAGATGTTCGAAGGGCAACATCTCACCGTATTCACCGACCATAAACCGCTGACCTATGCGATCAACAAGCCGCCGTCTGACAACGACACGCCCCGACGAACGCGTCAACTACTTTTCATCAGCGAGTTTACAACAGATGTACGACACATCAGCGGGCAAGATAACGTCGTCGCAGATGCTCTGTCACGCATAGAAGCTATCACATGCCCCGCCCCCATCGACTACAGGGAGCTCGCCGCTGCACAAGAGACGGACACACAAATTAAACCGCTACTGCTACAAAGAAATTTGCAACTAAAGAAGATGAATATACCTAACTCAAACGAGATGATTTACTGCGAGATATCTACATCACACGTTCGACCTTACCTCCCTGAAGACTTTCGTCGCATCGCATTTAACGCCGTGCACAACATAAGCCACCCAGGCATTAGAACCACGCGCAAGCTCATGCAAGAGAAATACTTCTGGCCTTCCATGAACACGGACATCGGCAACTGGGCCAAAACATGTACTTCGTGTCAACAAGCCAAGATTCAAAGACACACATCGAGCAACATAGCGACCTTTCCTCCGTGCGACCGTTTCGAGCATATCCATGTTGACATTGTTGGGCCGCTATGCACGACAGCGCAAGGGCATCGCTATCTCGTCACTATAATCGACCGCAAGACTCGATGGCCTGAAGCCTTACCCGTGCAAGAAATAACCGCCGAAACTATAGCGAGGACTGTTTACGAGGGATGGATAAGCCGCTTCGGATGTCCGGCCAGCCTCACCAGCGACCAAGGCCGCCAATTTGAAAGTCAACTTTTCTCTGCACTGGCGAAATTACTCGGCATTGAGAAAATACGAACTACTGCATACCATCCACAAAGTAACGGGATAGTAGAACGCTGGCATCGCTCACTCAAAGCAGCGCTTATGGCCCGTTTAGAAAACATCAACAAGTGGACAGACGAACTACCTACTGTTCTATTGGGGCTACGAGCAGCGACGCGACCTGACACGGGAACAAGCGCAGCTCAACTTACATACGGGCGCGCACTTCGCCTGCCAGGCGATTTCATCGCATCTCCAGCAAGAGGGGTGTCAACGCGGCCAATGGAAATGACTCACAACTTCGTCAATCAGCTGGCGCAACAGATCAATGACCTCCGTCCGGTAGAACGTAAACAAAGCAGACAACGTACGATTTTCGTGCACAAGGACTTGCACACATGTGAATACGTCTTCATGCGTGTTGACGCTGTACGAAGACCTCTGCAGGCACCCTACGAAGGACCCTATCCGGTGTTACAAAGATGCGACAAGTACTTTTTACTACAATTGCCGGGTCGACAAGTCAACGTGTCCATCGATCGCCTCAAACCAGCTTACACTATGAGCGAAGAGTCGTCTGAGGAAAACATAGAACGGAGGACAAGATCAGGACGTGTTGTTAGACCTCCCGTACGCTTCGCTTGAGGGGGAGCACTGTAGCAGCATCGACACAGCGACTCATACTGAAGATCGAGAGGCGCGGCCCGATTTATTATATGGTGTGAGACAGCCTATCATGCATTCCACTCGCACCCTCCGCACATCGTAATCGTCTTGCGCGATCCTTACAGGGTCAGCTATTTTGTATATATTGTAGTATAATATTAAATAAACTGTCTCAGTTCGCAAATAGCAAAGCATTGTTTTTACTTATCAGCTACAGCATTCCTGCCTCAACAAGGTGAACTTGCTGATGCCAATACAATGGGATGCGCGCGCGACCTCAAATGACATGGTTTCAAAACGAAAAATATCACCAATCGCGAACACGCACAGTTCACTGTATCACGCCAACCCAAGGTTACTAATAATAAATGCTAACTTTAGTGTACGAACATTTTGACCCCGATTCATACAACTATCCAGATTTCTATATCAGATTCTAGACTAGCATTCTTTAGGTAGGTATCATAACATTCATAACACATAACATAGTGCAGATAGCACAAAAACATAACACAATATACTTACCTACTCTCCATTGAACATGGTTTGGTACACTTGGTACTTCCTTACATTTCTTAGCCAAGCTCATTTTATAGTTGCTTGCACATCCTCCAAGGATCGGTCAGCTAAAAGATATCATATTTTACCAAGTTATGAGTACTGACAAAATGTTGGTATGAGTTGGGTAGAGATGTAAAGTTGAAATATGTATATTTGCAGTTAAATTGTAATTGGGGTTAGGGTGCGTAACATCCGGTTTATGGCCCAATTTCCGGGTCTAAACAAATTGGATTGGCAATTTTATCGCCGATTCCCGTCACCGTACCTATTAGATATTCATTACGACTTATGACTGCCAGCCAGATGCGAAAAATCAATAACTTAAAATAATCGGCTAAGTGCGAGTCGGACTCGCGCACGAAGGGTTCCGTTCCGTACCATTATCTATAAAAACAGCAAAAAAAAAACATGTTTGTTGTATGGGAGCCCCCTTTAATATTTATTATAATCTGGTTTTTTAGTATTTGTTGTTATAGTGGCAACAGAAATACATCATCTGTGAAAATTTCAACTGTCTATCTGTCACGGTTCATGAGATTGAGATACAGCCTGGTGACGGACGGACAGCGAAGTCTCAGTAAAAAGGTCCCGTCTGAAAAACGAGTAACCAGCTTGACTTTTACGGTAATTTTTGGAATACTTAATGACATATTTTTCCTAAACACTGGATCAGACCCAAACGAAAATAAACATTTCTGAAGCCATTACCTACTTACTTAGAGGTATACTGAAGGGATCCATATCCATTTTTAGGAGTCCAAATAAAGTGATATTTAGAATGATGCCCCCCAAATCCCTTAAATATAACTACAGCTTTCTGTTAATGTATGTATAAGAAATAAGAAATAAGAATATAGCTAAACGTAAGGAAACTTCTGGGCTACTTTTGAATATTCATTTAGTTGCCTACACTAACTTTAAATGTTACTGCCACGCCAGGGAGGACAGCTGGTTTATAGCTGTAAGGGTGCATAGGTTTAGGGTCTTGTACAGAGTTTGATTGTCCGGGAGAAATTACAGCTTGTGTAAAGAAAAGATAGCATCTAAAAGGGATTTCCTTCGTCTTTTATTTCTGGCAGCTGGCAGGTACCTACCAGGAAGAGAGAAGCAATGAGAATTTTTAAAATAGGTAGGTAGAAGCAGTTAATGTACGTATTTATTGTTCAGATTTTATGTTCTGTAATCGTATTGAGATAGAGGGACTTTTTTTGAAGCAGTTCACCAATTTATACTAGAAACACTTGTAGATAAAACACTAGGCTAGTATTTTATCTCCTCGCATCTCGATTCCTTTCAAATTAAAATTATAATCGCTTAGATGACAGCTCGTGTCAAATCATTTATTTAAATTTATTTAATCATTTATTTTCAAGTAAAATAACCCATGGTTACATAAAACATATAAATTGAAATTGCTGAAAAATTGCAAAAAATTGCTAAAATTCAGTCATAGTAAAATAATAATAATATTCAGCCATTATAAGTTGCACTTAAAATCTTACCATCTTACTTTTGGTTCCCACTCTGTAGCGCAAAGATAACCAGTAAGAACGTACATCAAACATCTCTGAGTCAAACATCGGAAGACAAAACGGCGTCTTCAAGGAAGCTATACTGTCATGCAAATGTAACGTCCGTCCCGTGGATCTAATTACTTTACTTTGTAAACAGGATCCCCGTCTTTATACAATATAGTATTGTAGGTGTACCCAAAGATAATATAATATACTACGAAATGGGTGTACCCACAGTACTACCCTCGTCGTTGAAGAAATAAATCTTAGATGGCGTCGATCATTATGCTATCTCACTTGCACACTATCGCTGTCTTTACTCACACACCGCCATACTGACTGCAACACAAGTGAGCAGTCTATATTATTGCTCTCACGCTGCAGCTCTTCCGCTGACGCGCTCGAATTCTCGTTATACATGTTGTTACTATTGTACGGTTTTCTACTGTAGTGTGTTGAATTGTCTATCTTTCTATCGATTTAACACTATTTAGATGGATCGACAGAAAAATTAGAAAAAGTTCTGCTTTTTCGTTGACCCCATCAGCCGTCACTGTAAGTAACAAGTCGCCATTTAAGTTTGTGTGAGGAGTAAAATCTCGTTCATAATAATGAAATCTAGTGACAGAGTGCAGGTTTTCATGTGCACATGTTGTTATACTGAAAGGTCATTCATCATCGAGGGACGATTAAAAAATGTTTATTAATATTGTAGATTTAAGAGGTTTTAGTTAATTAGTAGGAGATTGTTTGCTTTATATTTGTTTAAGAAATCATTACAATATTACAAATTACGCAAATATTGCTGATAAAATCCGAATGGCCAAATAATAATCCCTTTACGAATTAGGTTAAAACATGTTTCAACAAAAAATAATCTGCCCTGGATTTGAAATCCCTCCAAAATAATACTGAAATGTTTATTAAAATTCCATTACGTGAAAAATAAAGCAATAATTTCTGGTATCAGGAAATAGCAGGGCGAGTTCAAACAGAATTTAATATCTCAATTTTGAATCAAGTTCATACTTGGGTAACGAACAAACAAATACCGCCAAATATTTATCGCTACATATAGGTATTTGTGAATCGCAAATTGTAATCATTTAATTGTACGAAAACACTGTTATAGTATACAACAGGATATATGTCAGAATTTTGATGCTAATAAATTAATGAAGTTTGTAACAATAGAATGTGCATATCGTCTAGCTTGGTAGTATTATATCATGCTTCGTAGTATTACCAATTCGTGGTAATTTACCACGATACGTCAAAAAGGCAGCAATATGTAAGTACAAAATATGTACCTAGCTCTTCTCCGACTTTAAATTTAGTCGAGTACTAATTGTACTATCACAAGTATCATGAAATTATTAAGAGTGTTTCCATTACTTTAGTTGAGTGGCAGAGGGTGGGGGGGCGATATCATTGAACATAAATGGATAAATAATCATTGGTGAGAATTGAACCTTCAGGTATCAAAATCAAGTTGACTATTGTTTAAAACGGTCAACAGAGGCACTCTAAGGGGAAGTAGAAGAACAAGGTAAAAAATACTTGTAAAAAACTACTTTGAAAAAAAAGGTACCCCTTTCCCTCTGGATCCGCTAGGTACTGCTCCTACAATCCTGCTTCATCAATCCTTCAAATAACAGTATTTATTCACCAAACAATGGAGGAGAGTCTTACTCGTTTAATGTAAAAGTAAACAGCCATAATCAGCTAAGTCATAGTTAGGCCCATTCAGAACGTTCATGACGAGGTTAGCTGTATCGAGAAAATGTGCCCGAAAAGCTGAGTTCATTTATGATGTCTCGTCATCATTAAATCTCTTTGTTGAATTATTCATGCAGATTGTCCTTTATGTACAGATTTAACGGAATTAACATGCGTTTTAAATGAGATGATTTCGTTGATATAATAAGGTTTGACTGTTGGTGCCGTTGCTTTGTTGGGGATTTGTTTGTGAAAGCAAAATGAATACCTAACTTGCATATCGAACAAAGTTAAGTTTATATTATAATATTTTATATTATAATAGAATAGTTTATAATATAGTATAAGTAGTTAATTTAAGTTTATATTATACAAAAAACAACCTTCATAATCCGGTCAGTGTACAATTGTACATATACATACAACGTGGTACTGAAAAAATGTAAGATCAAAAAATACACAATTCCCCGAAACGGAATCGCTGTAAAGTAACTCGAGCCCTGTGCGGGTAAAAATTAATAATAACAATAATAAAATATCTCCACGACATAAACGTTTAATGAAAAAATACAAATGTTTACGCCACAAGCTTTAGGGTCGTTGGTACAAGAACGTTTTTATTCGGAATACCGTCCATAAAACATGTAACGGTGGATTGAAATGGCGGGGAAAAGTTTTGATGAATGAATCCCCTACATTTATCCTACAACTCGATGTTTGCAACTGAGAAACTCATCTAATGAATCGGGGACCTAAGGAATAGCAGAAGTTTCGTGCAAGGGTAAGAAAACAGGTACACCAAGAATTACGACGAAAGTTGGGGACCCTGCGTTTAGGTCCAATTACAACTTTGAACATGTAACATAATAGGGTAGTTAAGGTAGATAATAAGATAGTATAGATATAATAAGAAAAAATCAGTGCCTTATCAATCGGGTTCATACTATCGGCACCAAAGCAATACATATAATTGAAAATAAAGTAAAACTTAAAAATAAACCGACTTCCACAAACCCTATTTGATTAGAAACCAATGTCAAGTGATCTGTAACCCCCTATTTCCCCCCTCCCCCCCTTTGGGGTTTTAATTTCGTCAAATCTCCTCTCAGTGCTACCCTACGCTGTATAAGGAACCCCTGTACAAAGTTTCATGTCTCTAAGGTCCACCGGTTTAGGCTTTTCGTTGCCCGTCAGCCACGTATAGTATTGTCTTTGTACCTAGTATTGAGCAGTTCTGGTGGCCATGTGTGGTCTTCACTATCAGTTCCGCATCACAATATTATGCTTACCATGAGTAAATGCACGAGTTATTATGAAAACACACAAAAATAACTATAGGTCTGCCTATAATATTTGAAGAGTTCCCTCGATTCCTCCAGGATCCCATCATCAGATCCTGTCGTGTCAATGGGACCAGTAGGAAGGTAAACCCTTTCGGCAATCGGTATACATATTTAAAAAAAAAACCGACGAATTGTAAACCTCCTTTTGTGAACTCGGAAAAATTAGTGCATGTTCTGTATTGTAAGTGAAATCTTTGTTACCACATTGAAGTAATTAGTTAATTACTCATTGATTTGGGATGTGAAACAATGAGTTCTGTACTCGTACCTAAGAGGACGTTAAAAACCATTTTATTTATTTCAGCCATAACATTACCTTTTATTAAATAGAGTTCTAAAACCCTTACCGTAGCGTTCAAAAATAGAAGTAGAGACATAATCGCCTTTCCGGCTTATTGTCCTTCTAAAAGCTTTTCACCACCCCTCTTTCAGTGCACCAGAACACAACCACAACAGCCGAATTATTTATTGTCACCATTCACAATTTCGCCATATTTTAGTTATACCGAGGAGAATGTTTTATGACGCATTTACATTTTTACACGTTCATCCCTTTTTATTCGAGTTTTTATTTCTTTTATGACACGGTGCGGTAGGTGCGAATATAAACACGCAATATGTTTCTGTAGAAACATTACTGTCTCCCGGTTACTAGGGTTTGTACTTCGAAAAGGACAATGGTGATGCTTCTGCGCAGAATCCGTGGAATTCTGAAGGCGTCACAACACTCAAAGTAACTAACCAACGAAATGAGGGATTAAAGGTATATGAGTGTTTTTTTTTTATAAACGGTTTAGTGACGAAAGTTATCAGGCCGATACGGAAACAAAAGAACGCGATTTTTGTCAGAGTGTTTTCAGTTAAATATTTTTTTGTTATTAATTATTATTTTAATGTTTTCACACCATGAAATCGGTCCAACTACGTAGTCATTTTATTAGCCTAGCCACAAGCAGCACCCAAGATGACGCTCTCCGGTAATAAGAGCAATATCTTCTTGCGGTAACTTACGAGATAGGTATTTGAAAATGTGCCTATAATAAGATTTCATTCTGTATCCAATTTCACGCCCGCCGCGCGTTTAGGCCTCCGCCCCGAAGCCTCGGAGCCCCGCAGTCGAATCTTGACGGTGAAAAATGCTATCTTTATGATATTTAAATAAGACTGTCATTGAAGCAAATTCTAGAGGCACTGTCATTGAATCGAATTCTAGAGGCGTTACAACTAAACTAATTTGAAAATGGAACTATGGCAACCGGATATGATGAAATGTACACTAATTTATTGAACCCACCTCTTGCTCAATAAATAATTTTTGCATATTTCATTTATTTTTTTAACAAGAGCAGTCTGATTTAGGCCCATTTGCACCAAAAACACTAATTGTGATTAGCGTGTTAATCACAATTAAGTTTGACACATTTTCATACATTTTGACAACTGTTCGATAGAATTAGGACGTTTGCTAATCGTAATTAAGTTTTTGGTGCAAATGGCCCTAAAACTGTTAATTCAGTTAATTAGTTAGACACGTTGAGAATTTCACTGTACCATACCAAACTCATGAAAATACACAAATCGTCACGAGTATTAAAATGAAATAAATCGTCTAATGAAAGATGAATATAAAGATGGATCTACTATATTATTTAAACTTCTCTGATGTGCAGCTGAAATTTTTAGTCCCAAAATACATAATTTTTATAATTGGCTGATTTTTACACATTGGTAGGTATATATATATATATATATACATTATATTATATACAGTTAATTCACCACCATTAGTATTTAATTTAATACTACAACATAGCAGAAAAGTTCAACAGTTGGTCACAGCAAAACTTTCAATTCACAAACTCTATCAGATTTATACACAAACTATATTACTGCACGAAAATTTTTGAAGCGAAAATGTGGCCAATTCTAGAGGCTTTAAACTAAACTTCCGGAACCCATGGATGCCGGATAAGAAGCTGACCGGTTTGCAACTGCCAGTTTGTTTCGTTATTTAATTCGTTTTGAGATCTTTAGAATTGCATTCACTACCTCGCCCCCTATTGTGCCGTAATATGCCCCACACAGAGAATAACCTCTCAATTACCCAAATTAGTTCTGAACTGACTGTTGTGAGCAAAGACTGGCAGGAATGGAGATGTTATGGAGGCGCCAAGCCACAATTCCTTTACGGTAATTTCTTATCCGCCATTATTTGGTCACAGCAGTGTTTGTGCGTGCGTACCTTTTTCCATGTTTGTGAAGGAGTTTGTGTCACTTGTAATTATACAGGATGTAACATAAATCTGTAGTCATATTTTAGGGGGGTTTTAGGGACATCATTTAGATCAAAGCAACATAATTTTTTACTCCATTTAAATCATATCCATATAATCAGCTGACCGGTCGGCCCAAAATGTATGGCGGCACACTGAAAAAATTAAGTGTTCAATCAAATGCGTGCAAACGAAGTGACTTTAAAAGTGACTTTGAAATTACTGATTTAAATTAGTAATTGAACCTATTTACAGAATCAATTGACATTTTATACCATTTCAAGATGTGCTACGCCATGCGGTGTGTTGCTACGCGGAGCGTTACGACACGACCGGTATGCTACGCAGAGCGTTACGATGTGCTACGCAAAGAAGCTTTGATGGTTAGAATAGAAGCAGTCGTGTAAAGAACGTGGTAATGAAATTAAGGGGTTCGAAGTTTTTTTTATGAAGCCTGGGATTATTGGGATACTTGCGATTGCAGGTACCCTTTACGATATTTTGACCTTTGAGAACATTTTGTTGTTTGTAATTAAATTATTATTTTTCAATAGATGGACATATGTTTTGTAGGTGAACGCGAAAAGCGAAAATTTAAGGGAATTTCAAATTTTGGTTTCCCAGAGAGATTCGATGTTCTGTATTAGCGGAAGAATCCATGACAAATTAAGCTGACTTTACAAACAATGAATTCCTAAACGCAGTTTCTTGTATTTCGCTGCCTATTTAAAAAAAGAAACTCTCACACGGAGGGGTTGCACAACATCGTACCAAAAAAGTACAAAATCACGTTTCTTGTATGGTGGTACGCCTTTATTTTTACAATATTTCATGTGTTAATATTTGTTGTTGTAGCGGTAACAGATATAAAATTTCTTTGAAAATTTCAACTTCATAGCTATTACGGTTTGTGCGATAGAGCCAGCTGACGGACAAACAGACGGACAGACGGACAACAGGGGCTTAGTAATAGGACCGCGATTGGTAACCTTCCGGTGCGAAACCCTAATAACAAACAACAGCCTAACCCCGCCCTGTGCCTAAAATAATGTTTATACTGAAAATAATAACCTGTCTTTATTTATTTTTAAATGTAGCTTGCATGACAACCCTACTTACTAAAGGTGCCGACACACTTGAGCTCGATGTAAGTACAAATATCGTGGAGTGCTTACACTGGCTTTATTCGCTACTTTTATGTGTCGAGCACCCACCAACGTGCAAGTACCTTTACTTAAGCTGTTCTCGCAAATGAGGGTACCAATGTATCTTCTTAACATGTACTTAACTGTACTCAAAAGGAATACTTAATTAAAAATAACAAGAAGTAAAACATAGGTATATTGCTTTGCCTCTGGCCCTAAGATAAACGTTTCTAAACGTTAATGTGTCATTACATTAACGTTTACCGTAAACAGGGGGTTTCAATATTAGGCCCTCATTATCTAAAATTTAGGATACAATATTTCTGTAGTAAATAACCAACATCAGTAACTGACATATAAAATTCATATTTAGTTTAATTATTTATCTGAACTGGTTAATCTTGAACATAACTACAGAGAAATAAATCATAACATAGCGTCACATCTTTTCCCATACGAGGTGAAAGAGGCACAATTGTGCCCACTTTTGGCCATGTATCCAACAGGTACTCCATTTTGTGTCACAGGGGGCTAGCCCATCGCCGCAGCTATGGAGTAATGACAACCACAGAGACAGAGGTTGATAAAATGTTAAATATTTAAGCCATAATTACGCCATTCCAAAGCCGGTTTTCATAACTAGCAAGGTAACCAAAGAAAAGGTTATGCAACGAGTTTATACAAAGACAAAGTGGCGACAAAGGTTGTGGTTACCTTGTGCTTTTTGCGGCGTTTCTAATTTCCTTACAGTCTTGTCTTGGTAGCAATCTTGTCTTAACCTTATTTCCTGCGCTACCCCACAGCGCTACAAAACTAACAACTCACTTAACTCTTGTAGTGAAACCTCCAAAAAATACAAAAATACAAAAAAACTTTATTTCCATAACAACAGTTTGCGAGATTAAAAATTACTGTTGGTCCACACTAGGTCTAACCTGTATCGTGGGCCCAGCTTGGTGATTGGCGGTAATGTTTATTTGGCCAAACGTCGCAAAGACTTTATTTGTAATAACTCCATTGCCAAAGCTTAGTTTTACAAAAAAAGCATCTGTTATATCTTGGCCCAAAACTATATAATAAGATAAATAACATAAATTTTGTATTTAACAAACCTACATATGAATGTAAAAAGAATGTGTCTACACAACAGAAAATTTTATAATGTAATAAAATTGGTTACATACTTATCCATTCGCACTCACATCCTCTCTCTCACATACACACACACACGCACACCCTAACTCACATACACACAGCCTCTGACTGAGGCTTGCAGCATGCTAGGTATTAAAATTTTATTTTGTGTCCTTCCTTCTGAGGGAACATAATAATTGTTTAGCACATTGTTTAATTTAACATTGTTTGTTTTATTTTCAATATTTCTTGCTTGTATTTACATTTATTGCTTAAAACATGATGCCACCGATTCACTGTTACGATCCTCGTACTTCACAAATACAGGCTACCTGTGAGCCTAGTTATGATAGTAGTCCACAAAACTATCTCCTTGTTATGCATATTTTACTATGAATAAAGATACGGATAAATATAATAATATCCTTGATGAAACGAACCGAAATGATGATGAAAATATTTCACACATGTGCCACACCAGCTGGAAGCAGGAAATGCACGAATATTCCTCATATATAATTCCTCATGCAGAAGAAGTAAGATCCTAATAACGTCATCTCCAAGCCAGCAACTTGGCTTTGTCGCCACCGCCATTAGGGAATTCAGGTAAAGTTTTCGCGCCTAATCCAGAATAGCAATAAATCGAGGCAGAATGCTCAGTATCTGGTGCGCTAATGCCTCTAATGTATGATAGTCTGGAGCCCGCTGCGTTAGACATATAAATTGCATACGAAGGAAAGTGCATTTGGGGTTCGTATTGCGTTTGTTTGTATGTTCATGAAGTGTAAAGTATGGATTAACAGGTTTGCAGTTCTAGAATGCTGATAGCTGAAGGTCAAAACTAAATACATTGAAGCTTGAAACCCAACAGGTCAAGCCTTAATACCGCGTTATTAATTAGTTTAGTTAATTAATAATGACGCCTCCAGATTGGGTGTGCTGTGATTTGGTGACACATTGATTACTTTTTATGCAACTTTCCGCATAATTTTTAAAGTTGAATAATAGGACAAACCACGTCACGTACATTTTCCAAAAATCGCAATACCTACCAGTGTTATAACTTTACCAATGTCGTAATCGTAATTCAAAAGTACCCATTAACCTTGATTTTTAAACCCTCCCGTATATAAAAGAGACATCTCGTGCCAAGGGATGATAAAATAAATTCCGAACATCCCCTTCCATTACAAGGCTAATGGGCTGTATCTCGAACGGGCGAATAAAAGATACGTCGATTAGAAGTTTATGTTTGCAATTTTCTGCAATCCCCTGTGTCTTGCACAGCTTGAGAAGATATAGTAAAGAGTTTACCGAGCGAGAAACGCGTAAGCTCGAATGGTTAAAATAGGTAGGTATTTTTTAAGGTTACCAATTTTCATTTCCAGTAATGAATTGGACGATAAGCTTTCCTCTGTATAAGTACGTTGTTTTAATATGACAGACAACCGCAGCTCTTCAGTTAGTATTCTCGTCGTAAAGAGCAAATGAGATTGATATTAAAAAAGGCGTGAAGCATACGTATGTAATTGATACACTTATTTATAAACGTCTAATAAACCTACCCAGAAAATGCAAAGAGAAAGCGTGGCCGACCCAGGAAGAGATGGAGTGATGAGTTGGGTCTATGGGATAAAGAGTGGAGGGAGACCGCTCAGGGTCGAGTAGAGTGGAAGAGGGGGAGAGAGATCTTTGCCCAGCAGTGGGATATTACAGGCCCGTTATAAAATAAATAGGTAATAAAATATTTATAAACGTCCAATAAACCTATTAAAACTAAAATTCCGTTAAAAATCGGTTGTCGTTTTGAAGTTTGTGTTCGTGAGAAATGGACAAAGCACATTTTAATTATCATAACACTAAGTAATAAGTTTTATGAATAAGGCAGCATAACGATACAGCGATAGGCAAGCACAACACATTAGTCCCCACCTCCAACAAAGCTGATTAGTTACACTTAATCAGTGGGGCACCTAATTCGATCCGAGAAAATACCATGCCCGTTTTAAAACAACTCTTAGTATAGGTTTAATAAGATAAGGCGTGACGCTAAGTTCTGTTGTCTAGTCTTTGAAATTACACATTCTATTTACATCGACCGCTTTCCATTAGTCCGTCCATTCATCTCGGTCTAGGTCAACTATCAATTACTTAGTTCTCGACAGTGCTCGATACTCGTGATTAATCGGAAAATTGATTACCCTGTATGTTCATGTGCTAATCACATTAGTTTACTGTTAATTATTGTTAATTACTTTGGCGTGTCCACCGCTATTACCTTGCTGGTCTATTATTATTAATAATAATATAGCCATATCTTCCCACTGCTGGGCAAAAGCAGTTTTGACTCCCTTAGGGTTCACGAAAACAGCAAAACTTCAAGAAAACCTTCAATATAAGGTACTCTCCAAATTACAGCCTTTTAGCTTTAGGTGTACGTCAGTCAGGAACTTGATCTTTTATAGTATTCATGATTCGTAGTAAGTAAGCATTTACGAATAATTTAATAGATAAATGCTTCCAATTCTGATCATATCCGCTCCACTGAATCCACGTGCCTCATATGCGCTGGACAGTAGACTCTAACTTAAGCTACGCCCCAATGCGATTTCATTATACTCCCATTTACGCACGAAATTGGAACAATAGGCAATCCAGTATAGCTTACGTGGAACCAAGCTGTAGCTGCAAGACATATCTATTAGTCAGTGATTCGATCGCACTTTGAGATCAAAGGAGCTGTTCCACCCGACTTGAGATATCACCGTGTAACACGTACAATGTACTGGAAGGGACAGGGATGTAGCGGTTCTTTCTCGAGAAATTCTCGGCACAAATACAAGAGCACTCTTGGCCGAATTTAAATTGTATTGGCGGCGCAAAATAATAAATTATATTCAAGATAACAGTTCACGGATATTGTTCATAACGGACGCCAACAAAGACTCCTAAAATTTATCAATTTTCTCGGATTTTCTGGAAACTTGTGACGTGGCGTGACATGTCTCTGGCAAAGGCCATATTAGGACGGACATTTTGTATCCAACCGGAATTGTAGGATTTTTCTAACGTGATCTGTGTCAAATTCTTGTCTTGCTACTCTACGGAAGTCGAAGCACGAACCCTAAAGTATATTGATATTAAAAAAAGGCGTGGATATTAAAATTAATCTGTGGTATTATCGAGAACAAACTCTCATATTCTATTTTCTCAAAAAGTTTTCAGAACCATTACATCACTAGTTAGTGTTGGCTGGTCAGGTATAGATTGGGATAGATTGAAGATGCATGCCAGCGATTAATTCGCTCGTGTACATTCACTGGTCGGCCAGTAGTGTCCGGACTACCAGCTAAGGTTCCAGCTAGACCACTTATTGACTTGATATCCAGGACGGTTTACTTACTGCAGAAGTGCAGACCTAAATATAAGTTTATAAACTAAAAAACCCCCTTTTGAAATCAAGAGGTCTTATGAAAACGACGCCACTTTTTATGCAGGAACATTTTAGTGAAAGTTGTAGCCAAGAATCTCGGTATGATTATAATACCATGGGCTTACCCTTTATTACTTCCTAAGGGTTGTCTTTACAAAGATAATCTGAGGCTGATCATGGCCTGTGTCATGGCTGACGTCGAGTTGAGAGGGACGAATGACGATAGACGAAGGCATTGAATGGAGAAGCTACTGTTAACAAAGTTTATGGCCCACAAAAAATATATTAATGTATTTTGTAGTTAGTCTGAGTTTTTTTGATATTCCTGCCCTTCAGTTGATCGTCAGAAAAGATATTATGGCAACAAGTGACGTCGTGAAATCGGATCTAGCATTAAAGGTAGACAGTTAGTTTAGGTACGGATTAAAAGTGATTTTTCAACGGTGATGGAAAACATCGTGAGGAAACCTTCAGTATTCCATACGTGATGAGCTAGCCCCCTGTCACGCAAAATGGAGTATTGAATCACTGGCTGAAAGTGGACATAGTTGTGCCCGTATTGGAAAATGCGTGACGCTATGTTATGTTTATGTTATGTTTGTAACGATTTTTATCTCGAATAAAAAACGTGAGCAACGGCCAGTAATCCTCTATTTTTGTTGGCTGGGGGCTAGCCCATTGCCGTACTTTCCTCACGTAGTCATCATCATGTATCATGGACGTCACATCAAGGAAATTTTAAAAGTAAAAAATACATTTAACTTATATTTTTATAGAATAGTTTTATTGTACGCGCAATTCTTCCCCTTACCTCATCTCCGTCTCCTACCCAACATGGTTTGCTGGAAGAAATCTCTTATTAGAGATAAGCTCGCCTTTGTATATATTTTTGCTATGTTAAGCTATTTTTACTGTCATGTGAGTACAATAAAGAAATTACAAATTACAAATTACTTATTTTACTTTAATAATTTGCTTCCTTAATTTACTTGCCACTCACCGGCTCCACATACCTTGTTCTCGACCATCAAATTAAGCTGAACACATACTCCACTGGAGGACTCTTCACGTAAACAACGAGGATATAGGATTTGACATGAATGTAATGTACCATTCCGTAGTGACTACATGCTCGACATAAAACAAATTAATTGGTAATGCACCAAAAGTAACTTATACGGCATGGCAATAAACAAGTACTTGCAGCGAAGTTAAGTTTATGATGGCGAATAAAAGAAAATTGGATTGACTATTATTCTTCAGAATTGCTTATATTATTGCCGTTTTTGGAATTGCGTCCGAGCATAGAATAACGTTTCAAACAAGGCGGTCGTAGTTCTGAATTCTGACATTTCTGTAAAGGTTGCTTACTGGCAAAGAAGCTATTTCCGGATGACAGTTAATCAACTGTTTATCTTAATGCGATCCGGAGCCAAGTTAAATACCGCAATTCGTAGATATTAAGGGTTGCGTGCCAAAAACGGGATGTGGGCAATTTAAATTCTGAATTTTTTGAACATTAAAATAAATATTCATCCGAGAAATAAAACCTTCATCTCTCGAGACTCATGAGTTGTGAAATGAAATAAATAATTTGCATTAAAAATTTAAAATGCCTCCGACACAATAAATGAAACTCAAGTCCGAATTATTGAACCGATTTTGGTTTTTGAAGAACCACCGCAACGAAGTCTACAGCTTTGCAACGATTTTTTTTTTGCGTGCGGTGACAGGTGGAGTTAACGCTGTAATGCTTGATGACCGAAGAATGAATGAGGACTGAAAGATCTGTGTTGATGACATAGTTCAAGAAAATTACCTAAAATTTTGGCAAAAATCAAGGGTGACTTTTTGTCTATCAGGATATGTAGGTTATAGAAGAGAGGTAAATATTATCAACTCTCAACCCCTCTCTCCCCCCTCCGAGGCGACGGTCACCTCCCCGCGCCGTAGATAGTGTCCCGGGGGAGTAAGTAAGTAAGTAAAAGTTACCCTTTATTATTTAGATATGACAAAACACATAGCACCTAAGTTAAGTTTCACCTGTAAAACTATGTGAGAGAACAAAATAAACCTTTTTGTATTTTTTGTATTGTATTTGTATTTTTGCCAAGTTTTCCATACATTGGAATCTAGTTTTCTACAGGAACTAACAGGGTCGTTGAGTCACTCACCAACCAAAAGATTGTTGGAAGCTTGGAGGAAGGAAGTAACTCCACAATCCGACTACAATGTAGTCGGATGTGGAGTTACTTCCTTCACTGAAGGTGGTGTAGTCACTACATATACAAATATTTAAACAAATAGTTTCATTGATCTGAGGTTGGAAGACTGTGTACAGCCATTTACGAAATCAACTGTATCCAAATCTCCTCTGAATTTGACAAGGTGAAGTTCTATTCTATCACGTCACTATCGCTGTCACCCAGAGACTATATATACAATTGACTGCGCCTGCGGGGGAATGCGGCTCGCCAAACGTTTGTTGTATTCAACTAACGTTCGTATACGCAACCTAGTACGATGACGGGCCGCCAGATAGTTTCAATCACAGCTCTCTTACCTCGTCCCCCGCCGCCCGTAGATTGGTGAGTTGTGTTTCAAAGGAAAATGTATCTATGCGCTCTCCACTGGATAAGTGCTCCCTGCTGTCACCATTTGATACGTAACTCATTCAAATTAAAGGCAGGAAAAACTAAGGAACTTCTTCACAAGGAAGTTTGGCTACATACGAATCCGAAGTCCAAAGTCGAGTCGCCGTGACCGAAATCGGTCGGACGGACCATATCATCATCATTCAACTAAAAACACTCAAATCGGGTGGTATCCGACTGTTTTCTCAATCATTCAGTTAACGATCCGTTAATGCGTTTCCACTGTTTCCATTAGCTTGGCCAGTCGAATGTCTCATTAGGACGTGCAATAAGCACGGTAGGTTAGTAAATACTTACTGAGTGCAGGACTGACTTAGTAAATACTTACTGAGTGCAGGACTGACTTAGAAATGGATGGCGTCAAAATTGTTTGAATCATTTCATCATATTATTATTATTGTTATTTTTGTTGAGCAGAGGGACACGTAGCGAAGTGAAGGATCAGATAGTACTGAGCGCCTTGACGAAAATCTAATCCAGATGAATCCCTGAATTCCTGAAATGTTAATTTCATGTAGTTTATTGTGAGCGATAAAATTGCGGGGGCAGGGCAGGGCCAGGTTCTCTGGCTATAAGAAGAGCGAAACGACATGCTCCACAACCCAGTACGCACGCACCACCAGCATCAGCAGCGACATGTGTGCCGTGCGTGTGGACGTGTCTGCCGCTCCAGAATCGGACTGTATAGTCACGAGCGAGCATGTAACTCAAACGCTGCTTGAGTCATCTACCTAGATGCAAAGGCCATAATGATGATGAAAATACTGGAATACTGGAATAACAAAAGCATACATAGCCTACGACGACGACGGGACATTAACACGAATCACGATACGAGAAAAGTAGGTCAATTTCGTTCATAAATAAATTCGCTTACCGAATCAGAAGGGAAGACACGCTTACACCGAAATGATGTCACGCAGCGGTTTAAATGGCACGCAGAACCAAATATCATCTTTATTGCCATTTCATTTCTGCAGAAACACGATCCCAACTTAAAACTGGGTGGTGATTCTACTATTTGGAACTTAACACTGGCCTGTCGCTGATCCAGCTTTCAGCAATACCAGTGGCAAGTGATGATTCCCTCTCCTTGAAATTTAATTACGCGTTAGGTATGACAGTCAAAACCGAACACTGATAAAACAGAGCGTTATTAGATTTTTACGAAGTTTTTCAAATTATTGGCATAATTTATTTTTCAGCTTTCACGTAAAAACTTGGCAGTGACAGTACAGCCACAAGACATCGATACCTACTGTTTGTTGTATTGTACTTTAAAAAGTAATATGGTAGGGGACCTTTTTTTAACCTTTAATAGTAGATTGTTTACCAAGGGAGTAAAGAACTATTTTTAGGGCGAGAGTGTTTTTGGAATCCTGAGCGACCGAGGGATTCTAGAGTTGAGTCCCGAGTGCAACGAGGGGCTCAAAAGTAGAATTATGAGGGAGTGAGTGATTCAAAGTACATCATTCGAGCCAAAAATAGTTTTTACTCCTGAGGTGGACACTCGTAGTCATTCGTCGACATTTTTAGTTCTACCGATAGTCGATGAACAATTATTTCTATTTAAAATGATATCGATCAAGGGTAATCCTGGATATGATTTGGGATCAATGCAGGATGGCCGCACCGTGACAGCGTTTCGTATGTATCGACTGGTGTTTGCTATTCCTTTTTATTTTTCTACAATAATGCAGAATCTATAATTTAGATTTGATATTTCGATGGAATATGGATGCTTAGCCGCGCGAAAGATTCACATCGCCAAAGTCTCCTCGTTGTACATGAAATTAAATACAAAGCCAATTTTGTGAGCGCCATATTGTTTTAATGAAAAAGATACAAATATCCTGCGCGACCAATGCGATGTTCAAATTAAAGCTCATAAAAATAGAACCATCAGAACCATCTGAAATGTATAAATTGGAGGACTGCGGGAAATTAAAACGATGCCCGAGGCGGTGCTGACACAGCGATGAGAAAATAAATGGAATGAACAAAGTGAAATATCCCACATGTTGGCTACAAACAATATAAACAACAAATGGCGTAACGCCTTTTTCTATACGGGGGGTGGGGGTAGAGGCACTGGGGCATGATTCTCGCGCATTCGATATTCGGATCTCTACAGTTATTTCAATTGTTTTGTATGGGAATTACTCGATATAGCTGTCGATATCCGTGTATCGAATGTGCGAGAATCGTACCCCAGCTGCGCCCACTTTCAGTCTGACATTTAATAGGTACTCTATTTTGTGTGCTCATCGTCGCAGTCATGAAGATTATGTTTTCCTCACGTTTTTAGGATTCCTAGCCTTTTAAGTATTTCTGGTTGTGATGTAGGTAGGTATAAGTATTCGAATAGGTTGTGCGCTCAAATATAATTACTTATCTGAACCTAACTGTTGCATGAAAATAAGATCTGTGCAGGGACCAAGTCAGTCTTACCGAAGACAGCATTTCCCGCAGCAACAACGAAGTCAACATCTTTCGCGAAAGTCTCGCAAATGAAATAACCATAAATAAATTAGAGTCAGGCCGCACCGAGTGAATGTCGACATTTCAAAGTGTTATCAGAAAATTTAATAATCTCCTCGGAACAGCCGGGCCCTGGATGAGCTGGATAAGTGACGGGATTCAAAGAGGTTCAATAGAAATTGATGAGAAATCCAATTTTGTTGCTGACATCCAGTTAATTTATGAGCCCGGCAGTATTACGGAATGTTCTGTATTTGGTCACTGTGAACTTGGCTTGATAATTGGAAACGATTTGATTGGTTACGGCGCGTGGCTAGACCGCCGGACGGTGATGACTTTACTGCATTCTTATCACGAATGGACTATAATTCTAATTTGTATGAGATGAGCACTCTGTGATCTGATGCAACTGTCCCTTCAGACTTCAAAATCGCAGGATCATAAATAATCATGGCGATACATCGGCCCACGCTTTATATTCAGCCCTCTGATACGACCGGCTTTTTTATCGCGCCACCGAGATAAATGCCCGGTTAGTAGGGGTCCAACGTTGATTTATACTGACGTCACTCAGGGCAACGTATTACTGAGCCAGCAATGTAAATCACCTGCCCGTCGAACTGCCGAATCGATGGGTTCGTGCGCACTGATCCCGGGATCCGTTCAGAGTTGTAACTGATCCCGAAGTTTCGTGTCAACTGATCACGTTCTTCAGAGACACGAAATAGTAATAGTAGTAAGTATAATATTTTACCGATGTTGATTGTTGTTGATGAATTTTATGAAGGTTTTTCGTTTCGGAAAGATACTTAAAATTACATTAGCTTTGATAAAATGATTACGTGTCTGTAGAACGGCATCAGTGGACACTACCTGCTATTATTTATTGCGGGGTCAACTGATCCCGTTGTCAGGATCAGTTGACACGAAACATTGGGATCAGTTACTTCTCTGAACGGTTCCCGGGGTCAGTGTGCACGAACCCAAATCGATTGTCTAATGCGGGCTGCTGCGGTGCAAAGGGCCTTTGCGAAGGATCGAATCGACGTGGTTACTCTGAAAAGGTCCTGCCTACCCTACCATATTGTATTTTGGCTAAAGTCCCAAACCAGATACCCTTTACAGGAAACCCGATCGTAACTAAACAAATGAGCGAAATACAGCGAAATAGATTAAAGACAGCACAGCATGGCTTAAGAGATTAAAACAATAAGTAACTTCATAAAAAGGAAACAGGTAAGGGTCCCTGGGGCCTAATGCTGCTCTGAGAATTTCATTACTATTTCATTACTATTCCATTGCAAACACCCAAAATGGCGTCATTTGGTATTCTCCTAAATTATTATCCTCCTTGATTGGGTGTTTGCAATGGAATAGTAATGAAATAGTAATGAAATATAAGTGAAATTCTCAGAGCAGCATTAGGGCCCAGGTCTCGTAATAGATGTTTATTGCAACGCCAGGTTGGGTGTAAAACTTTTTTATGCCAAAAAGTTGATGTCCATAAACCATGTACGGCGGCGGATTAAAAAAGGGGGAGAAAAGTTTGCGCGAATGAACGGGGATGTGTTCTTAATTTGAACCGTTTTTTTCGAATTTTTCTTTTACTGAGACTTGACTTTAGAAAGACTTTCTATGTACTACATAGGTTGCGTATGCGAACGTTTGGTGAACACAACAAACGTTTGTTGAATACAACAAACGTTTGGCGAGCTGCATTCCCCGCAGCAGGCGCAATTGGATATTATAGCCTCTGCAAAGAACCCATACTACCTTTCGGTCTTTGACCTAGAAAGAGCCGGGTAGAGTAGAGCCGGTATCACTTGAGGAGTTGAGACTAGACAATAGCTGGCCTCGTCAGAACTTTCATTACTGAAACACTGCGACAACCCGGAGGCAATCTCGGAACAAGTACGCTGGAACCGCCACATTAAACTCCCTGCACAAACGCAGTTGTGCCCTTGTGTAATGTATGGATTTGCAATCTATTACCTCAAAAACTACATGGTAGCGCAGAGTTGCAAAGTGTAACGTAATTGTTTGGTGACTATATAAATTGGTAGCTATCTTAATTTTTATACTTCTGTCTTATTCAAATATACCTACGCCATTTATCATTAGGACAAGCTGGACAAGGCAAAAAGAAACACAACTTGGACAATACAATAATTGACTGATACAAAAACATCTAAGTATAACTCAGCTGAGTGGTGGCGGCTCCAGTACAATAGTTTCGCGGTCATGATTGGAATGAGATGTCGAATGTCGAAGCAGCTGAAAATATCAACCCTACAGGTAAGTAACAAAGTGTAAAATGCATCGGCCGGCAGTGTATAGTGCAAATGTTTTGCTTTTAAAAAGCCTTGGATAGTCTCGAGTATCCTCTGCTGGAATCGGAATGGGAGCGGAAAATGAGTGGTATCACCCGGACGTATGCTTAAGCGCTTCTCAGGTTCTTACCGTACCCGAAGGTTGCCAACGGAACCCTATTACTAAGCCTCCGCTGTCCGTCTGCCCGTCTGTCAGTTTGTCAGCGGGCTGTATCGCACGAACCGTAATAGCTAGAAAGTTGAAATTTTCACAGAATGTATATATATGTTGCCGTTACAAAAAAAAAAACGCGTGTAGCACCGTACACGTGTTAGAAGTAAAACTTCTGTAGCTAGATCATTAAGTGGTACCTATACTATACACCTATACCTACCTATACTAAAAGAGATTTAAATTTCCAATTTTGAGATCCAATCTCTGCTTCAAGTTACTTTTAAGTTTCAGACGTCCGATTATTTGAAATTATTTTATACTTGTACTTACTTTTAATACGTCATGTCATTTATTTCCCACCATTCCTTATCTACAATTTGTCACGCTCGTGGTGATATACTTAACTCATTCAATAGTGTCACTACTATTTGCATCTCGCTCAGATTATATACCATCTGACGTCACGTCTTTAAGCCGTCTCGCTCAAATGTATGCATTGCTTTGCTTGTTTTAGAAATCCATATCGACCCGTGTGACATTGATGAAACTCTTTTCTTACAAACTGTATGGATCGCATCGCACAGCTGTCAAACATAAGTTCCGGTTCCAACAAAGAGGTTGAACGAAGTAGGTAGTTTGAGTCATGCTAGATGGTTTTGTTGTTTGTCCCAGCCAGCGGCGGCGGCGGCGGCGGCGCCATCTTGGCCATACCGGAAATCAAGAACTCGTGGAAAAATGCTTAAAATAATTTTTATTTGTTAAGGTTTCATCAGGTTTTTCTCTCACTAATTAACATTCTTTATTGTACGAATGTATTATTATCTTATCTGCTTAGTTAAAAACCGTATTGAAAATAGTTGCGGTTTTAAAAGTCTTCAGCCGACCCTGACGTCACCGATTCCAATTTCCGTTACATTTCTTAGCCACTCGTGATAGCACCCGGCTAGTAGTAATTGAAAAGCAAATATATGAATAACCCACAGTTGAGAGGTTAAATAAATTTTACCCCCGTGCCCTAAGAAGTTTTACTTCAAAAACTGAAATACACGAAAAAGAGGGTGTTTAGAATTTAAATTGTATAAAGTCAATTTCAATATAGGTAATAGCGCCTGACATCTTTTGGATAGCAAAATTATGAGATGAAGATTGAAGATATGGAACTGTCAGGCGTTTGTTTCTTGTACGATGGTACGGAATCCTTGTGAGATTCCGATTCGCACTTGTTTGAATAAGTTTGCTGAAAAAATATTGAAGAATGTTATAACGTTAATTCTGTGTAATTAATGTAAGGGAGTTTTACAAAAAATAAATAAAATCCTCACAATCAATCGTAGGTTTCAGCTTGGAGGAACGCGGCCTTTCCTTTTCAGTCATGCAAAAAACAATCCATAAACCAAGCGAAGGTTGCACATGACATGTTACTTTCTCGCAAAAAGTTCAATTTGACTGTTGAGTTATTTCGAGCAGCAGGCGTTAGGTGTTATTGGGTGCACACTGAGAATAATTAAGACTGGAAGTACCCTTCGAGTTTCCCTACAGACAACTCTGTCATTTGTTGAAGGGGACGAGGTGACGAAAACCCACCACAACACAACAAACGCACAAAATGCAAGCCTTACACACAAGACATGCTGCTTGTTGACAGACTTGAAGAGTGATACAAGAAAGTATACTTACTTAAACTTACCTAAGTAGGTATCCAGTGCTGTCAAATCCAGAATACTCATACATCCAGCAGTTGCCCAAACTTACTCAATGGCCTAGTTGGCCAGTTATATTACCGAATCGTATCTTGTTAGTGGCTGGACCGCTATACCCGTATTCTTATAGCATGGGGAGATGCCCAATCACGAGTCGCTATTTTTAATTAATCTTCAATTAATCATTGCGTGCGAATTACTGCGAATACACCTCTGCTGACAAGTTTGTTATCCAAAAATGCATGTGTGTACGAAAATCAAAGTCGTAACAGGGCGTCTCTAATATTCCACCTCCTTGGGCGCACAATACAATACGGCTTTGCGTCGGAAGAAAAATTACAAGTGGGAAATCTGCGCTGAGTTACCTACGAACACCCTCTGTTGTGAAATGAAGGGGAGTCTGTGTGAAGTGTGAGTGTTAGTTTTATAGCTAAGATGTACCTATACCTTGGGTTAGACTGGGTTTCAAGTGAGAATTGTAGTCTTTTTTTTCTGAACCCGAATAATAACATACTTAGCTATACTCCGCTCCACACCACACTCGGACAGTTTTTTCAGATAGGTACTTATGTAGGTAGTATTTACATCCCATCATCAGATCCTGACCTGGTGTCAATGGGACCAATGGGAATGTAAACCCTTACAAACAAAAAAATAATTTTCCAAATCGGTCCATCCATAAAAAATAAAAAATACAAAAACATCCGGATGAATTGTAAACCTCCTCCTTTGGGAAGTCGGTTAAAATACCACATGTCTCCGTCGACAACGATCTCGATTCATATTTATTTTGATCGAAAACGGGTTGAGATATCTCGGTTGCTCGTAAGACGGATCTTGGGAATAGCTGTTTTTGTTTTCGATGAAGATATTCAATATATTGATCGAATCGATATTTCGACCATGGAGATGATTTTGATATCACGAGAATCGCCCCCCTGCCTCCCTACCGCGCAACCGGTGTCGGCATCGGCATCGTGTTTAAACGCGCAAGAATGAACTTTATCATTATGACAATACGGAAAGTCAAACACGAAGCCGATGCCGATAGCGGCTGCGCGGTAAGGCCTATGGCACAGAAGAGATAATAGTACTCCGTACCTATGGTATGGTACTATCTGGAAGTTACATGTAAACCCGTGACGCTGTTTGTTTGACGGACTAAAATCACTTTGTTTTCCGTAACTTCCGGATTCAGAATACACCTTCTGCTGCGTCATCCAATTAATTACATTACATTCATGTCCACATATTGTAATAATATAGGTTGTCCGATTACTAAACCGTATAGCTACATGCTATTAGCGTTATTAGCAGCAATGGCTTTGCTTTACGACCTGTAGGCCTAGACAAAGTTAATAACGCTACGAAAACAAAACGAAACGAAAACTCAAAATGTATGCGATTTGACATTTGGTGACGCTAGCGTAGCGTGACCAAACGTCAAATCGCATACTTTACTTTACTTTACTTTATACTTTATTGCACAAAAACAGAATACAGACACTTAATAATGAAAAAAACATGTACAAAGGCGAGCTTATCTCTAATAAGAGATCTCTTCCAGCAAACCTAGGATGGACAGGATTAATTAACAAAAGTGTGGGCCCCTTCGACGACCCACACTTATTGGGGCGATGGTGGCTGGTCCGGACGTGGATAAATAACACGCAGAGTTTCAGTAGGCAGGTTGCAGCTTCCTTGGCTCGGCGGTAGGGAGAGAGTGGACAGTGCTCCGGCTTCCCGCTAGCTGCTTCTAGTTGTTTCCTCTCTGGCGGACTGTATTGGACTGAGTTGTTAACTCTCCGCCGGACTGAAGTGGACTGAGTAGTTAACTCTCCGCCGGACTGAAGTGGACTGAGTAGTTAACTCTCCGCCGGACTGAAGTGGACTGAGTAGTTAACTCTCCGCCGGACTGAAGTGGACTGTGTCGCCGCTTGCTGTGCGCCCGTATTTATACTCGCGGGCGCACACTGTGCCAGGTGATCTTCGAGAACACACTCGAAGATTACCTGGCGCACACTGTGCGTGGCTGTGGCGGCGAGGAAATAGCAGCGAGCGGGATGGAACTATCTGTCTCTCTCTCTCTCTCTCTACTTGACCGCGCCAAGAAAACACACAAACAAGTGAATTTTTATTATGAAATATTTACAGGGCTATTTACAAGACTTAAACCATAGTAAAGACATAGTAGACGACTTAAAATATTACAAACACAATATTAAACTAACAAATATTACACTATGTCGCGAACATCTTCTCCCGCCGCAGTCTCCTTGAGCTGTAATTCTTGCGGTTCGCGGTTCACAGGCAGGATGATCAGCTTCTTCGTGGGACGTCGCAGGATTCCACGCGCCGTCCTGACGTCTACAGCGCGTATCTCTCCGTCTGGTCCTGGGAAGACAGCTACCACTTGTCCCCTCGGCCAAACGTTGCGAGGCAGTGTCCCGTCGACGATGAGGACTAAGTCTCCAATCTTTATGGCGCCTCTTGCATGGGGCTCCCGCCGGTGCTGCAGCTCCGGCAGGTACTCGAGTACCCATCTGGCCCAGAAGACGTCGGCGAGTCGCTGGCTAGCGATCCAAGTCTTGCGGCTGATGTCGTCTCCTTCGACGAAAGCTCCTGGCAGCGGCACTCTGGACGGCCCTCCCATGAGGAAGTGGTTCGGCGTGAGCGGCTCGTCATCCTCCGGTGACATGGAGATATGGGTCAGCGGGCGGCTGTTGATGGTGTGTTCCGCCTCGATGAGCAGCGTCGCAAGTACTTCTTCCCTGGGCGCTTTCTCCTGCAGGGTTTTGTTTAGCGCGTTTTTGACGCTGCGCACCATGCGCTCCCAAGCGCCTCCCATGAATGGCGCGCTCGGTGGGATGTAGCGCCACTTGATGGTTCGTATTGAGGCTTCCTCTGCCATCGCTCCCTGCGCCATCCTCTTGAGTTCATTATCTGCGCCACGCAGGTTGGTGCCGTTGTCGCTCCATATTTCCGTAGGGCAGCCTCGTCTGCTGATGAAACGACGAATTGCCATGATTGCCGAGTCCGTGCTCAGGCTCCCAGCGAGCTCCAGGTGTACAGCGCGTGTTGTAAGGCACGTGAACAACGCGCCGTATCTTTTCTGATGCCCGCGACCGACGGTGACTGTCATCGGGCCAAAGTAGTCAAGCCCGGTGAAAGTGAAGGCTCGGCGATGGTGGGCCAGTCGACTTGGCGGATGATTGCCAGTCGAAGGCCAGGCGGGCTTCGCCTTCCGAAGTCTGCAGGGCTGACACCTCTTGATTGCCGTTCTGACGGAGACTCGTAGGCGCAGCATCCAGAATCGCTGCCTGACTTCGTTGGCGGTTGTCTCGAACCCTCCGTGATGCAGTTGGGTGTGCACGGAGGTAATGTATAGCCGTGCCCAGGGATGACCGCCGTCCAGTATGGCTGGCTCGCTCTGTGTGGCCATGATGTCTTCGGCTGCGGCGATTCGAGACTTGAGGCGCAGGATTTCGTCTTGGTCCAGTCGCATCGACAGTTGTTTGAGGCGGCTGTCGTTGGCGACTGGGTTTCCTTTTCTTAAGGCAGCTATCTCGGCTTCGAAGTCTTGATGCTGGATGGCTTTGACCCATAGGAGCTCGGCGCGCTGCATGTATTCCGCTGGCAGATGGATAGCTTGCAGTCTGGGCTTGCGGCGAGCTACGGCGTCCGTCTTCTTGGTTGGTCGTGCATTAGCCTTCCAGCTCGGGTCAGCATCATCCGACTTCTTTGTTCTTTTTCTAGTGGCCAGTGTCCGCTCTCTTTTGGTGCGCAGCAGAGTGATGAACTGAAGGACTCTGGCAGTGGATCTCATCAGTCGTAACCAGCTGGAGAACCGTGCGACATCTGGGAGAGCTTCGGCAAAGCGTGGTGGCGTGGTTGCCACGTTCACGCGCTCTTCCCCGGTTTCCAACTTGTCGGCGAACTCTTGCTGCGGCCAATCTTCTTCCGGCTGACGTAGGAAGTCGGGTCCGGCAAACCATCTGTGGTTTGAGTCGAAGTCATGCGGCATCATTCTTGTGGCGTCATCCGCCACGTTGAGTTTGGTGGGAACCCACCGCCATTCATTGGTTCTGGTGGTCTCGGCGATCTCTGCGACCCGATGTGCGACGAACGGCTTGTAGCTGCGCGGACCTGTGCGCAGCCACGTCAGCACAGTGCTTGAGTCTGACCAGAAGACCCGGCGTGTGGGCTTGAAGTCATGCTCTTCAACGGCTGTCTGAGCTAGGCGGCAGCCCAGTACAGCCGCTTGTAGCTCCAGGCGTGGGATGGAGACTGTCTTCAGTGGAGCGACGCGTCCCTTGGCGATGATCAATGAGACTTGCGGCAGCCCCTCTTCATCTGTAGTTCTCCAGTAGACGGCAGCGGCGTAGGCGGTTGAGCTGGCGTCGACGAAGATGTGCATCTCGGCTGCTCATTCCCGTGCCAAGTATGGGTGGCAGCGCGGGATTGACAGCTGTCCCATTCTCTTAATGTTGTTGGCCCATATGTTCCAGGCCTCAGCTTCGCTCGGTTGCAGCTTGTCGTCCCATCCCGTTCCTGAGCGCCAAGTGTCTTGCAGGATTCTCTTGGCTTGTACGGTGACCGGCGTTGCTAGGCCCAGGGGATCATATATCGACATGACTACCCTGAGCGCCTCCCTCTTCGTCGGTGTTCTCTCGCCCATGATGATGGCTGCTGGGACCTTCGTCAGATTGGTGTTGAAGCCAAGCGTGTCGGCTTTGGTGTCCCAGATCATCCCGAGGATCTTCTCCGGCGCAAGTTCGACGACGTTCTTGATTGACTCCGGTTCCAATTCAAGTCTGACTCGCGCTGAGTTGGACGCCCATTTATGTAAATGAAAGCTTCCCTCTTTGTGGATGTTAGCTACTTCTGTGGAGATCTCGAGCGCCTCTTCTTCTGTGTTGAAGCTTGCCAGGTAGTCGTCCATGTAGTGGTTGCGTAGTATCGCATCGACGGCCTTTGGATGTTCTTCGGCGTGGCGTTCGGCGTATGCACAATTTCACTTTTTCATTCTTTACACAAGTAAGAATCTAGGTCTTCTTTATTTAAATTGATTTATGAGTGCTTTTAGTTCCATACAGTCTATGTCAAAATATAAACATACACCATACATACACCAATTTTACATGTTAGTTCTGTATTTATGTATCGATAGTATATTTAAGTATAAGTATACAAGTATTTACGTACACAACCTTAGCAGATGGCACGCGCGATCACTACTGGCACTAACTGAAAACCAGCGCTGAGGGCCCCCGCCCTCAGCACAATGCTGAGTTAGGGCCTTTTGCACAGCAGAGGGAAAGAACACACCGCGGCACTCACTACCTATGGTCTGTTGTGTAATAAACGCCGTTTCTTTCTTTCTTTCTTTCTTCGCATTCTTCACAAAGATCGCCGTGCATGGTGACGACTTCGCACCGAAGATGACACTCTTCATTCGGTATTCTGTTGGCGGGCCCTCGCGTCGGCTTCCTCTCCACAGGAAGCGCTGCATGTCTCTGTCTTCTTCTCGTATGTAGATCCGTAGGAACATGTCCTTGATGTCCCCGGTGACGGCTATTGGCCGCTGGCGGAACCGCATCAGGATCCCAGGGAGAGATTGGAGTAAGTCCGGTCCCGACAGCAGTAGGTCATTGAGGCTGACCCCTCTGGACTTGGCGGCGGCGTCGTGAACGATGCGCAGCTTCTCTGGCTTCTGTGGGTTGATGACTGCGAAATGCGGAAGGTACCATGTCTTCGTTGATTTGGTAGTCGGCGCTTCTTCCGCGAAGTCGCTGCTCAGGAACGCTGCCATCTGTGTCTCGTATCGCATCTTGAGATTCTTGTCCTTGTCGAGTTTCTTCTCGATCATGAGGAGTCGGCGATAGGCGGCGTCGTAACTGTCAGGTGGAGTGAAATCGTCGTGTCTCCACAGCAAACCGGACTCGTAGCGGCCTTCGGGAGTGCGTTGCGTTGTCTTCTTCAGGATACTCAGCGCTCGGCTCTCGTCCGGGGTGACTGAGTTGCGTGGCTGCACCCCCAAGGACTCCAGGGCGAAGTGTTCTTTCATAAGAGCCTCCATTGACTCTTCTTCTGGAGCGCTGACGACGACATGGTTGACACGATGTACTAGCGCTTGCCGAGGAACGTGCCCGTGCAAGACCCAACCCAGCTCAGTCAGTGACGCGACAGGCTGGTTGCGGGCTCCGAAGCGTGTCACCATGGAGAACAACAAGTGGAAGTTGTCCTGCCCCAGAAGTATCGTTGGCTGCCCCTTGTCGTAGACGAGTTGGTCTTCGAGATCCTTCAGATGTTTGCATTCTGCAATGAGTTGTCGCGACACCGTCTGTGATGAGATATGAAGATCTTCCATTGTTCTCGCTGAAATGTCGAAGCTTCGCTCTTGATTTCTTCCTTTGATGCTGAAGTTGACGCGTCGAGATTGTGGATTGTCAATCTTCACTCCGGCGACACCCTCAATGTGAAATGGCTCTGCTTGTCCCGTGGCACCGATGCTCTCAGCTGTGGCGGCGTTGATTATCGTGCAGGTCGATCCATCATCCATCAAAGCGTATGTATCCACGCTTCCATTTGGCCCGCTGACTTGTACTGGGATGATCTTCAATGCAGCTGACATTGATGTTTGTGTCGACGCGACGAAGGTGGTTGGTATCTCTTCGCAATGGTGCAGTTGGGCTTCTTGCTCATCTTGATGTAGCAGTCTGTGATGGCGGTATGTGCATCCATTGATGTTGCACTGGGTAGTTTTGCAGACGTGCCGTATGTTCCTGGTGCACAGGCAGCGGAAGCACAGTCTATGCTTCTTGGCGAGTTCCCACCGCTCTGATACCGTGGCCTTCTTCATAACATCGCAATCTGCCGGCTTGTGATCGGCTTCGCAAAGGCGGCATTGCAGCGTGCGTTTCTTCAACGGCGGCGTGTCATCAGCAACGTAGGTGCGGACGACTTTCTTGGCGGGTGGCCCCCGCCGGTCTTCAGGTGTGATGTTCTCCGCTGGGGCGAAAGTACCACATCTTTCTGCCGTAGCGGACAGGAAGTGTGACAGCTTCAATAGATCCGGCTGCTCCTCTGGTTGCTCAGCATCGTAGTCGTAGTACTTGTATCGCAGCGCTGCCGGAAGCTTCTCGACTATGCCGCGCACTACTTCTGCGTTGTAAAGATAGTGCGGCTTGCCCAACGCCTGTATGGTGCTGACTGTGTTGAGGACCTTTGACGCGTAGATGCAGATGTCTCTTGGGTTCTCTTGAAGCTTCGGCAGGGCCCGTAGTTTATTGAGTTCTACGGCCACAAGTGCGTCTGGGCGGCCGAATCTAGTCTGCAGCATCTTCATAACGGCAGCGGATGTTGTCGATCCGATGAAGAGACATTGAACAGCTTCCTTGGCTGCTCCTCGAAGGCAGCGGCGTAGACGTGACAGATTCTCTTGTTCTGTTAGGCGGCTTGCTGTCTCTTCGTAGGCTGCTTTAAATGGCAACCAATCATTTGACGCTCCATTGAAAGGCGGCAGCTCCAGTGTGCGTGGGTGCACTGCTGTTCTTGAAGCCAATGTGATAGCGGCTGCAAGTTCGCTGAGATCAGTGCGAACGCGCGACGGTGGCGCTGCAGGCAGCAGCGGTTGGAACTGTTGCGGCGTCGGTAGCAGTGGTTCTTGTGACAGAGGCGGTGGCAGTTGCAGTTGCTGCGGCGGCTGTGGCAGTTGCTGCGGTGGCGGTGCTTCTTGTCTCTCGGCGTAAACCACGGCTTGGGCGTGTGGCGGAGGTGCGTCGAGACACGGCAGTGGTCTCTTAGGCCTGACGCACTCTTCAGCAGACGGCAGGAAGGGGTTGTCTTCAAGGGCAAGTACCGACTTCCTGACCCACTCAATCGTTTGCTGGTCTCTGATGGTGTCGACTTCTTCTTGAGATGACTCGTCCTCGGATGACGCTGTCTCTAGCATTGCGACGCGAGTTCGGGCTAACTCCACCTCTTTCTGCAGTAATTCTTCCCGCGCTCGCATTAAATCTCGATGACGCTTGCTCGCGGCTTTGGAGCGAGCGGCAGTAGAGCGAGCGACGGAACGGCGGCTTGCAGTGTATTCGGCGGCAGAGGTGGCGGCAGCGGCGGCGGCGACTGCGGTAGCGGCGACGGCGATGGCGGCGGCGGCAGGTTCGCGGGAAGACGTAAGGGGCGGTGGGGCGGCTGCCACGACTTCGATCCTTGACGGTGTCTGCGGCAGTGTAGACTCCGTCGTTGTCGTAGTGCCCGTCGTTCCTGTGGTCTCCGTGGCGGACGAACCCGTAGTGCCATCGGACGTGGTCGCAGTCTTGCCCGTAGCCGTAGGCGATGTGGACGAGTCTCCCTTCTGGCTGCGTGTAACAACCATTTTTATCCAGATCCGGCTCGAAGGACCAGAAAATGTGGGCCCCTTCGACGACCCACACTTATTGGGGCGATGGTGGCTGGTCCGGACGTGGATAAATAACACGCAGAGTTTCAGTAGGCAGGTTGCAGCTTCCTTGGCTCGGCGGTAGGGAGAGAGTGGACAGTGCTCCGGCTTCCCGCTAGCTGCTTCTAGTTGTTTCCTCTCTGGCGGACTGTATTGGACTGAGTTGTTAACTCTCCGCCGGACTGAAGTGGACTGAGTAGTTAACTCTCCGCCGGACTGAAGTGGACTGAGTAGTTAACTCTCCGCCGGACTGAAGTGGACTGAGTAGTTAACTCTCCGCCGGACTGAAGTGGACTGTGTCGCCGCTTGCTGTGCGCCCGTATTTATACTCGCGGGCGCACACTGTGCCAGGTGATCTTCGAGAACACACTCGAAGATTACCTGGCGCACACTGTGCGTGGCTGTGGCGGCGAGGAAATAGCAGCGAGCGGGATGGAACTATCTGTCTCTCTCTCTCTCTCTCTACTTGACCGCGCCAAGAAAACACACAAACAAGTGAATTTTTATTATGAAATATTTACAGGGCTATTTACAAGACTTAAACCATAGTAAAGACATAGTAGACGACTTAAAATATTACAAACACAATATTAAACTAACAAATATTACACTATGTCGCGAACAAAAAGATAGACCTACATTATGTGCACAACGATAAATATTAAATTAATAGACTACTTACTAATAAGTACATACATACATAAAAACCATACATAATATTTAAAAAAAAAAATATACTTAGCGTTGCATACAAATAGCAATGCATACATATTCTTAGCGTTTCGTGCGAACGATAATAGCGTTTTGCATCTTGTCTACGGGGGCTGTTAACATTGTAAATGGACTGGGTATGTAACGTAGGCTTTTAGCTCGTAGGCTTTAGTAACAGTTACTGGAATAATTGTGTATAGGCTAGTCTGGATAAAGCTATTAGGGCTAGTTGGATGATCGAATCCATCAGATGTGTTTCAGCCCAGGGTCTCCACTGAGTGGTAGATACAGGCGGGTTACCCAGTTAGTAAGAGTGAGCCATATTCTACCACGCTGGCTTAGTTAGGGTGGGTGGAGTGATGTAGGGGCCGGGCACAGCTTGAAAACTTCTGACAGAATCTGATCAAAACGGTGAAACTAAATAAAAGTTGTTGTTGAGTCATATTTTTTGTTAGAGCCATGTAAGTATTTTATACAAGTTTAAACATAAGCCAAAGACTATATATCCAATTGACTGCGCCTGCGGGGGAATGCGGCTCGCCAAACGTTTGTTGTGTTCAACAAACGTTCGCATAAGCAACCTATGTACGATGACGGGCCGCCAGACAGTTTCGCAGCGGCTGACCAATCACAGCTCTCTTACCTCGTCCCCCGCGCCGTCCGTAAATTGGTGAGTTGTGTTTCAAAGGAAAATGTATCTATGCGCTGTCCACTGGATAAGTGCTCCCTGGAGCATACAGACAGACAGACTATTACGTTTATGTCCTAATGCATGGTCAATTTAATTTCTACCGACATTTTCTGCTGAAGGTAAAACAAATATTTGCCAATCTATCTATTCCGTCTAATCTTATTACCAAACCCTTCCCCTGACCTAAATATCAAATTTGCATTTCATACAAAACTGATAAGCAGATATAGGCCGTCGTAAAAATACAGTAAACTCGCATCCGTCCAGCCGGGTTCCCGGTTGACATCCGGGAAAAGCGGAAGTCGTTCCTGGACCGGAAAATCGCCAATCTCCTTTATACCTGGGGATTTTTTGCATTACGCATCTGCCGCCGGGCATGCATGAATGTTGTTTTGCCGAGTACGAGCAGTTTAGTTTAGCAGTGGGGAAGAAGGGAAAAGAAACGCTTTTGCTCATACAGTGTGGCAGTGGCACCATTGTGCCAACCAGGAGGCACTTATCCAGTGGAGAGCGCATAGATACATTTTCCTTTGAAACACAACTCACCAATTTGCGGGCGGGGCGGGGGACGAGGTAAGAGAGCTGTGATTGGTCAGCCGCTGCGAAACTGTCTGGCGGCCCGTTGCGTAAGTTGATTACAACCATAGACAAAGCCTCGATTAGCGCTACAAAACTGCCTGGTGTTAATAACGAGAACTACAATAAAATGTCATTCTTGTGCAGTGCAAGATGTATTCGTTAGATGGCGCTAGTATCGACTCTCAAGCTGTGTGAAACTACGGTTCATGTGATACACAATACAACGGCAACCCGCTGACTCCATTTCGTGTTCCATTTCCTAATGCTGTGCTCACTATGTGTCCGTACAGCTACCCTAATTAAGAATACAGCAAACTCTCTCATAAGGACATAGGCCGAACGAACTTACAATGGAAAACAATTTGACGTCGGAGCGAGAGGGGTAGGGTAACTCGCCTTGATAAAAAGACTTTCAATAAAATCGAAAACTATATTAAACTACCTATTTATTTACAACTTAATATACTCAAATAAACCTTTCAAATTTCATCAACGAGTTTGAATCTCTGATGCTGGGGTTCGGGGATGATGTTGAAATATTTCTTGAAGATGGTCTGCTGTTCCCGGCCGAGGTACAGTCTCTTCACCCATGTGTGGTCCCAATTGGGCTCAAACTTCTCACAGGTGACCATGACCTTACCGGGCTCCATTGCAAACAGTGTGCCGTTGCGACCGAACCCAACCTGAAATATTAGTTTTTCTATTGGTACATGGGCACACAGGTGGTTCAGGGTAGGTGAAGGAAAAAGGGGGTGAGCGAAGCGAATCCCCCTTTATCCTTCATGTCAGGTTGACATGTTAGAACAAATTAAATGGACACCTAACATTAGCGGGCTAAACTTAGGTTCAGTTCAGTTCAGTTCAGTTCAGTTCAGTTCAAAAATTTTATTGACCATAAAATCATACATATTACTTAGTCAACGTCAATATAATATTAATATTTTTGTATACTACCGCCCGTTCGGAAGTTGTGGGCTTAGGGATGGAGCAAAGAAGGGCAAGAAACCTCCCCCGTACCTCTTTTAAAATATCAGAGCCTTAAAAATACAATGTTATGTATTTCTACTTAAGTCTAAGGAAATACACCGAGGAGAGACGTACTGACTCAGTCCATCGCCCCTCTTTGGATTTCTGTGCGCTGAGATGGTAAAGACCATGCAGTTTTGTCATCTAAATATTCTTTTACACTGTAATATGACTTCTTCAATAGGCCGTTTTTGACATAGCTTTTGAACCTCCTTTCTGGTAGGTCCGTTGCTTCATTAGGTATTTTATTATAAAAACTAACACATACTCTCATAAAAGAGTGAGCAACCTTACTGAGTCTGAACGCGGGCATAGCAATCTTATTTCTATTTCTAGTGTTAATACTATGATTATGACCTAAAGTCTTAAATAAACCTATGTTTTTTCTGGTATACATGATATTTTCATAAATGTATTGACAGGTAACAGTAAGTATATTGATATTTTTGAATTTGTCCCTTAGTGATTGCCTAGCATCTAGTTGATAGATAGCCCGAATGGCCCTTTTTTGTAAGACAAATATTGTGTTTATATCTGCCGCTCTCCCCCAAAGCAGTATTCCGTAAGACATAATACTATGGAAATAACTAAAGTAAACCAATCTGGCAGTTCCTACATCTGTGATGTGTCTGATTTGCCTGACCGCATAAGCAGCTGAGCTAAGTCTTCGTGAGAGACTAGTTACATGAGGACCCCATTGAAGTTTCGAGTCTATAGTGATTCCAAGGAAAATTGTTTCTTCAACGAGGTCTAGTCTTTCCGTTCCTATGCTTACACTCGTGTCCACCTGCCGCACATTAGGTTTAGCTGCTCTCCTAACATTAGCCGTAACATATACATACTATCATGCACATACTATCATAGATATATTTTATTATTATTATTATTATTCTGATCTGATTTAAGAATTCATGGGACATTGCCGTCCCAGTCCTTTTTGTAGGCTTGCGTGGGGACATGGGTCCAACACGTAGAGGCCCCTTTCAGACAATTTATTAGAAACAAATATGAAATGTGGTGCACCCGTTGGGTCTGTCCCCGAATACAGCTACAACAAAAGTGCACTCAAAGAACATTCCCGCCAGGTACACAGGTCTATTGCAAAAACTAAGGGGAAACTAAGGAATGGGCGGGTTGTTGCCGCTAGGGGCCAAAGAGTATTACCGCTAGGGGCCAAAGCCTTTTTCGACTATTATTATTTAAATGAAAAGCAACTCGCACTTGGCCATAAAGGATTGTAACAAGTACAGTTAGCAACAGATTATATTAATATAGTTCTTGAAACTTCTGTCCACACATTCAAATATGTCGTTCATTAGTCATCGTGAGTGGCTTTACCTGCTGCTTGATGACCCTGGTTACTTACCCTCTATACCCCTTTCATTTTACAAATATTATTTAGCAGTCTTTTGATATTTTCTTTTGTGTTTCATGTCATTGTTTTGTTAACCAATTATGAAGGGTTGTATTTTTAGCTGAACCAATCAAAAAGTTATTTCTTATCTCATACAAGGCTTTGGAGGGTCATAGCCTTGACAATGAACAGGTGTCACTTCATGTTTAGACTATCAGTGTGCAGTGTGTGAATAAAGTACTTAGTCTTGTGTGCAGTTTTCCAAAAATAAAATGAACGAGCAAGACGAAAACGCAGCTGGTACAAGCCTATCAACGCAGTTTTCGTTTATTATCAGCAAAGGTATGTTTATATTTTTCTTTTTAATTTAATATGCAGAAAATCACAAGTGGAAAAACTGTCTGAAAAAATAAGGTATCGTGGCCGGACTGAGATTATAGTTTTTTAGCCGCACCGTTTTGAATGTATTTATCTACTTATTTTATTACTAGCTGGTGATAAAAATAAAATTTACATCATCCGAGCTCAGAAAAGAGGGTCTGCAGTGTTAAAACAGTCCTTGAAAGTTCGCGTTTCCGAAGCCGGGCAATGAAAACTAGAAATCGTTCCATTTTCAAACATATTACACACCCATAGGTTTAAATGGTTCATGTCATGACGAAGAACCTACCACAGACTACCACTCACTATGCTTGACAGTGTGGCGATACGTACGACTCAGTTTTTTTTTCATAAATTGTTTGGGAAACCGCGTTTAGCCGTTTTTTAACTAGATGTGCGCAAATCCAGTCCGGGATCTTTCCATACTCTGGCGGTCGTTCCATACTCCGACCATATCCGGGAGTTCAAAAAAATTCATAATTTTTTTATTTTTAAACTTTTAGAAAAAAAAAAAATATAAAATAGTACATACATTTTATGTATTCTATAAAATAAAAAATAAAAATAGCAAAAAAAATAAATAAAAATATATTTTAGTAAGTTATAGTTGTTAATAGAGGTTGAAAAACGTTGATAATATTCTTATTTTGTAGATATTTTATATACATATTATACAGTTGTTTTGTATTTTATTTGTTTTGTTGTTATTTATAAGGATGATTTTATATTGTTGTAATATAAGACTTATTGAAACATTGTGTGTGATATTTCTGTATAAAAGTTGTGACATTGTAGTGAGATACAATAAGTAATAGTTAAGAAAATAACAATAATTTAGTTAAGTTCTAATCTGAAGCTGTGATTTTGCATTATATTTTACACTTACATAATACAATACTAGTTACTTTTCATAAGTACATAATTCTTATCAGAGGCTGTGATTTAAATAAACCCTTAATGTTACCCATACATACATATTAACATTTGATCCAAATATAAAAATTTGTGTCTCATTTTATAACTATCTTGTCAAAACTATTGTTAAAATTAATTTAATAGTACTACAAAATCATCGTTTTGGTTTGGTAGCCGACTGTACTTAGCCACTATGGCCCCAAGCGGCAATAGAAGTATGAAAATTACGCGATTGAATTTTAATAATAGTAATATACCTTTTGGCCCCGTTTGGTAATCAATGTATGGAGATTCGCGGTTACGAGAACAATAGGCTGGCCCCCAACGGTAACAACCCGAATGGGCTATGGGTTTGCGTTTTCAGTGGTAGGTAAATCCAGGATATTTCTGAGACTACGGACACCTGCCTGAATCAAGTCTCAGTATTGATCAAAAATAGGCAGGTGGTGACTGGCCCTCCACTAATTGGGCCCCCCATTCAGCCGACGAAAAATGACGGCAAGGGGGGCAACAAAAGTGTGAATGGCTAAGGGTGGAGATTATTATACTTTATTGCACAGAAAACATAATACAGACACTTCATATTGGAAAAAAGATGTACAACGGCGAGCTTATCCCTAATAAGAGATCTCTTCCAGCAAACCTAGGATGGAGAGGATAATTTAATAAATTTAATTTTATGTATATTGGAAGATATTTAAGGTCTCAAGCCTCCCTTTGGTGAATGCAAAGTCGAAACCTTTTAACATAGATAAGTAGGTATTGAATATTGATAAATGTAAAATATAGATTTGCCTCTTCACTGTGCTGCACTGACAGCTCTGGCATGGTGACCACATATTCCATTTACAAACACAATTATAATTGGTTTGCTTAGAATGCTTTGCATGAAATACTCACATTTAGTCCAGGGTGGAATCTAGTAGTCAATTGAGTGGCTAGCATGTGACCAGCTTGAACATTGTGACCGTCCTGTACCTTCCATCCTCGGTGCTTCGGCTTTACCTTAGTATTTTGGTTTTGGGTACTACCACCAGTCTTTTTACTGGCATGGCGGACAAATGCTGAAAAACATTTCTGTTAACTTTTTGGAATGAACATGGAAATTGATGGAGGAGTTTGAATTGTTGACAAAGATAGTTCTCATGTGGGTTCTAAGTGTATGAGTGGATCAAAGTTAAATGAAATGAACCCTAAGGTAGAAATAATGAATCTTAGATTTTTGTAAATTGTAAAAAAAAATATGATTTTCTGGACCCTTAAGTTAACGCACGATTATAATATTGTACAATGGTGTTATTGGGTGTACATCAGTAAAGCAGTCTCACAAAGATGTGAAAAACCTTACTAATTATTTTATAACCTACAAAATATGAACCAATTTATGGATTTTCTCAAGTCTGTGATTTTGTCACTTACCAATGGAAACATGTTTTGCTTTGGGTTGCAAAAAGAAATTGAGTATCATTTTGTGAGTCCAACCGATTTTAACACGGTGATAGTTTTGTCTTTCTTTCTTCAGTTTCCTTTCCAGTTTTCCACCCCACCCCAGCCAGTTGAGGTTCCAAACAAAACCACAGAACACAATTACTCTGACGAGAAGAAAGTCAACTTCATACAAAAAAATTGATACGATTTACTAGCGCCACCTAGAAGTTGCCCAGAGCAACTATTTGGCGGCATATTTTAAATGCTAACATCCTATACCATTTTGATTATTTCTATTGACAGGCAAATTCACTTGAAAAACATGAATTTATTCAAGTTGAACAAATCATGTTTTTCAAGTGAATTTGCCTGTACAATTTGCTGTCTTAGATATCAAAATAAAACGAGATTAGTTATGTGTATACATCTAATGTCACTTTACAAACTAATGATCTTATTTCTTATAGAAAATATTTTTGTTTTGTCATCTACTTATCATGATTCATCTATAAAAACAAAACACTTATCCATCAGATTTATGCTTAGTGGACACAGGCTTAACATAATAACAAATTAGTATAGTACAGCTTTCCAACGATCTCTTAGCGCGGTGACAGGTAGAAGTAGACTTTATATGCTTGATGATCATAAGGATTGAAAGATCTGTGTTGCAACAGGCAGCATAGAGTTTCATTGACCTGACTGAAATACACTACATTGAACATTGATTCCTTGTTGTTTGTATTTGCTTGTATTTGCATCAGAGAAATGATGTTCACAGAGCATCCTGTGTTCACTGTAGAGCTTCTTATGAAAAGCTACTGAAGTGAATTTTTCCTCCACTGGAAACTTGTACTTTGCCCAAAATGTACAACTGGAAATAAAGAACAATTTTATTAAGATAGTGTTAGCAACTTGTTGCTTAGAAATGTAAATAGACATAGATATTAGGGGTTGGTGAGCAAAACATGGAAACAATTGTGCCTCTGGAAACCCGTAGAATTGACAGCTCAAATCCCATAAATTTTTGACAAGTGCAAATGAAAAGGAATGAACAAAGTACAACACGGTTACATTATCTCTGGACCTCGCTGGAAAATGTAATAACCTTATGTCTGTTTCACACGGAGGAAATACAGCAGCAAACAGTAGGGTCAGATTTGATGATATACGTCAATCTACCTCTTGTCTCGCTTTGAAAAGGAAGTTAAGTTAGCTAGTTAGCATAGCTCTGTCCCTACTGTTCGCTGCTGCTGCTGCTATTGCCTTCGTGTGAAACAGACAGAGCGCCGCGCGCCGAAATAAAGTCACGAATCTTGGTCCAGAGATAATAAAACCGGATAATTATACTGACGTACCGTAAAATATTGCGATCACCAGGTTTTGGAAACCGAAACCGTTTGACGTTGTTTGCGGCCGGCGATTTGCCGCACTTGAAGCATTTTCGATTCGCTTCATATTTATTTTCGGACATTGTCACGTATTAGAGTCACTATTTCGTATGAGTGAGAGTCACTATATATCTCGCAAAGTTCACATGAAGTCATGAATTGGGAGAAGACTAGACGGAGACAGGAACTCAACGTCGCAGACTCGTGAAACACTTTATAGTCACTATCTCACAATGTTCACACGAAGTGTGAAAAAACTAGAGCTCGAGCTCGAAATCAACTCCAGGTTCGTCGTCGTCGTCGTAGGCTCGAAATTTTTTGAGAAACTACGAATAAAAGTAAACAAAACACAATCATGGCACCATGACATGAAAGAAATCGCCATGTTGTTTCTTGTTCTGGTGTTACCATTAAAACAAGACGTTCTTTTCTACCACACTTTCTGCTGTCACTGTCAAAACGTGAAATAAATCCATTAAAATCACAGTAACTCTGAAACAATGTTATAATAATAGAAGAAAAATAATATCTTAGTTAAACAATGTACACATATACCACACATTTGACAAGTTTCCGCTTGATGACTGCTCCGAAATCTACCATCCTATTAATTTGTGATTATGGCAAGGTCAAAACTTTTCCCTGATAGGTATTTACGTTTTGGTCAGAGAGTTAACCGGGGCTGAACAAAACTATGTTCTCATTCAACTTTATCTCCAACAATTATTTTGTTTCCAAGCAAGAAGTATTTGACGTTGGGCGGAATGTTTGACAGACTCACAGAACTGACATACAAAGCTGCGGTCTGAAAGCTTCTCTTCCGTTCCGTCCGAATTTCTTTGGGCGCGTGAGTGAGTGACATCTTGCTTGGCATGCATGTCCGACTGTCCGTCAGTCACCCTGTTATCTTCACATTTGAAATATTTCATGAAAATGAAATATTTCGAATATTTCAAATGTGAACTGACACTGCCAAAATATAGTGAGTGACGGATTTGTGATATGATAATTTGTAGTTCCGCATTTACAGTTTGGTAAGGATTATATGACGTCATGCAATAATCCTCATATCCTTCGTGCAAATGCAAGCAAACGGTAGGTACGCAAACGTAAGGTCCTATTGACTAGGTCTCAAAAATTTGTGATGAATTAGTGATGAGATGATGACATGCCAAATCTAACAAATAGGTAAGTAGTCGTTATAAGATCTCTGAGTTATTATGTGCCAAATAAAAAATAAAAAAAATAAAATTATAAAATTATTATTATAATTGACCGAGCGAGCGAAGCGAGCGAAGCGTCTCCGTTTCAGGTTTGGGCAAAAATGCTTTCGTATGTCTGTCCGGTTGTTCTCCTCTACAGGTCGCATTTATGAACCGATTCTCGTGAAATTTTGTGAGCAGGTTGGAAAAATAAATAGAATTTTTTACTTGAGCCAGTTTTTAGATTTTTTTACAACAACCAAACGGCGCTACAACCCAAACGGCTCGATGGATATTAACAAATGAGGTGTCGTTGAATTCGTAAAGACCATGAGAGTGAAACAGACTATATAATTTTAGTAAAAAGTCAATAGGTTGTATTAAAGATCGCGAAATGTAGTTTACAAAGTTATTGGTGCGGCTACTTTCATACTGCATGTACGTAACCAGGTACATTCATAAGTTTGTATGTGTTATTGAAAGAAAATTATTTGGGTTATTTTTTTATGTGTGTTAGCAGTTCAGCTTTCCCACCGACATACTCGCGAGGTCTACAGCTCACAGAGCCACTAGTTATTATAATATAAAGGTACCTAACCCACCCTCCCTGGTGAGGATGCGGGTGATGTTTCGATATACCTACCTACCTATGGAAATTCCGGCACTCATACTACTACCTACTACTGTTACTTACTACTACTATAACTCAGTACCTACTAAGGATAGGTACTCATACTCATATACTATTTATTGCGTCATTGTGGTACACTAAGGTAATTTGGGTAGGTAAAGGGAAAATACTACGCATATTATGTTATGGGAACTATATTTCTTGTCATATGTTGTATAATTTATTTAATAGATCTATCGCCACGAAATATTTTCGTTCTCAGATTAATAAAAAGGTAAGGTAAGGTATGAACTAAGAAACTAATGAAAGTAGGTACATAAATAAAAATATCTACTAGTAACTCTACTAAGAGATGTATTATAAACGAACGAAGTTTTATTCATCAAATAAAATTGGAGTTCATTAGATGAATAAAATCTTCCTTCATAGAATAATAGTTTTATTCTATAAATAGCTTTAATTAGCTTCGTCCACAGAATGGTTTAATTGGGTCAAAGTTAGGTTGGAACTTCCCCTCTGCCCTAAGATTCTGATTTTGGTATTTTTTAATGATCTCTTTCAATTATACAGTTATCACGACAAAACTATTACTACGATAAAATACACAGTTATTTGGCAAAATCATATTATATTACTTATATCTTATATCTCGAGCTCGACGATTTTAGGTGATTTATTGTGGAACTGATTTCATATTGTTTGGTGACTACATTTTGATGAAAAATCTACTACCTACCTATTTTGCAGACAAACCCTATTATATTTAAGAAATGCAAAACCAATTAAATTGGCAATAGCTTAATGACAACGTTATGTAATTCATAGAGAGTATACCTATTGTATAAGTTTTTTTTTATTAACTTTGACATATGTATGTACCGGATTGACAAAACATTTTGGGGAGTTAGGGACATAATTAGAGATAAGCTGGCCTTTGTCATGTGTTGTCCACTTTCCATTGTAAAATGTATTATTTTATGCAATAAAGTAAGTATATGAAAAGTATAATTCTGACCAACTTTCACTATCAAACCGATTTGATCAGAGCAACTTTATTTGTCACTTCTCTATACAAATCATGATAACAGCTCGGCCCAAAATGTATTGAGATGTCAAAAAAAAGTTGCTCTGATCAAATCGCTTACATAGTGAAAGTTTTTCAGAATGAGTCCTCTACTCCCCAAAAAATTTTGTCGCTCCATACAACAAACACCCTGATAAGCACTCCAAACTACACCAACGCCACCTGCCATTTCAACGGTATCAGGATAGGATCCATGTTGGAGTTATAGATATAGAATAACAGCAGCGTATTACGCGTCCTTCTTCCTAGCCACCAAAGATAGTGGCAGGCCGCCCAATATGTTCTGTGTGATCGTACAGGTCGGGTCAGTGATGGGGTGCCGTTTTGTGCTTTTTGAAGGCGCAACTGAGAACTTGTGCAGTAAGGCCGCCAACCCAGCTAGAGACTGCATGACGCCAAGACGCTCGCCTGAAAATATTAAAAATCTTGATAAAACAATCTCACAAACAAAGGTCCCGCCTTTTCTTACACGGGGGGTCAGAGCGATTCCTTCGCTTCAGCAACGGTGATTGCGCTGTGTTGTTTCCCTCTAAAGTTAGAACGCCCATGTACATTAAATCTCATTGGTGTCCAGCGTGAAACACCTCTAGACCAGAAGCTGTCTTTTGCTTTTTTTTAAGAGCAATTTATTTCACATTCACATTTAGACGAGTCTATCAATTCCTTCTGTCTGGTATGAACACACATTAATTCTATGGTATCAGTTTGAGGAATAGCGTTATCTTATTCAACCATATCCTATCTATATGTATGCCATAAACCCGTAGAGCTTACCCCTACTTACGAACTTACATAATGTACCTTTGAAACAAATGTCGCTCTTTCGAGGGTAGTCTCTCTCAAATAGGTAATTGCATTGCAACAATAAATCCAATCAACTTACCGATGCAAGCTCTAGGCCCTTGCCCAAATGGAAGATAGACGTCCTTGTTCAGATTATGTATAAAATCAGGATGGAACCTTTCAGGCCTGAATTCCTCGGGCTTGTCAAAGTACTTCGCATCCATATGTAGTGCTTGAACTGGTATTATTATCCCTACACCCTCATCCAGTGTGAGATCAGTTCCAGGCACCTTATAGGCCTTCTCACATCTCCTCATCAGTACTCCTAAAGACGGATGTATCCTCATCGCCTCTTTGAAACACATTTCTAAATACTTCATTTCTTTGACTGCATCGTAACAGAGCTTGTTGTTGTATCTCATCAACACTGCATCTATTTCTTCTTGACATTTTGATTGGATGTCTGGGTGATATGCAAGCTGGTGGAGAGTGAAACTGGTGGCCGACGAAGAGGTTTCAAAGCCAGCCGCAAAGAATATGAACACTTGGGCAGCCATCAACATGTCATCCAGTTCTAACTCCGCAACGTCTGGTGTTCCATCTGGCTTCTTCCTTTCAATTGACTCTCCAACAATCTTGCCTTTCTCTTTCAACTCCAGCAGTAAGTCGATGAAATCGTTTCTCCCAATAGGCTTGTGGTTTCTCCGCTTTAAAACAGAATTGGTGAGCAAGCACGTGTCTCTTTCAATCTCTGATGTCAAGAAGTGTAAATACTTGAAGGTGTCCGGCCATACGCGTTTTAGCAAAGTCTTGAAGGCGATTACTTTGGTGACGGTGAATATACGTTTACCAAGTTTTCTGAATAATGACTCTTGGTCGTTTAAGGAGTCTGCGTCAATGCCAAAGCCGACAGCGCCAATGAAGTCTGTCGTGTATCGCGCCATGATATCCCTAACATTTACTTCCTCGCCAGAACTGGACGCTTTGGCCGCAATAATTTCTAACGCTTCCGCTTTCTCGACTATAAGCGGGAACATGGCCTTGAGTTTGCCTGTTGTGAACGCTGGTGTCATTCTCTGTCGGAGGAGCTTCCAAAGGTCGCCGTCAGCAAAAAACAGGTTTTTGAACATTGGCTCAATGGCATCCTTATGCGGGTTGATACCTCTAGAATAGCAATACGTGAAATCAGTAATCATGATTTGTTTTATCAGGTCGGGATCTCTTAGCACTAATAAAGGAATATTAGCTAAGAAATGTCCGACGTATTTTTCGTTAGGGTAAGCCCAGTAAACTTCGGCCATGTGGTCTGTGATGCAGATCTGTTGAAGGAAACCTCTGAGGTGATTCCCGAATAATGGTACCGGCTTGTCATGTTTGACGTTTCTTGCGGCCCAGTATCCGTGATTCCAAGTCCCGTAGTAGTATAGAAGTATGAGTAGAGCCGCAACCAGTAAAAATATAATCATTGTGTAACTGTCTTTTAGCTCGATTCAATTTCGTTCAGTTCAGCGAGTGTCAGCGCTGGAATAAAAGGAAACAAGATTAGATGAACGTCTCACCCTGACATGACATGACTCAAATCAATTGGAGGCGTTCTGATGAAAACAACTGGTATTTTTCTAATTAAATTGCTTCATTTCACTATTATAGTATATATAGCGAATGTTGTAAGAGTAGGTATCAAGTTTTGTACTTAATTAAAAGCGCCCTTCTAAATACTCCGATGTAGGTACTTTAGTTAAGTTTTTGGGTAAAGACTTCTACTACTCAAACGTAGTACCTACCTTAGCGAAACAGTTAAAATTATGCTTGGCAGGCTCGTGCTTTACTGAACTATGTACAAAACAGTTAAACACACTTAGTTTATGGCTCATAGACCTATCTACACACTGCACTCCTTATCAACGCGGATAGGCGTGTACAATGAGCATCAGATATATTTGACCTCGTAATCTACTTATTTTTTAGGTACACATCCTAATCAAACAGATATATCCAGCTAGAGTATCTAGGTAGTCTAGCTAGACAGACGAAAGTCTCAAAATGATGTCAATAATTAGTTTACCTATGTACGATACATACGCAGAGGCTGTTGTCATGATTTTGTCAATGAGTATGTATACATTTCACAGCCACAATACACGGTCTATTTATATGAGAATCATGCGCGTAAATACATTAAGTTAACTGTACGAACCTACTTATAAGGCATGACTTTCTGTACCTACTTATAAGGCATGACTTTCGGTTTTTATACTCAAAGAAAACATACATATAAGTTGCATGTAAGTATATTATTACACATTATTTTTTCTATTTCATATCCTAGGTATAATTACTTAGATGTAATAAGGATAGAGCACAGTCATCACACGACACGTGTGATTTGCTGTCAGTCACTCACATACAACTGTATCTACCTCACTCACATCACAGCTGTTTCGCACAAACGACATACCATTGCTATACTTACATGTATATTTATAGATAATAATATTATTGTTACATCGATTTATTATACCTATCTCATTGATATACGCAGAAATCAGAATAGATAATAATCTAGCGGCGGCGGTGGCGCTGGCGCCGGTCGCGAGAGTGTGTGATGTGAAGATAACTTACCATACGTTTATGTTTTACACTCAGATTTTTATACACAATAAAACAATAATGTTGTTTAGGTAAAATGCCCCACAATAATACCTAATTGTGATTCTTCCACCGATCACTGTTTAGCTTTACGAGAATATACAATATTAAAAACCTGTTGGCCCTGCCCCAGGTTTCTCGAGCAAGATGTCACCTCTTACTCGCCTATAATTGCGTCTCTCTTCTACCCAGGCACCGGTAGTGCCCCCTCCATGCGGCACACAGGTGTCAAAAATTTGGCGTGTACTGTACCACCCGTAGACAGAGAAAGGAATAGACGGAGTGCATGCGTACACCTTTGAGATGGAGATAGAGTTGGTTCTCAATAAGCACAAGGTTCAAAATCAGAGATTTTCTGCCACTCATCTGTCAAAACAAGAGCAAACAAGCATTTGACAATTCTGTGGCTAACAACAAAAACGCATACGCGGGTAAGGGACAGGTGATCGTTATTGTTTCTCGCTTACACAAAAATGATTCGTATTATGTCATCTCTTTCTTTTCTTTTTTTTCTGACGATGTGCCATCTCTATACTATACTCCCTTTACGGTACCACCTATGACATTCAAAAAGATTACACTTGTGCATCATTTATAGAGGGCATCAAAGAGTATATAAACTTACTAGAGGGCATCTAAATAAAACTTATTGTGTAGATGTCAGTTGAATATCAAGTCCTATCCCAAATGATAATGTATTCAACTCAGATTTTCAAGTCAACTCGATTTACTGATACTGGTGCTATTTTTAGGGTAATATCTGAGGACTGAGCTTTGCTCAGCGGTTGTTTGATACAAACACAATAAAATATTAAAATTAATCTAAAATATACGGTGACATTTAATTAGCTGACCATATTTTGGGGAATGGTAGTATCCATCAATACGAGCAACTTTCCCCGAGGAACATATGGTCGCCAACGCAAACGAAAATTTTTTTTGGGTCCCCCATATAACTTGAAATCAGCTGATCGGGGCAATGTACTGGAGGACTAAACATTTTTTTCATTTGCGACTATATGTTTCTTTGGGAAAGTTGTTCGTATTTATGGGTATTATCATTCCCCAAAATATGATCAGCTAATAAAATGTCACCCTGTATAAAGTCTGAATCACAAATAATAAACTCAGTGCGCGAGTCCAACTCGCAGTCGCACTTGGCCGATTATTTAATTAAGTCCCTGCTTTATAAAATTATTCGAAACGTCCAAGGCCGAGTGGTATCCTCGCGTCGGAAACGATCGTGTGGGCACAGCAACATCTGGCCGAGACGGGCACTGGATGGGTGACCCGTTTCTGTGCGGCATTTGTTTCGGCTTCCGTGTTTCAGATGACATGTACCCGGTTACTATCTTTTCTCGGTGGAAGTAGTCGTAAGCTGTATCGACAGTGTCGGATTGGCTACTAGCCCGACACCCCTCCACCAACCCGCACTGAGCCGGCGTGGTGGAGTATGGCTCAATCTTACTCGTATCCGGGTAAAGGCCTGTGCCCCTCGGTTGGATCATTGATGGGCTACATTTACTTACCCACTTACTTCATAATTTAGAGATCAGTAATTTAAGTTTAGATGCTCTATTCTATTAGGTACCTACCTACTTACATTACAATATCTCTATTATATTATAATGTAGATAGTAATGTGAATCTATTGTAATGTAAGTATGTATTTATTATTATTATTTTTTCTTTATTAGGAAAACAAACAGCTCTATTACATTACATAACAAAAAAACAATGAGTTAACACACAAGCCAATAAAGTTTTCACAAAAAAATTGACAAAGGTACTCAGAACAACACTAAAATGTATTACGTTATTACATTGGTGAAGGATGTTTCGAAAGCTCGATCTTCCTCTACCCATGTAGAATAGTAGAGTACCTACCTACTAACCACTCATCCTATTGTCTTTCATACATAAGAATGACTTAGACCGAGTCTTTCAAGAGACGGACAAACAGTTAGAAAATTTAATTTGGCACTTCTTAAGTACGTGTGAAATGAGGCCGAGTCTTTCAAGAGACGGACAAACAGTTAGAAAATTTAATTTGACGCTTCTTGTACGTGTGAGATGTCAAATGTCTAAGATAAACAGGCAGATGGACTGGACACAATCGGCAGTAAGAAAGGCAAATGCGCCAGAGGACGTGCTCCAACTAGATAGTCCGACCAGATTAGAGAGGCGACAGGAGGTACGCTGCACAGCGCGTACCATACTACACAGAACCGTCAGCAATGGAGGAGAGTATGCGGTCACGATCCTCAGTATTGAGGGACTAACAAAGAAGAAGAGAAACAGACAGATAAAGGATCTATTACACTACACTGCGCCCTAATTAGGGATGCTCGTTATTACACAACACCTAATTAGGGCCCTAATTAGGTGACTAATTAGGGTCAGGCAGAAAGTGCACTCATTCAGGGCAATATTGGCCCTTTAAACGCTATCTGAGGAAAGAAAGATTGGCACTTTCTTTATAAATAAAACAACGCACGAATTCTTGCATGTGTATACATACTTCTTTACTCAGGCAAAATAGTTAACCACAAAAATAAAACAAAAAACAATGTATGGAAATGGATATTCTCTGCAGTCCTTGCATTGAATGCCTGCAAAAAATCCTCAAGTAGTGATAAGGTATACCTCTTCTTCGGGTGCCATCTCCTATCGGAGATTGGCGACTATTACGTCAATCTGCTCACGGGATACTGCGGCCCGGAAAAGGGATGTTGTGCTCATCTCGAACCACTTTCTTAGACTTTGGAGCCAGGATGTACGACGTACTTGGGCGACCAGGGTCCCGATGCTGTGAAACGCGTTTAAATTGGAACGCCACCGCTTGTAAAACGCCCGAAAGAAATGGCGTCATTTGGTATGGTAACACATCGCAAATGGATTGCCAGTATTCGCAAGGCATTTTTGAGGCATTCTCGCGGCCTTGCAAATTGCTAATGGAACGCTTATTTTAGTAGCACTGCCCCACAGGCAACACGCCTATAATGCGCCTTTACAATTTTTCTTATTTTCTTTCAATTTCTTGGCACCAACTTTACATTTACTCCATTTTTGGACTTCAGAATAAGTTCTACTGCTAGAACAGGTTCTATTCCACTTGGTTGTATTTTAAAATGTTTGACTATGCTTGCGATTGTGATTTTCAACTCCATCATTGCGAATTTTTGACCTGAGAATTAAAAAAACACAAAAAGTTTACAAGTAGTTTAGTATAATGCTTAAATTCTAAATAATACTTTTGTAGGTAGTTTTAAAGTGTGTAATTATTTACTGATACGTATCTTATTATTACTTATTTACACTAACAATCGACTTGATTCTACTTTCAACCATATCAGAAAAAGCATATGTAATTTTAAAAGCACTTTGTTTCACTGGCTGAAAGTGGATACAGTGGTGCTTCTGCCACCCTGTATGGGAAAAAGGCGTGAAGCTTTGTTATGTTATGTTTGTTTTCAGTAGTTCCAAATTCGTCATGAGATTTCGTTGGCGAGAGAGGGTTTTCATGTCACTATAAAACTCTTTCAGACCTCTAAATCTAATCGCTAAGACCCTATTGAATCAACGCCATCTGTCAAAGGATTCAAAACTATATTTGTTTCTTAACCCTGTGTAAGAAAATCTAATAGGCTTGTGGCCTGTCAAGTCAAAATAAATACTTTTTATGAACTGTCAAAACGGAACTTTTGTTCCTGAGTACTATGAACTAACAACAAAATGACGTCATGTAAAAGTGCCATCAAATGCTGTCTTTTATTGCACAAAATTGACTTCATAAAATATATCTGCTGGAAATATACAATTCTGAGAATGTCAAGCCGTTTTGTACATAATGCTTCAACTTAAGACTTGTTCCAAGATTTATTGGATTACCTGGGCCACAAGCCTATTATCGCTACCACATCACTGGCGGGCACTGGCGGGTCGGCGGGAGCGGGTGTCAAAAATATAAGAAACTCTATGAAGCCACGAGTGTGAAGTATGTCAGATGGCGCTGTTTTATCATTCATAATAATATGACGGCAATTCGATTGACTATAAAATTGGTATCACTCAGTAGGTACCATGCACCCCGCCACCGACCGACACCCGACCCTCCAGTGGTGTGCTGTGCAGCATGTGTGAAGCCTATGATATGTACCTATACAATTTCTAGGTCCAGCACTAAACGGGATCCAACTGTACTTGTCTCTCTGGTTGGAATTCGTCAGGTCAAATCTCTCTGGGCGGAATTCCAGGGGTTCTTCGAAATATTCAGGGTTTCTCTGCATGTGGAATATATCTATAGTTGCTGTCGTGTTTTTGGGAAACTTTATACCAGCGATATCTGCAATGTAAATACGTAAATCTTTAATATAGGGTCGTGATTCTGTATGGGAACCGCATAGCAATAGATATAGCGAGGGCGCAAAATTCTGCATTTGCTTTTGCCGCGGCCGGTCTTTGGTGCAAGATAGTGGAGCATAAACGTATTTATCTTAACACACTTCAACTTATGCAATAAAATAAACTATAAATATCATCTTTTAAATAATATGCTTACTTGCTTGCACTGAATAAAATGTACCGATGTCAGTTATGCAATAAATTTTCATTATTTCATTATTTCATTATTTTATATGACCTTTTATAACAAATAATGTACCATCGAAGGGCAATGAATGACCTACCCAGATAACTGCCCAAGACATTTTGTTTACACTGTGCATGTTTTATTTATATTTAATTTTTATAACGATGTCCGACTGCTGATTAATTAGTCTGTGCTCATTCTGGGGGCAAATCTCGCCCATTAGAATTGAAAGCATAGGCGCCAATTATGTTTTCTATATTTCATACAAAAACGACAATATTTTACGTCAACGCTATCAATTTTCATTTCATTTATTTTCCACTTGTATGGTTGTATCATACAAACATCTGGGGGCGCGGCAGCGCCCCCGCCAAGTCGAGTTATATTTTACTTAAAAAAAAATACAATAGGTGCTCACTGTAGCTACTGTGCTACAGTGAGCACCTATTGTATTTTTTTTAAGTAAAAGTAGAAGCAACGCCAATTCTGATGGGCGAGAATAATGGGCCTCCTGTTATTCACTAAAGTAATTGAGAAGAATGGTCTACGTACAGGAATCCTTTGTAATACGTCTTGCCATTAGAGGTACAGAAGGATATAGTCTCAACGATTCTTTGAGCACCAATTCTAGATATTTCATTTGATGTAGTTCGCTGAAAATGATAAATAATTTGTTTTAAGTAAGAAAGTTTTATTGAAAATGAGAGGTAGTAAACCTAAATAAAAATAAAGGGGAGATGTTGCAATGACCAGGAGAGTTATCTTGAGGTTATCTCCCTGATTGGAAGGAGAGTGCAAAAGAGTTTAAACATACAAAAAAATACTGTTTATTTACCTACCTGTAAGTAGGGTCGCGATGTATATCATCACCTAAAATTAATCTTTGTTCATCAATTATTTTATCGTCAATGCCAGGATTGTTAGCAATACAATACAGTGTAAAACATATTGCGGATGTTGTAGTGTCATGCCCCTGAAATGAAAAATAAACATAACAACATGTATCTACATGCAGGAACAAATGTACATTGTTCCAGTCCAGAATCTGGTACCACACTATGATACCCTGTTTCTTGGAATCTCTCACTATAGAAGCAAAGCCTCGGCCACAAAACCACAGAGCTTGACACGCACATTTTGCACTTCTTGTAGCTTAGGAGACCGGTGACCGCGTGAATTTCCCATACAAACGTAATACAAAAATGATTTGAATTTGAGAACTAGTTAATTAATCTTCTGTTATTTAATCGTATACCAAGGTTCTTATTCAAATTAATTAAAAATATTTTTAAATTGGTTAAAGAGGAACCCTGGTATACAGACCAGGAACCTGCGTAAACACTGTATTAATCCGATTAACAGTCTAAATGCTTTGAACTAGTTCTCAAATTCAAAATATTTTTGTATTACGTTGGTATGGGAAATTCACGCGGTCGCCGGTCTCTTAGCTGCGTTTCTTAATGCACCGTTTATATATACAGTTGGTGCCTACTAACCTATGTATACTAAACAAATGTACCTATTTATTTAAAAGTTATCACTACATAGTATAAAACAAAGTCGCTTCTCGCTGTCTGTCCCTATGAATGCTTCTAGATCTTTAAAAATAAGCAAACTCTATATAATAAAAACCGCATCAGAATAATTTGCGTAGTTTTAATTCTGATGCGGTTTTTTTAATAGATAGAGTGATTAAAGAGGAAGGTTTAGGTATATGGTATATTATGTATAATATATTCAAAATTTAGTGCACAGTGCATTGCACCCGTGCGAAGCCGTGGCGGGTCGCCAGGGTTTTTTAAAATTAAATACGTAAAATGAAAGCTAAAAAAATTGGTGTAGTCCCGTTGTCCTCCAAATCCGTGTACCCCTCTTTTTTGGACATCAAAATTGTATTATTTTTGTTTTATTATTCATATTCATATTCATATTTGTTTATTGCACGCCATAATAACATTAAGGTCTTAATTAAAAAGTTATTTATTTAACTATAAGTAAATTAACAATTGTCCAAAAAAAGTGGGGGACAGGGATTTGGGAGACAACGGGACTACACGAACAAAAAAACAGTGATAAGAATATTTTTTTCAGAGAAAAAACCCAAACACTACCTCAAACATGAATGTATCTACTTCTTCTCTGATACTCTCCAGATCCAGTTTCTGGCCATCAACTTCTGAGAGCAGCAACAAATCAAGAAACGAGCTCCGCTTCTTTATTCCTGTAGCCAAAACAAATAGTCTTTTTACCGTACTTGCTATTCTTTACAACCTCAATATCCTCAAACTCAAACGAAAATCCGCGAAAATATATTATGGATTAAGGTAAAAGTTTTTAATCATCACCTCGCTGCAACTTAACCTCCTACCCACAAGAGACCCTTTTTGCAATTTTCGTATTAATTCGAAGCTTTGCCATTGAGTAAATTATTATTATTATTTGTATATTGATATGTCCTTCGTAAAGGACAATGGTAGGTAGGAGGTTGAGGTGACCTGGTTGGTATTCTATTCACTTACTAAGTAAGTACCTATTAGTTGTTATTTGCCTAAAAAGCATTTTCCACGCTTTATACTCACCCAGTGCAGTATTTGTGTAACTTTCTAAAGTCAAATTAGAGGCTTGAAGTGCTTTATGCCTTTCCTCAATTACTTTGTTCGTTTGCTTGTGGAGTACCGACAAGGCCTTGTCGTATTGCTTTTTTTGGGGAAGAAGTCCGAAAATGAAGTCAAGGGAAAGCAATGGATTGAACATCCTGCCCATAGTTATATCACCGATTCTGTAAAAATAGTTTTTTCTTCAAAGTATGCAAAATAACACTGACACGATTTATAAGTAAATTAAAAATTCCACAAAGTCTTAGCTGGTGTTTTCTTGCAAAGCTGATAATTTTAAAATAACTAAAAACTGATTTCAATAAAACATGGCTCAGATAAGAACCATCTCTCTCGTCGATGTCGGTAAAATATCTTGTTTAAAATAAAAGAAAAATTAACAACTTACACTTGCACGGCCCTTACATATTCGGATTCGCTGTCACCTTGGGCATTTAAGAAAACTCCCATAGCAGCCTCTGAAAAATTTAATCAATTAATTTTTCGCAGTTCCATTTTCTCATACTGGAAGAAGCTCAATTATGTTAGTGTTGTTGCTTATTGCGTCCATGAAAAACCTTCCTTCAACCACTTATTCAATGATAATTGATAATTATGATACCATGTGAGAGTGTGCCAGGTTCTGCGAGGTGAATGCTTAATAGTGCTTGCTTCTTGAATTGAAATTGTAATTGATATTATTAAAGATAGATCATTGAAATTATTAATATCATTATTATTACAAATTGACTATTATTACTGCTATTTTCATTAATATTATTGTTTTTTTTTATGATTTAATTTATTTTAATGTATTTTATGTTATAAGCAATATGTGCAGCGCTTTACAATAATTCTGTGATGCTGTGCAAATTTACTTTGATAAAATAAATAAATAAATAAATAAATGCTCCATTTACGTCGATTTCAAACTAAGTCATTGTTAAGTTTACGTACCTGTAACATTATCAAGAGCTGCTAATGCGACAACAGGGAACAGATCAAAGACCTCTCCATCTGCACGTTTTCTGAGGTTACTGATCAGGTTCACATCATTTTTTAGAAAAATTGGTAGAAAAGACTGCAAAATATTGAAATGGAACGCCGGTGTCAGGAATTTTCGATGTTTTTGCCATTTTTGACCTGAAACAAATGATGAATGAAGAGTTAACTGTTAACCCCCAGTTTTAAAAGAGTTGTCAAATGTAAAAGACGATAAATCGATGATTAATTCAAAATTACTTGAGCACGAGATTGGCTAAAATTACTTTAACAAGAGTTTGACCAGTTGTCAACGCTAATTTTCGTTTCGGGAACCAGGCGTACCTAATATAGCAACTTACCTGTAGATGTGAGCAATCCTTGTCCCAACCACGGGTGTAGGTAATCATACGATTCACCTTTCGTAATGGTATCCATACTCGACATTATAGGCTGAAAATAAAAAGCTCATAAATAAATAAATATACAGGGTGTTGGGAATGTAAAGTTACGCCGAGCTAAGAGGTTGTATTATAAACGACACTGAAGCTAAAATTATATAAAACAATATATTTTTTATTTATTATTTATTTCAAAAATATTTAAAAAACATGAAAATGCGGTCTGAAAAGAGTCGCACGGGGCGGATCGGGGCTCAGGGCGCGGGGGGAGTCTACAGTGGCTGGCGGGGGTATCCGCACTTTTAGGTAATTTCAGGAAAATTGGGTTGAGTATTAAAATTTACTAAAACTTGGGTTGAGTATTAAAATCATACCTCGATATGTTTTGGATTTGACAAAACGATGTACCGTAAAGAGAGTAGGTAAATTCGAAAAGTATCGCCATACTCTTGTAACAAGTCACCGAGTTCTGTCAAAAAATCTGAAACAAAACAGTACTTTTGTACAGCAAGTAATTCTTTGACTAGGCTCCCTGCAACCGGGTCTATGCATTTGTTGAATCATATATAGACCCACTTACAGTGTTTATTTATATAGGTACAATACTAGCGTATATCTTAGCATTTATTGGGTTACTCTGGTTACCTACTGTACGAGTAGGTACCTAAGTACGTTGAAGTATTTGTAAGAAATCGGTCAAGTACGTGTCGGAACTCTATACCTAGCACATTACGGTTGATGTGAATGATACATACATACATACAGTGCAATAGTGCAGTACAGTACAGTACACCCGCTGCACTGTCAGGCAGGCAGCAGCAGAGGTTTAAGCGCTTATTACATTACGCTGTCGGCAGGGCACGATTTGTATAGACGTCTCACTCTGATGGAACGACTAGAAAGAGACAGTGAGTCAGACAGGGCCCTGCCGACAGCGTAGTCTAATAGGCCCATTAGGTTGACTAGTTAGACGGCTAGCACTAAATTCGAGTTAACAAAGTATGACGAACCACAAGCTAGTAGCACTTATGGGCCTATTAGACTACGCTGTCGGCAGGGCCCTGTCTGACTCACTGTCTCTTTCTAGTCGTTCCATCAGAGTGAGACGTCTATAGGTACAAATCGTGCCCTGCCGACAGCGTAATGTAATAAGCGCATTAGCAATAGAACCTAAAATAGGGCTGTTTGGCACAGGTTCACTATTCTTTTCCGAGGAAGGCTTGTTGTGTTGTCTGTGTAAAGATTTCAAGATACCTAATTATTACTACTGGAATGCCTAGGTACCTCTACCTCTTTAAATAAGTGGCAATCATTAGTACATCCATTACTACTCAATTACTCTACGGTAATATCACAACTACGAGTTTATCAGATACTAGTTAGGTAGGTACCTATTCGTAAATCTTATTCGAGAATAATAAAATACGGTTTTGTGTCTCTTTTGTAACTTAACGCTAATAATTATAAACACATTTGAATTTGTTAGATAATTATTCTTAATAAAAAACACTGTAAGTAAAAGAAACTTACGGGATGTGTCGCCTATAAAGCGGAGTCCATTCCCAAAAAGAGGAACAGGGAACGGGCCTCTTGTATTCAGCGAATTAGAATCCTTTATGAAAGTAAACCACGAATATAATAATAATAGAACAAACACTGATATTATTAAATACAAAATCATTTTTGTACGATTCAATTTGCGAATACCCTTCCGTCCTACTGTGTGAAGTGCAACTGTTGGTGTTGAATATTGTTGACTGATAGGTAGCAGGTCTGTACTGTACAGTCACAGAACTCACAGAAGAGATAATAGTACTCCGGTACAGTGCAAGGCAAACTTGTTTTGTAGTGGTAGAGGTTATTACCTTGATAACCTTGGTTGACTTGATAACCTATCACTTGATGCTTTGTAATTTTGGGGCTGTTTCTAATAATAATAACAATAATAAATTGTTTATTGCCAGACTAAAATGTCCGATATAAAATAAAATGTTAAAAATAAAATAGATCAGAATACATAATTACATTGATTAAAATTAAAATAATTAATTAGTTAATATAATAATAAGGCAAAAAAAATATGACAAAGATGAGGGTCGGTGCGGTTCTAAGCCCCCCGCAGACTTTAGTAGAATAAAAAAAAGTGGCCAAGTGCGAGTCGGACTCGCATATGAAGGGTTCCGTAGTATCATGTAATTATTAGACTGGATTTTTGTGTTGTAACTTAGTTTTTCATAGTCTTTGTATGAATGACAAAGTTATCTTTGCAGTTTTTAATAAATGTTTTACATATATCTTAAAAACTGCTCATTATATTTTCTTCAAACCAATTTTCATCGAAAGTTTATATTGAGATACACAGCATATATTTTTTATAGATTTATCACTCTCTTACTTTTAAAGTTAGAGGGGGGGACACAATTTTTTCCACTTTGGATGGGTCTGTTTCTTTAAAGATTGCCTTTAAGGAAAAATGGTTTTTAGAAACCTCCACTTCATTTTTGAAGTCCTATCTATAGACACCCCACACATGTAGGTTTGATGAAAAAAAATATTTTTGGTTTCAGTTTCATGGAGCCCCCCTTAAATTTTTATTTTTTTCAGTTTTTATAAAAATCGTAAAGCGGTTCATAGAATAAATCTACGTACCAAGTTTCAACTGTGTAGTCCTAATAGTTTTGGAATAAAGTTGCTGTGACATACGGACGGACGGACGGACGGACGGACAGACAGAAGTGACGAAACTATAAGGGAACCCTAAAAAGATAACACATGGATGACACACACATTGAATGACATCATGACATGACAGATTACGCCTGGTTTCCTGGCCTGGGGCTGATTAGATTTAAAGGCCTACTATACTACGCTGTCTACTGTGCCCTGCCTCTCGGGTTCCTGTCTCCCAGGCAGGATGCCGAGTTATTTATCGCTACGATCTACGATCAAATTAACTTTAGTGAGGGGGGGTGGAGGGGACCTCCCCCCTCAAGTTTCAGATTTAGGAAATCAGTTAGGATGGTGGTGGTGTTGAAGAGTTTAAATCCGGCCTAAATCTCAAACATGACGGGGGGTGGTCCCCTACACCCCCCTAGCCCTTTCGCCCATCTACCCCCCTAAAAGTACTACCTACCTGTAATCAATAATCAATCATAGACAGATAAATAATTTTAATTACTTATTATTGTCTATGCTATATGTAATCTTCGGTAGAATAACTAGGTGTACTAATTTTTTTCACAAATTATCTGGTGGGTTACTATCAACTCTTGTATAGCAGGTCCTAAACCGGGCAGTTCTGCTTTTTTAATACAAATTCATATCATTTTAGTATTGAAAAAGCAAAACTAGGGATGTGATGTGACTATGTGTTAATCTACAAAAATCGAGTTGGTTGGTTTAATGTCATTGTTAGATCGTGAGACGTTTCAATTCCATCAGTCAGCATTGGCCTGGCCATTCAAGGAAGATGGAGGTTGACATTTGGAAAAAAAAACGGGAAAAAAATTGACCAAAAAAATTAATCGATTTTGAAAAATCTATTTTTTCTATAATCGATTTCTTTTCACAACCCTAATCAAAACTGCCCGGTTTAGGTCCTCTATTCTATAAGAGTTGATAGTAAGTAACCCACACTATTGTATCACTATTATCGATATGATTCATATCACTATTTTTTGGCAGTGTCGGAATGAGGTCGGAATTAATTTTCATGAAGATTTGAAATGTGATTTACATTACAGCACGATGGACACAACCTCCACAACGACACAACACATGACTGTTTGAGATGAATGAGGTCCAAAACGGACCGAGCTATCGCAGCAGCTATCGTTTTGTTTACGTATGTTTTGCTTTTGGTTTTGTTTTGAGTTGTGTGATTGTGTGGATTGTGTGATGCACAGCCAGAGTACAGAGTAAGTAAGTAAAGTATAAGTGTGATGTGTGTGTTGTGTGGAGTGACTGGAGTGTGAAAGATATTTTCAGTGTTTTTAGATTTATAAAATTCAAATTTCCATTAGAGTCTCCGAAAATGACTTCCGACGCACTAAATACAGCTCGCCGCAAACTCAACGACGCGCTGGGCGACAAAGCCACCAAATACTTCAATCACATGAAGATGTGGTTCCGCATGAAACTGACCAAGGAAGAGTTTGACACGGAAGCCAGGAGTTTACTGACCGTGGATCAAGTGCATTACCACAACGAATTTCTGCTGGCTTTGCTGAATAAGGTATCTACCTAATACAAATCATGAAACATCATGTGCAGGGCTTCCTTTGAAAGGATTTGGCGAATTTCATCTCCCAAGGAGGGGGGGGGGGGGGGGGGCCTCAGTAATTCATGTAATTATAAGTGGTACTCGGAATGGGAGGGTAGTAGCCATGATACTGATAGTACCATCAAAGTCAAAGTAATTTTTTTTTGACCATAAAATCATACAGATTGCTTAGTCAATGTCAATATACAATTAATATTTTTGTATACTACCACCCGTTTGGAAGTTGTGGGCTTAGGGATGGAGCAAAGAGTACATGGAATAGTACATGGAATATTCAAATTTACATGGAAGGGTACATAAATATCTGAGCAGTTTTATCAATAAAACATATACCTACATGGTTGGCACATAATCGTGAAGATCCCTCGCCAATGCAGGCCTAGGTCCAGCAGAGGGTTGATGTGGGCTGGGTATGATGATGATGATGTAATTAACCCTCTCCCTCCGACATCTCATTGTAAGTTTGTTCGGCCTATGTTTTAGGAGACTATACCAATTAAAGTACAGAGTAATGTAAAATTGGCTAACAAACTATATGAAATGTAGTACCTCCATGGTATTATTTGAAGGTAAACAATACTTCGGCTATTCTTCAGAAATGTAAACTAACCAAAATGCCATGACATGAAGATAAGAAGAAATTTTATTACAATTATATAGTATTTTAGGCTTACAAATCATTTTACAACCAAAACTATCACTATCAACAGGTGGAAGGCCTAGCTGAGACGTCCATGAGCATAGCGCAGGAGAGGGCCAGCACACAGAACAGGAACAGTCGGAGACACAAGCGCACATCCCGGACGGCATCCGAGAAGACTAACTTTGAGGCTGCAGATCTGTTGGACTATCTGCCACCAAACTCACCGCCGGGTGGTGGCCCTGATGGGGTCAAGTATGCTGTACAAGTTAGTATTGTATAATTGAACATAATTCATAAATAAATATTCAATTCAATTTTTGGATATAATGGCTTCCATCTATTATATTAGATGATTCTGCCAGTGTCAAGTGACTAAGATGGCACGTATTTATAGCAGTTGACCTAAATAAATATAGTAACACCCTTTCAAGATCATTAGATCTTATCAAGCCCAATAAGCCCAAACTCGATGGGTTTACAGGTGGGCATCTTAGGGTTCCCTCTGCCACCTTATAGGTCCATCATCAGACCAGCTCAATGGTACCATATCATTGTATTCTCTTGTCATCTAAACTACATACACTACCAAGTTTTGTACTGATAGAAAAAACGAGAAGTGGGTGTTTCCATTCCTAGATTTGTTATTAAGTTACAACAAGGGTGTTAAAAACCTGTCGTAATTCAGTCATATTTTTTTTTATTCACCATAAAATCATACAGATTGCTTAGTCAATATAATATTAATATTTTTGTATACTACCGCCCGTGCGGAAGTTGTGGGCTTAGGGATGGAGCAAAGAGTACATGGAATAGTACATGGAATATTCAAATGTACATGGAAGGGTACATAAATATCTGAGCAGATTTATCAATAAAACATATGTGAATCTGCACAGATATTTTGTACATCTATATTTGAAGCCTTAGTTTTGCTCATATATTAATGAACTTGCTGTACAACAGAGAGTACATATTATAAAACTGTATAAAAAAGGGCAAGAAACTCCCCTGTCAGAAAATCACAATCTCACATACTGTTTCTGTGACTAACTATTCTTCTAAGACAACATTGCTTGCTCCACAGGAGATATTCCTGCCCGACCATGCTCTGGTGGTGGGTCGGTTCATGCTGGCCGCTTGGGAGCTCGGCCTGGAAGGGGCTGATGATGAGGCCGCAGACCTAATTGTTGTCGCTGTGCAGGTAAAGTTATTGCCATTACTTTACATGTATGTGTTTTGATAATGTAAAATTAATAGAAGGAGATGGACTAGCCTTCTGTCACGCAAAATGGAATATTGAATTTACTATACTTAAAAAATTCAAGTTTCTGATGTAAAGGCGCACTACTAAGGTATTTAGCGCGTGCGAAGCCGCGGTCAACTGCTAGTAACTGGCTAAAAATGGGCACGTGCCTCGGCCGCTCCATATGGGAATTTGTACCCAGTGGCGAAAGTATAGCTTGTCCAAACGCACCACTACCGCTTTTCAACCCCCGCCCGACGAAGAAGAAAAGAAAGGGGTGTTATAAGTTTAACGTATGAGTCACTCTGTGTGTCTATCTGTCTGTCTGTCTCTCAGCACGTGGAGCGTAAACGGGTGAACTGATTTGAATGTTGTTTTTTTTTATTTGAATGTATATTTCTTGGAGCTGGTTGTTATGGTACCATCGAACTGGTCTGATGATGGAGTTCGAAGGTGGGAGCGGGAACCTTATGATGCTTACGAGTTAACCCATCGAGTTTAGGCTCATTAGACTCGAAGTGACAAGACCTTTGAGAATATGATACTATTGAGCTGTGATTGAGTGCGAAGCTCGAAGGTGGGAGCTGGAACCTTAGGATGCTTACTAGTTAACCCAACGAGTTTAGGCTCACTAGATTCGTTGTGCTGAGACCTTTTAATTTCACCTTGATGCGAGAACTTGTGATGAAACTGGAAGACTGGTTTTATGCGGGGGATTTTTGATGCTAAAGCTATTTTTATAAACACACGCATCGCAAATGAAGGATTGGGGCCCCTCATTTCAGATTGGCCATCTACCCGGGACCTTACCAAACGGTCTATTAAAGAAGTCTTATTACAGTGTAAAAGAATATTTAGACGACAAAACTGCGTGGTCTTTACCATCTCGGCGCACAGAAATCCAAAGAGGGGCGATGGACTGAGTTAGTACGTCTGTATGATTTTATGGTCAATAAAAAATAACCGGCCAAGTGCGAGTCGGACTCGTGCACGAAGGGTTCCGTACCATTATCTATAAAAAACCGCAAAAAAAAAAACAAGTTTTATGGGAGCCCCCCCCCCTAAATATTAATTTAATTTTAATTTAATTATTTATTTTTTAAGTAAATAATATACTCAATATATTGTGAACATTTTAAGCGTCTACCTGCTACCATTATCAATATCGAGCAAAAATGAGCAAAAAAATCCCGTTTGTTGTATGGGAGCCCCCCTTAATATTAAATTTCTTTTGATTTTTAGTATATTTGTTGTTATAGCAGCAACAGAAATACATCATCTGTGAAAATTTCAACTGTCTAGCTACCACGGTTCATGAGATACAGCCTGGTGACAGACAGACGGACGGACGGACGGAAGAAGGACGGATGGACGGACAGACAGCGAAGTCTCAGTAATAGGGTCCCGTTTGGCACCCTTCGGGTACGGAACCCTAAAAATGGTTTTGACTTTGACTTGTTCCTTCCAGAACTTCCTCAAGAACGTCCTCACCGCGGTGATATCCCAGCGCAAAGGGTACAAGTCTCGCGGCGCGTTCACCTTCGACCTTGGCTGCGCGGTCCCTTGCGTGTGGCTGCGAGGGGCCGCCGCCGCGCGCGCCACCCGCAGTGCCGTGCAGGTGTGTAGCCACTGCATTTTTTTTTTATAAACAACCTACGTAATCGAAAAGAAGAAAAAGAAAGAAAAATAACCAAAAAATCAGCATGAGTGCCTTACTTATGTCAGCTGTGTCCCGTGTGTGTAGGTTGTGTGCTTGTAATTTGGTGCTGTATACTTGTAAATAAATAATTGAGAAAGTAAATTGTGTGATTGCGTGTGTGTGCGTGTCTTTCGTGTAATGCCGGCTACTTGTGTGCTTGCGTGTGTGTGCGTGTCTTTCGTATAATGCCGGCTACTCACACGCCTGCTGCAGAGGCAATCTGGGGCGAAAAAGAGTTAAACTGGAGCTGCCTCGTGTGTGTGAATACACCAGAGACTATATATCCAATTGACTGCGTCTGCGGGGGAATGCGGCTCGCCAAACGTTTGTTGTATTCAACAAACGTTCGCATACGCAACCTATGTACGATGACGGGCCGCCAGACAGTTTCGCAGCGGCTGACCAATCACAGCTCTCTTACCTCGTCCCCCGGCGCCTGTAAATTGATGAGTTGTGTTTCAAAGGAAAATGTATCTATGCGCTCTCCACTGGATAAGTGCTCCCTGGAATACACTAATCTATGTGAGTAGCCGGTTTGTTTGTGTCGTTTCGATTTTTTGTTTGTGGCGACATCTAGCGAATCGGCTTAGTTGCATGAACTGCGTTGTGTTGTGTTTATTTGGGAACTGAGTCCACAGCACGATATACATTATTATAACTTAAAAATATGTGTGATGAGATCCACCGCCAGGTGGCCAGCGTGATTACGCTATTTACATTACTATTCATTGATCATTCAAAGATCTGTACTGTCAACATAATAGTCCGGTGCATAAATTCCCAGCTTGAAAATGTGCATTAACGTTAGAGAGACCGACCATTATACCTAATGAAATTGTGAAAAGACTCCATCGATCCCAGTATGCTAAAAAAAACACTTTTTCGAACTTTGACGAAATATCGATTTTGAGATACCGAAATCTCTATCAAAAACAAGAAAAAGCTATTCTTACGACTAGCCTTTCGACCAACCGAGATATCTCGACCCGTTTTCGATCGAAATAAATATAAGTCGAGATCGTTTTCGATAAATTTAAGCGGTATCAAAACCGATCTCTTGACTGGGGAGATGATCTCGATAGCGCGAGAATCAGGGGCCCTGTCTTACGCAGGTATTTATATGATGTTCTGTTGCAGGTGGGCGATGGGGCGGAGCCGCTGCAGCCGGCCGTGCCGCGCACGCAGGGGGAACTGGAGCAGGAGACGGCGATGGAGATCGCTTGCAGGTAACCCCGCTATATGCGGCTTTGTGCTCTCTTTCTTGCTAGCTAGAGAGAGAGAGAGAGGTAGCTCGCTCAGAGCCAAATTAGAGGCGCGAAATGAACTTTTCATCACATTTATTCGAAAAGAGCTTCTTTCCCGGCAAACAGGGACTAAAGTAGCTATATAATCCCTAGGGAATAAAAAAAACCTTTTAATTTCAGCGCGGGGGCGGGGCACCCGGCGCACAGTTTATAATAAAAGGCTTTTTTTATTTGTTATTTTTGGGGCGTGGGGCGTGGGCGCGTGCTATCCGCGCTGCAACATTTTATTCTTTGGTGTCAATCCAATATAGAGACTGATATCGAAATACGAACCAAATAATGAAAAGTTGAACTAGAAAACTGCGCCAAGTCTAAATTCCTTTATGTATTTCAATTTCGTAAGCGATTATTAGGTAATGTATTCATATTACTCCTTTTCTCGTGGAGGGTGGGGTGATGAAAAGTAGTGTCCACCTCAGGAGTAAAAACTATTTTTTGCTCGAGTGATGTACATTGAAACCCTCGCTCCCTCAGGATTCTACTAATCCCTCGGTCGCTCTGGATTCAAAAACACTCACGAAAGCCAGTTATTGACTACTCCATTTTGCGTGTAGGGATCTAGCCCATCGCCGCAGCTATGGAGTAATCACAAAAGTATCTGATTGTATCCCTTTATAACCTGCAATAATCTTGTTCCCAGCGTCCCGGACCAAGAGCCAAACGACGACAAACTATCTATAGATGAGTTCTACAGCACTCTGCAAGTTAATCGCAACGTGATCGCGAGCCACTCCGTGTATGCTGTCAATATGGAGCGGCTGGCGGCCTCGCTGAATCATCCCAGCTATTAGCAACGCTGCAGCTGAGGGTGAAGGCCAGGGGGGCAATTCTGACGCTATCGAGATCATCTCCATAGTCGAGATATAGGTTTATACACCTCCTATCTCCGTCGAAAACGATCTCGATTTATATTTATTTCGATCGAAAACGGGTCGAAATATCTCGGTTAGTCGTAAGGCGGATCGTGAGAATTTCGTTTTCGAAAGAAGTACTCGTACTGTCAAAAACAAGAAAAACCTATTCTTACGACTAGCCTTTTGACCAACCGAGATATCTCGACCCGTTTCCGAACGAAATAATTATAAATCGAGATTGTTTTCGGCGGATTTAGGCGGTCTCAAAACCGATATCTCGACTGGGGAGATCATCTCGATAACGCGAGAATCGGGGGGCCTGGAGCCCGATTCTCAATGTTTTTGCCCTCATGAGAATTGAAAGCGTAAACGTAAAATATTGACATTTTCGTCGTAGATAATTTGCGTTTAAACGCTTTCAATTAGAATGGGTGAGAATTGGGCCCGGGGTGTCAAATACTAAAATCTCCCGGCTCGGAAGGCAGGTAAAGCAGAAAGAGATGAATAAAACGAGTAATTTGTAAACATTATTATAATTGTAAATATGTAAATATTAGTACCTACCTATTTTGAATTAAAAGTAAGAACAGTGAAATAAAGTTGTAATTAAATTATCAATGGAATATTAAACCATACAGAGGGTAGAAAGGAAGGTTAGGATGGTAATTTACATTTCCATATTGTGGATATTTCGCATATATCAGTAGAAGGAGCTATGTAGTCGAGTTCATTAATATGAGCAAAACCAAGGCTTCAAATATAAATGTACATGGATGGGTACATAAATATCTGAGCAGATTCATCAATAAAACATTATGTGAATCTGCACAGATATTTATGTACCATTCCATGTACATCCTTATTTGAAGCCTTGGTTTTGCTCATATATTAATGAACTCGACTGTACAACAGAAAGAACAATTATTATAAAATTGTATAAAATAATATGTTTTAGCTTAATTAAATGTTACGCGTTACATAACATAACAGTAAATAATAATAATATATTTAAAACTATTGAATATTATTTGAACACATCATTAATCTCTTCAGGTGTTGACGGACATAATACCTAAATAATTAATATCTTCATCATTCATCTTACGAAGCCTTGGGTGACGAAGTAGGCTCCGACGGCGATTGCACCACTAATGTTGGTACCACCCTCGCCATGACAGGTGACACACTAACTGACCTTCTATGAGACCCACGAGGAGACCCCCTAGGGGTACCAGCCGCACTACCCCCAACAGACCTCGTGGAGCCATGTACAGAAGATCTCTCCGGAATCGCTTCAGCCAATTCAATCTCTTCTCTGACGCGTCCTCTGCCGAGCAGGTGCCGTTTCTTCCACGCCATAAAGCCGAGGACGCATAGGAAGGTCGCGATGCCGATAGTACCGAAGGTCACGCCGGTGACTGACGCCGACATTGTGTAGAGTCCTGGGGCAGAAATGACAAGCATGTTTATCAGGGCGTACGTACAATCCCGAGCGTAGTGAGTGATTCTATCTAGTGAGTCTGGGTTGAAAAACGGCCTATGCTTGCAGTTGAAAAAACAGGCAGAATGGCCAAACTCCACTGTAGGAAATATATAATGCACTGTCACGAGGTAGAAGTGGGGGTGGGCAGGACGCTTGGCAAGGAGGGATGACAGTTGATGGACGAAGGGGTTAGCAGAGTGGTTACTTTAGTACTTGTGGCTACCCTAGCGCCGCAACCAGTGTACTCTTGTTGTACACATAGCCCTGCTCAGCTATCATTATTAACCTCTCTCATCCGAACTTAGTCTGATGGAAGAGATCTCTTATTAGAGATAAGCTCGTCTTTTTACACTATTTTATGTAAGTTCTTGAATTCACAAATATTTGTGTGTGCAATAATGAAATTTTTGTGGGACAATTTGGAGGTCTACAGGGTGTAACAGTAAGGGGTGGACAAGCCGAAAGAGGGTTGTTAGGGACATCATTCTGAACAACTTTCACTATGGGACCCACTTAATCAGAGCAACTTTAAAATGTACTGAGTTAATAAAAATAACATATATGTATATCTATAACAACCCTATTTCGGCTTGTACACCCCTTTCTGTTACACCCTGTATTGGGCCTATTAGACTACGCTGTCAGCAGGGCCCTGTCTGACTCACTGTCTCTTTCTAGTCGTTCCATATGAGTGAGAAGTCTACAAATCGTGCCCTGCCGACAGCGTAATGTAATAAGCTCTTTAACCAGCCCAGTAGTGTTAAAATCAGGGACCCAATTCTCGCGCAGCTATCTATTTCGACCTAAACCGGGTCGAAATAGATATGTCGGTCGTAAAGCGGGTCGTGAGAGTAGCTTTTTTTTCTTTTTCGATAGAGACATTAGGTATTTTGAACCGCTATTTCGACCATCGAGACTTGCCTCCCTGGTCTGACTGTACAAACCCTGCACGTCCAGTTTGATGACATCAGTGTGCTCGTCGTTAAGCAGCCCCGCCCCGCACGTCCACAGTCCCACGTCCTCGTACTTAGCGGCCGCGATGGTAACCGCGCAGTCCCCGCGGTCCAGGCTTCGGTTCTTGGGGAAGAAGTACTTGCCGAGTATTGCGCTGGGGGAAAAAATTGAACCATTTATACAAGGTCTAAATGAATTAACGCAAAATGAGAAACTAAAGACATCATTCTGAGCAACTTTCATTATGAAGCCGATTTGATCAGATCCACTTTACTTTTCACTTCCCAGTACATTTTGGCCTGAGTGGGTCAGCTGATTTGTATGGAGAAGTGAAAAATAAAGCTGCACTGATCAAATCGGTTTCGTGAAATTTGCTCAGAATTATGTCCCTAACAAATGGGCCTATTAGACTACGCTGTCGGCAGGGCCCTGTCTGACTCACTGTCTCTTTCTAGTCGTTCCATATGAGTGAGACGTCTATACAAATCGTGCCCTGCCGACAGCGTAATGTAATGTATTAATAGGTTCTAAAGTAGTTTCTCATTTTGCGTTAATTCATTTACACCTTGTATTTGACTACACACGCACGCATCATACAGGGTGACATTTAATTAGCTGACCATATTTCGGGGAATGATAGTACCCATCATTGTGAACAACTTTCCCTATGAAACATATGGTCGCAAACGATAAAAAATTTGGGTCTCCCATAGTAACTTGAAATCAGCTGATCGGGGCAATGTACTGGGGGACGAAAAATGTTTTTCATTTGCGACCATATGTTTCATAGGGAAAGTTGTTCACAATGATGGGTACTATCGTTCCTCAAAATATGGTCAGCTAATTTAATTTCACCCTGTATATTATCGTCACGATGTTTTTCATACGCTATACCATGCTGCGCCCACTTTTAGCTACTTATTTTGTATGATAGAAGGCTATCGGCTTTGGTGATAGATATGAAGGATTCCTCACGATGCATAGATGCATTTGCGAGAGAGAGGTGACAGCTTGCTCAAAGATCAAGAATTCTTGGCGGAGCCTGTACTACCAAGGATCGGACGTTCTTGTTTATGGCATGTGGTGGTCATGGATTAAGACGGCGCCCTAGGCAAAAACAGCCTTTAGCAAAACACAAATCGCTCGGAATGATGAGTATTATTGCTATACGTTTTTTCACTAGCTTGTTTATCACGAGTGTCAACGTGACTTCGCTTTCCCATAAACGTTATTTTATGAATTTTGCTCGATAGAAAAGTCTCCTGAAGTTGCCAGAAAATCTGTCTGTCACAACGTTTTATTTTACAATTTCGCAGCGCATCTGAATGTGTGTTCTTGTTATTATCTAATCATTATAAAAATGGCACAGTATGTTCCTCAGTTAGACTTAGCTTGGCTTTAACCTTTTTTATTTTTTTATTTAATTTCCTCTAAAAATAAGTAAAGGATGAAACTCTAAGTTCTAATTGCCTAGGGCGAGCCCTTAATATGCATGGGAGGAAAAAATCACCAGCTTATTGATATTAACATGTTTCTGGCGACGCCGATTTTTGGTTTTCACGACATTATAGGGCCAGAAGCACGTGCCTGTATGTAAATGTTATGCTAAGTGCTCACTTTTCCCTCTTCACCTCCGGGCCGATACTGAAGGGCGCTCCCTTCGGCGGCTCAAACCGGCAGTAGTTGAGTGGCACTGCGTCTTCGGTGGTCGCGCAAGACAACGTTACCTGCTTGCCGTGCACCACGTTGATAGACGGCTGAATGGCTGCTACCTGGATTAGTAAATGACAATAAGAGAAGACAAAACAGGGTGTTTCGGGTGACACGTTAAGTTGTAGGTCCTGGCTACTATCGCTACCTACTCAAACTCAAACTCAAACTCAAAACGTGGTGGTGGCGCTCGTAAAGCTGTGTCAGAGGGAGGCAAAAGCTTGATAACTTCTGTCAGGTTGGTCACTAAGGTCGACACCATTCCATTAACCCTTACTGGGCCAGCAGCATGGTAGAGCATGGCTCAATCACGGACATATCACTTCGCACGCTTTATGGGCTCAACACAACACTATGTGACAGAGAGGTCAAAACGGTTTTTTTGGCATTAGATACCTAACGGTCCACCATGGCGGGATTCGTGGCTTCGCAAACGCTTCGCAACATCAGAGCATTAGTACATGCGCTTGACGAAGAATATGGAGGGGTATGACCACAGACTAATGACGAAGAATATGCACAGGCACAGTAAGAAGAAAAGCAGAAGTTCACTCGCCTGCCCGACAACTCTTAGCAATATGGTCTGCTCCACCTCCACGCCAACTCTCTTCTTGCCGATATAATGGCACGTCCAGGCGCCACTGTCGGCGTGCGTGGCCCGAATCTCGATGGAGCAGTGCCCGTCTATCAGCTCCTGACCTGAAAACCTGTCAATTCAATAACATACCTATACAACAAGCGCTGTTTCTAGTGAATCTAGCCCCATACTTGGATACTCATAACCACCGAACATTTATCATAACATTAGCGTCACGCCCTTCCCATGCAGGGGTGACAGAGGTTCAGTTGTGCCCATTTTTAGCCACTTTGCGTGACAGAGGGCTAGCCAATCACCAAGGTTTCGTAGCGATGTTTTCCATGCACTTGTGCCGTGGAAACTAGAATAATATAATATACTACGTTATGGCGCTAACCATACTGTGAACCTCAGAACAATAACTAAAAACCGGCAAAGTGCGAATCAGACTCGCGCACGGAGGGTTCCGTACTATTATCTATAAAAAACCGCAAATAAAAAACACGTTACCTAGTTGTATGGGAGCCCCCTTAATATTAAATTTCTTTTGTTTTTTAGTATTTGTTGTAGTAGCGGCAACAGAAATACATCATCTGTGAAAATTTCAACTGTCTAGCTACCACGGTTCATGACAGACAGACAGACGGACAGCGAAGTCTCAGTACCTAGGTCCCGTTGGGCACCCTTCGTGTACGGAACCCTAAAAAGCGTAGTTACAAACATGAACATCCAAGAGTCGGGGATTATTTTCTTCTCCTTTTGGGATTCGAGATCCTCTCGCAAGTCTGCGATAGCTCAGCTGGTGGTTCCTACATTAAGCCAACATACACTTACGAGTATCGCTTGCCGGTGGGGTGAATGAATCCGCAGTAAGCCATTTGCACATCCGTTACACATTGTATCCGCACTGTCTCATTCACAAGGCTCAAGATTGTCGTCGTGCCAGCGACTTCAAACTTTCTGTAAGCTGGAAAGGAATGTCTCTTATTTATGGTCCTAAACGGGCCAGGTTTGGCTGTATTATGTGGCCGGCAACTATTGGTGTCCCTCTCTTACTCACATGTTAGAAAAAGACAAATAGTTGCCGGCCACATATTGCGGTGAAAATATGGCCCGTTTAGGAGGCACCCTTAACTATTTTACAGAAGGGGGAATATAGAGGTACATCTCCTGCGGGGCAGGTGTGCTCTGCGGGGAAAATGCAAAACACTCTAGACATGATTATGTACAGCGTTCCGGTCTTTTGGTGCGCGATGACAGGTCCAACTAACGCTTGATGATGACTAATGTAATGAGGAATAAAAGGTTAATATTGAAATGTAGTTTTTGAAGTAAAACTTCTTTGGGCACGGGGGTAAAATTTATTTAACCTCTCAACTGTGGGTTATTCATATATTTGCTTTTCAATTGCTACTAGCCGGGTGCTATCACGAGTGGCTAAGAAATGTAACGGAAATTGGAATCGGTGACGTCAGGGTCGGCTGAAGACTTTTAAAACCGCAACTATTTTCAATACGGTTTTTAACTAATCAGATAAGATAATAATACATTCGTACAATAAAGAATGTTAATTAGTGAGAGAAAAACCTGATGAAACGTTAACAAATAAAAATTATTTTAAGCATTCTTCCACGAGTTCTTGATTTCCGGTATGGCCAAGATGGCGCCGCCGCCGCCGCCGCTGGCTGGGACAAACAAAATCAACTAGCATGACTCAAACTACTTCATTCAACCTCTTTGTTGGAACCGGAACTTATGTTTGACGGTCAATCCTGAAGAACAAAATTTTTGATGTCCGGGGGTAAAAAGTACCCGCAGAAACGAAATAATAACGCAAACTATTTTTTTTACTAATATTCTATGTGTCATCTTACTTGCGCATGATTTTATTTCTTTCTAATTGTTTAATAAATAGTTATAAATAAATTCCAAAGTCCTAAAAATTGATAAGGTTGGCGCGTCCGCACGACTTTTTTCGACCAATCTTCTAACAAAACAACAACTGATCACAGGAAATCTAATAAACGAATATGTTTTCACGAGAGCAGATTAGTTATTAAACTACATAACATAAAAGGTATTTGTGTATAAAGCGTACTTTTATTTAAAATAGAAGTCAAAGGTTTGTCCTAGACTAAGACTTGAATAGGCTGGCGCATCACTAAACGTCGTGTACATCCCTAATGGGATATTGTAGGTACGTGTGTCCGCGTTGTGGCGTGAGCTCTAGTCGCGCTCCAGACACAGTGGGGGGAGGTTGCGGCTCAGCGAGCCTGGAGACGAAATTACGAAGGTAAATATTTGATTAGGTTGGCTTTGTTTCAATAGGTGTTTGATTAGATTGGTCGCGTTAAAAAATATAATCAAATTTATAAGGGTTTCATTTGTATTGTACACGCAACTGAACGGAGGATGATTACTTAGTAATTCATTTGGATTTGATGATTACATAGTACTTTGGGCTGTGCTAACAAAATATTTACATTTTTTGATTAGGTTGGCATTGATTAGGATGGCCTTTTTGACAGCCTAATCAAAGGGTCCCTATTGTTATTGATTAAAAGCATGTGTATTAGTATATACCTATATTGAGTTTTTGTCTATTGTAAATGATTAAAAAGTCAACATAACCTTTGATATTGATAAGTAATTGATATTGTTAAAATTGTCATGAAACATGTTTATTTTTTTAGTTCATTTTAGAAGAAAAGATTTTATTTGTGTTATGTGTGTAGTATAAGGAGAAAATTGCCATTTAACGTAACGAAGGCTGATGATTAATATATTTTATAAGAAATGCTATTTAGTTAAACTAAAGCATATGTTCCTCAGTACCAAACCTTCACTTAGTAATATTCATTACCTTGGAAAACTTCCAATTCGAGTAAAATAAGACTATTTTATATACTGTTTGCTATGATAAGTACATTAATAAAACAATAATAACCTAACATTATTTTACTTTTGATTAGGTTGTCCTCACTTTTGATAAGGCTGGCACGGAAAAAAAACAATTTGTTATTTCTTCGAAATGGATAAAGATAAAGTGATGCCTATTCGATTTATCAGTTTAGAAAGAATCTAAAATTTATATTTAGTCCTATTTAAAGCAAATTTATAATAATTAAAAAGTGCCAGGTAAATCAACCAAATACGTCAAATCTCAAGATCCACCGTTGACAGCTGTGCGATGCGATCCATACAGTTTGTAAGAAAAGAGTTTCATCAATGTCACACGGGTCGATATGGATTTCTAAAACAAGCAAAGCAATGCATACATTTGAGCGAGACGGCTTAAAGACGTGACGTCAGATGGTATATAATCTGAGCGAGATGCAAATAGTAGTGACACTATTGAATGAGTTAAGTATATCACCACGAGCGCGACAAATTGTAGATAAGGAATGGTGGGAAATAAATGACATGACGTATTAAAAGTAAGTACAAGTATAAAATAATTTCAAATAATCGGACGTCTGAAACTTAAAAGTAACTTGAAGCAGAGATTGGATCTCAAAATTGGAAATTTAAATCTCTTTTAGTATAGGTAGGTATAGGTGTATAGTATAGGTACCACTTAATGATCTAGCTACAGAAGTTTTACTTCTAACACGTGTACGGTGCTTCACGCGTTTTTTTTTAAATTTTGTAAGAACCTTTATTGTATCTGTGTGTATTCTTACAGTGAATAAATGGATTATCTATCTATCTATCTAAATGTAAATGCTTAGTTATTGATGATCATTCATTCCTCATCTAGCATCTATGGCGTCCAGTACACGCTCATGCAGGCGTCAGTCAATTCCATCAGTCATGACATGAGTGACGGTTGCATTGATGTCGATACGTCGATACAAATCAACTTCTGCCAACCGTCAGCCATCGCGTTAGAGTTTCGTCATAGCACTGACGTTCTAAAGAGAACTTGTCCAAAAAACAGTGAATTATTAAAATATCACGAGACTTGGGTAAATTAACTAGTGGTAAGACGACCACCATTTAAACAGCTGTGGGTAGCACCTGTAAAAATTAGAATTCACTAGGCCTGTGACTAAGGCATCACAAAGGTATAACAATACACAACCTCATTGCTTGTATCAGAGACCACACAACTTCTGCACTTCACTATCACTAAATGCCAGCAGCCATTCAATAGCAACAGGTCAACAATATTACGATAGAAATCTTGTTTACGTACCATTCACAGTCGCATAGTAATCGCAAATAACTATTGCTAACGCGATGAAAACAACGTAGGTGTTCATTTTAGGAATGCTGTTGGAGCTAATGTTGTAATCAGCAAGCGTAGAACTACCCTACAGTCTTAGATATCGCAGTGTCAAAAGGTCAGCTGTTGTTAAGTGTAGGGTAAACAGTTGATATCAGTGCAAGTGATTAAAAATTTTACGCACTATTAATTAGGTAATTGTTTCACTTGAACATTTCGACAGTTAAAAGACTAATTAATACCTCTAGTCATTGCTTTTGTAAAGTTTTGACAGTTATTTTTCATTGCAGATGTCAAAAATTAATTCACTCGCGCTGGAGAGACTAAAGGTTTTTAAGGTAGTCAGGCAGCCTTTTAAGCTAGAATATACTATAGATATTAATGCCAGATTTCACCAACAGTCACTTAGCTTTCATAACTGTCTAGCGACTCTTTCGGAGGCCGGCCTCTTAAATTTAGGGGGTCCCCTAGATGACCTTTAAACTTAGGTCAAAGCGAAACTACCGGTAGGTGGCCCCTGAAAGGAAATAAAGTGTCCCCTAAAGATGGTGGTTGTTGGTGAAATCGACCATAAGTCATTTAACTAGGTACCTACAACCTTCTACATCTTATTTTAATTTCTGTCCACCTATATCTTGGGCTCAACTCAATGCACTACTATACCTTGTCCAACATAGGATGATCTCTGACAGCTGTCAGTGTCAAAACACGCCTATGAAGTATCGTATTTTTCGACGGTAAAATGTATAGAGACAATTAAAATACTTTATTGGCAAATAGTGACGTGCTACACTTATCGTAAGACAAGTTATCGATTTTGACTCGAAACATATAATAGAATATTGATGATATTGTGTAAATAAAATAGATTGCAAACAAAAAGGTACATGAAATAGAAATACTATTAAAACAACGATTAAAAATAGTTTTTTTTGTTAAAAGAAAACTGAATTTTTAACGAGTGGCGCTTCATGGGCGCTCCACACTCGCGCGCGAAACAATAATGAAATCCCATTCATTAATTCATGCATTCAACATCCGTTTGTTTGATTTGCTTGAAACATTCAGAAACTTTAGTTAGAATATCGATAATTTATATCGACATTATCCCCATGCCTAGTAAAGTCACAGTGACAAGCTGTCAGAGATCACCCCATGTTGGACAAGGTATAAAATTTAATTACAAACACAAGTAACAACTAAACAACATGTTTAATTCTCATTCATACAAGTATACGATTTCCAACAACACTGTACAACATTTCAACAGTTTGCCATCATGATCATCATGACATCATGATGATCATAACATCATCGTCAAGATCACTTCCTCTTGACGGTGCGCGGAGGTTTCTTGCGGCTGCGGTCCAGCTTGGCGTCGGTGACCAGCTCGTTCTGGAGTTTCTTCAGCATCTGGGGCGTTATGAGACCCTGGTGGAAGAAAACAGAAGACTCAATGTGGGGCATAGCTAATCATCGAGTGATGAGATGAATAGCATCAAGTATTTTGCCTGCATTTGGCTCCCTAAAGGCCACCGCACTATGCACCCGCCACTCCTTCAACCATCTACTTGAGAGTAAACATAGCCAGGGGCCCAGTTCTAGCCCATTCGAATTGCGTAGACGCAAATTGTCTACGACATTTCAATTCAATTCAATTCAAAAAAATTATTGACCATAAAATCATACATATTACTTAGTCAACGTCAACATAATATTAATATTTATAAAGAAGACACGTTGGCTATTCGCAACAGACTGACGTTTTTATTCAACATGGTTTTATACATCGTAAATACAGATGGCGCTACTAGTATCTGAAAAACTATATTTTGATACAATATTATAACACTCCCACTTATCAAAATAAACCAAATACTAAATAGTAAATTACATAGTAACAATACCAAGCATAGTCATAAACTTGTAATGTTTTACTGAACATAGGCCTTTAGTCAGCAGGTCAGCAGGCATTTCCTCAGTGGATAAATATTTAATTTTTACATACTTGTCTTTGACAACATCTCTGATATAGTGATAACGTACATCTATGTGTTTAGACCTGTTATGACACTGGTGACTAGACGCTAATTTCAATGCGCTTTGGTTATCGCAATGCAAATCAATTACACACAAATTTCCAGTAATTTCATGCATTAAGTTTCTTAAGTAAACTGCTTCTCTTGAAGCTTCGGATAGGGCAATGTACTCTGACTCTGTACTAGACAGACTAACTGTCTTCTGTTTCCTGCTCTGCCAGGATACTGCTGCCCCGGACATTAGAAAACAGAATCCGGTATATGATTTTCTGTCTGAGGCATCAGATGCCCAATCACTATCTACAAAACCTTGTAAATCCATACCACTAGCAGTATACTTTAGACAATAGTGTTTAGTACTTTGTAAGTATCTCAAGATTCGTTTTGCATAGTTATAACAGTTTACACTATAACAATTATTGAATTGGCTAAGGTAACTTACGGCATAGGCGATGTCTGGCCTTGTTAATACTGCCAAATACATTAAGCTGCCAATCAGTTTTTGATAAGGAACATTAGGTAAACATTCTGTTGATTTTTCTACATTCAACTTTGGCTCTATGGGTGTACTTTGCGGTTTACAGTCAGACATCTGAAACTTAGAAACTAGTTGTTCAATGTATTGTTGTTGATCAACCGTTATTACATTTTTATCTTCATTTAAGTTTATTCTCATGCCAAGATACTGTCGAACAGGACCTAGATCTTTCAACTTAAACTCTGAACCCAATACATTTTTCAACTTTTCGGTTTCAGTCTCATTGTTTGAGAAAACCAAGAAATCATCTACATACAGTCCAACAATTATCCTGACTTTATCATTAGTTTTTGCAAACACACACGGTTCATATTGACTGTTTTTGAAACCCAATTCACAAAGACAATCTTTTACTCTCTCATACCACGCTAGAGAAGACTGCTTCAAACCGTAAATTGCCCGTTTCAATCTTAACACATTTCCCCCACTTTTGTTTGCAAAACCTTCAGGTATTGACATGTATATTCTTTCTTTTAAGTGACCATTTAGAAAAGCAGTAGTTACATCTAAATGCGTTATACTCATTCCCATTTTAACACTAAGAGCAAACAATAATCTAAGGGTGGAATGTCGTATTACAGGCGCAAAAGTTTCTGTATAATCAACACCTGGCTTTTGAGTAAAGCCTTTTGCCACAAGCCTGGCCCGATAACGTACATTATTGTCCACATCATACTTTTTATTGAAAACCCATCGACACTTCACTATTGACACATCACCTGGATTTATCTATCAGTTCCCATGCGTCATTGTCTTCAAACGACTGCAACTCATCAGTCATGGCACGTGTCCACTGCTCCTTCTCAGGCCCCTCGAGAGCCTCTGAGAATGATATCTCCTCGGATGCTGGAACAGAACTGGATACACACATATTGCAGTAACCATATCGCTCTGGCTGTTTTCTCTGTCGTTGTAAGTTAACTTCTGACTCCGGACTTGCTGGAGATTCAATTAGTGTCTCATCACCATCAGCGTATACTGAAGAATCTGTAGAGCTGTCAAGACGATCCTCAACTTCTGGAACTTGGGATTCCCCCACTGAACCACTGCTCTCCTTCTTCGCGCTATCCTGTGCTGATTCCACACTGCTCTGTTGTGTCTCCTCATCTGCTATCCAGATAGCCTCGTCTCTGGTTTCACTGCCACTTATCTCATCTTCCATCACAATGACATCTCTGCTGGTGATAATAGTTTTCTTAGTTGGGTTATACAATCTGTAACCCTTCACATCCTCGCCATATCCAACTAAAATGTGCTGTGTAGCCTTCTTATCCCACTTCAAGCGCTTCTCCTTTGGGATATGTACCATAACTTTACTTCCGAACAATCTGATGTGACTTAGATCAGGTTTTGACCCGTGCCACATCTCATAAGGTGTCTTCGGTACTCCTGATACAATGGACCTGTTTTTAAGATAAACAGCTGTACTGGCGGCTTCTGCCCAGAATCTCTTGTCCAACTTTGCATCGTATAAAAGACATTTACCTTTTTCAACCACAGTACGATTAGCCCTCTCACAGACTCCATTCTGTTCTGGCGTGTAACTATTTGTTTTTTGATGTATTATTCCAGATTGTTTTAAATAGTTCTTAAATTCTTGATTACAATACTCTAACCCATTGTCGGTGTGAAAGATCTTGATTTTCTTCTCTTGCTGATTTTCAATCATTAATTTAAACTCTTTAAATTTACCAAACGCTTCACTCTTTTGCTTGAGAAAATAGATGAATGTCATTCGGCTGTAGTCGTCGATAAACAGCAAAAAATATCTGCTTCCATTCAGGGAATTAACCTCCATTGGTCCACACAAGTCACTATGTATCCTGTGACATGTTTCTGTGCTTCGTTCGCCAACATGAGAGAAAGGCAATCTCATTTGTTTCCCCTCACAGCAAGTAGTACATTTTGATTTTGTGATATCAAAACAACCATCATATGACAAGCCATCCACCATGCCATTTTTCATTCTTTTCATGTCCTGACTGTTAATGTGAGCTAGCCTTCTGTGCCACAGCCTTCCAGTAACTGCAGGGGCTGCCAACAAACAACTTGGTGACTGCAATCTCAATTTATACACACCATCAGTTAAATCTGCGGTCGCAACTAAAACATTATTCTTGTCATAGATATAACAATGTTTTTCTTCAAACACGACATTGTTGCCATTTTTGATAAGCTCGCTAACTGATAACAAGTTCGTTGTCAAACTAGGCACGCATAGTACATTCTTCACTGTTATATGGCATTCCAAATCCGACACAATTTCTACATCTCCGGAACAAACAACTGACACTTTAGATTCGTTGGCAACGACGATTTCTGGTAAACACGGCGATAAGTTGGTGTTTGTAATCCAATCTTGGTTTACGGTCATGTGCGCACTCGCACCGCTGTCAACGTACCATTCCGTCTTGTTAAACTTTCCGTTAATGAAAACAACGCTAAACACGCATTTGCTTTCGTTTTTTCTCAACAAAGGACATTGGCTCCTGTAGTGTCCAGTGTTTTTGCATTTGTAACAACTTATTGTTATTTCTTTTGTTTGTGAATCTGTCATCTTCTTGTTTGACGTCAATGGACCGACATTTTTCTTTTGCTTACTATTGTTGCCAGAGTAAAATTTATTTTTCGCCGCGAATGCAGCGCCACTGACTTCAGACTCGTTGACGACTTCCATGTCGAGTAATTTCGATTTGATGACATCAGCAGTTATCGAAATACCCGAATGTTCAATTGCCATTATCATTGGAGAATAGCGATCAGACAAACCTGCTAATAATAATGATCCCACCCATTCGTCGGTTATTGTAAATCCTGTGCCATTTAACCTTTGAGCTGTCTCGACCATTTGTGTGACATAGGTAGCCATTGAGTCACATTTGTCCAATCTTATGGATATCAAATGTCGAAGCAAGGTTATTTTCCTCGAGAAACCGGAGTCGTCAAACATGGTCTTCAATTTAGTCCATAATTCCGCTGAACTCCCCGTATTTCTTATATGCACATACAAAGCTGGATCTATAGTTAATACTAACTTTGCCTTCGTTTTTGCATCTTCCGCTGGCTTGATCTCAAAACTTGCTGTTGGCTTGATGTACTGTTCCATTCCATCAAGAACCAGTAAATTTTCGGCTGCAAAACACCACTCGTCGTAATTCTCCCGGCCTTTTAACTTCGGCACACTAGCAATATAGTTCGTGGTCATGTTTCCGCGAATCAACTTTCACAATTTATCTATTTTACTCAAAATAACTGATAAATTCCGTGTAATGCCCATAACCTATAAAGAAGACACGTTGGCTATTCGCAACAGACTGACGTTTTTATTCAACATGGTTTTATACATCGTAAATACAGATGGCGCTACTAGTATCTGAAAAACTATATTTTGATACAATATTATAACAATATTGTTGTATACTACCGCCCGTTCGGAAGTTGTGGGCTTAGGGATGGAGCAAAGAAGGGCAAGAAACCTCCCCCGTACCTCTTTTAAAATATCAGAGCCTTAAAAATACAATGTTATGTATTTCTACTTAAGTCTAAGGAAATACACCGAGAAGAGACGTACTGACTCAGTCCATCGCCCCTCTTTGGATTTCTGTGCGCTGAGATGGTAAAGACCATGCAGTTTTGTCATCTAAATATTCTTTTACACAAACATACAAACTAATCGGTCATACATACTAATCGGTCAAGTGCAAGTCGGAATCGCACAAGTAGGGTACCGTCGTACCATCGTACAACACAAAACAACAAAACAAAAAGAAAATTTAAAAAGATTATGCCCCCACGGTGGTGATTTGAACTCACGACCTACGGATTGAGAGCCTACAACATACCGGCTAAGCTACCACAACGATGTGGGTTGACGCGAAATAGGTATACCATAATTATTGAAATTCGTGGGGTATCAAAACAATTCTCTTGTATGTACGGCAACAGATATACACGTTCTGTGAAATTTTCAACTTTCTAGCTATTACGGTTCGTGCTCTCGGACCCGCTGACGGACGGACGGACGGACGGACAGACGGACAGCGGAGCCTTAGTATTAGGGTCCCGTTTGGCACCCTTCGCCTTCGGGTACGGTACCCTAAAAACGACAATATTTTACGTCTACGCTTTCAACTCGCATGGGTGGGCGAGAATTGGGCCCACATGTGCTCAGCATGCTAGTCTTTGTCTATCGGTCGACGTCGTCGTCGGGAGGACTACTTGTCGTGTCAGACAAGGCTCTTGTCAGGCAAGAGATGTCTCTACACTAGTACGGCTAACGTAGAGACATCTCATACCCAAAAATAAAAAATGACATTATTTTACAAGGGCCTTCTCGTGTCTAGCATGCTGCCCGCACAGCGCCCCCTACCTTCGCCACGAGCATGTCGGACAGTTTCCCCTTGTCGAGGTCGCGCGTGCCTCGCTTGCTGCGCGTGTCCGCGTCGGGGCTGTCGCGCAGCACCGCTTCCGAGTTGCGCAGGAGTCTGCGAGACATCACATTTAATTAATGACTAAATATTAAAGTTACTGCGACATGCACCTTGCTCCAGACTTTTGACAGCCGCTAAATGGAGTTCATGCAATATCAATTGAGTGTGGCTGACAACCGTGTTTCACTTCTTAACTTATTTATTTATTTATTATTATTTATTTATTATTCAAATTAAATTGTATAGCATTACAGACTAATCCAATACGCTATACAAATACAATAAACATTCATTAACAGTAATTAATAGTATTCCGTGATTAATTGCATTCCATTTGATAATCAATACAATTACAAATTAATTCATTTCAAAATATAGATACAAAATTAATAATCTGAGGACATCACTGTCATACAGTCATCTCGCAGAACCTGCCACATTCGCCTTGATCGTGTTGTACTTAAATGGAGTTTAAACTGTATTTAGCGGCTGTAAAAAGTCGCACTATGTGTCCGATTTTACTTTATTTCACATACAGGCACATATAAATTTGCTTCTGGCCCCACACTAGGACACCCTGTGTCGTGGGAACCAGAAACAGCGACTTCACAAACATATAAACATCCAAGACCAGCCCCCTTATTGGCTAACTCAGTGACGGATCATCATTGAGGAGCTTTTTTTCCTTCTCCCCAGTCGGGATTCGATAACCCGGTACCTCTTGGGTAGCACAGCCTCGACCGCAACAACACAGAGATCGTCGATAACTACGCACGGTGGCGCGCCGGCAGTCTCCGCTGGTCCGGGCGCGGGACAGCCTCAACGCACTGTCAGCACCAGCGAATGATTTGTTTGGCGATGCATGGAGGGAATATTGTGCGAGAATGTGGCAGGTTTTGTGAGACGATTGCTTGACTCTGCTGTCCAGATTATTTTGTATATCTTTGAAATTAATTTGTAATTCTATCGAATATGTATTATTATTATTTTTATTACCAGACACAAGATCCATAGTTTAACAATAATATGCAATAAAATTATACTGAATAAATCAATCAATATGTAATAAGTATTGGAACGTATAATAATTTTATTATGGTAGGTATATAATTAATTAATATTTTTCAGCATTGGACTAATAGTCTGTAATATTATAAAATATAATTTGTATAATAAATAAATCAGTAGATTGTTTACCAAGGGGTACATTTTTTAAGGCGAGTGTTTTTTGAATCCAGAGCCAGAGAGGGATTCTAGAGATGAATCCAGAGTATAACGAGAGATTCAAAACTAGAATTCTGAACGAGCGAGGGATTCAACGTACATCACTGCAGATAAAAGAGCTCTTTTCGAATAGAAGTGATAAACACCAAATTTGCGCAAAAGTTTATTTATTAGACACTCACCTGGTTATTTGGAATATGCCTTGCTGTATGATCGCGTCTAGCTCCACCTCCATCTCTCTGACTAGCTTCACATCCGCGAACATGTCAGGGAACCGGTAACTGAGAACAGAGTACACAAATTGTTTCAACGCTTGCGTCCATACTGAACTGACTAAGGCCCGGTTTCCACCAAAGCGGAAAGAGGAGACGAGAGGAGATGTGTTTTGAATAACCAATCAGATTTCGATATTTCTACATCTCCTCTCCCCTTAGCTTCGGTGGAAATGGATTAAGCGGAAAGGAGAGATGTCTCATTTTTCCTCGGGCGGCGCGCGGCGCCGCGTTCGCTTGCCCGGTTCCCCGCTGCCTTCTGCCGCCCCTCGCACACCCGATAGTGTCATTCGATTGACTTAACTGAGTTCGAGCTCTCACAGCTCGCATCACCGCTATGCACAGCTCACATCTCCTCTCCGCTACGCATCTCCTCTCCGCGTTGGTGGAAATAACCTGCCAGCTTCGCAGCATATCTCCTCTCGTCTCCTCTCGTCTCCGCTTTGGTGGAAACCTAAGGCAGGTGTGGCTACCGTGCGGTCCCCGCCGCGCCAAGTCACCGCGCATTAACTGTGGACGCGGCCTTAGGCTCATATTTACCTCAGCCACAGGTACAGTTCCAGCACATCGAACACGGCCTCCAGATGAACCAAGTCCATGATGGTCTTGGGCGCCGGCAGCGGCCAGTCCACGGCGTTGCTCATCCACGACTTGGTGATCGGCTCGTTGCGACTGTACTGACGGACCATCTGCGAATACAGTTACAGTTATCGGTCACACAAAGGGTTCCGCATCCTCGTACAAGAAACAAAGCGCCTAGGTATAACGACAATGTGGACTATTCTCACAGAAGAGATAATAGTACTCCGTACAGAACGGCCACTCCCTTCCCGCGCTGATACAGATACCGCACCCCACCCCTGGCGTCGAAGGACTGGTTAAAAGATCAATAGACAGGGCTGAACGCCTGACGTGTGACGACGCGTATCTAAATACCGCTGCATTTGCCGCGCCACCAGCCCTAGCAAAGTTTACGCACACATTTGCACTTATACAAACATCATTTGGTTATGTAGTAGTAATAGGTGATTATTTTACGAGCGTTCTATGGAGTGTCCGAGGTGTGCTATTCTTGAATTGTCAAAACACTAAACAAGAGGAACTAAAGGCACTAAACTGACAACCTTCAAATCCGACAGCTGTTGCGTTGTGGCCACAGATTCCATTTTCAAACACACCATTTTAATTAGTTTAGTTAGTATAGCTCGTGTCGCCTTCGGAATCGCAGGCATTATCTTCGTCTTTTGCACTAACCACCATCTCCTCTATCTCAACCCAACGCATGATTATTTGGTGGTGCGGAAATCATTTTGTTTACTATAATAATAATAATAATAATATAACTTTATTCCAGAAATAAAATTTCCATATCTTATAAACTAACACAAAAACATAAAACACATCAAAATAAATAACATTATAGGTACTTACTAAAATATAATATATGTTATGTACAATACTATAGATGCCGCCATCCACGAAGACGCGTGACGTAGCTATTTATATCCTTCTCTTTCATCGGGGCACTCTGCTGAAAGACAAAGATGCAAATAGCTACGTCACGCGTCATCGTGGATGGCGGCACCTATACCCAACAAAATATGTAACCTTGTGTCTCATGTTTGTGTGTGAATAAATAAACTATTTGATTTGATTTGATCTCGTAACTTTGCTATCCAAACAAGTCAGGCACTATTATATTGAAATTGACTGATACTAATTAATCCTAAACACCCTTAATTTTTCTTGTAGTATTTGTTGCTGCAACAGATATACACATTCTGTGAAAATTTCAACTTTCTAGCTATTACGGTTTGTGCTAGATGGCCCGCTGACGGACTGACAGACGGACGGACGGACAGCGGAGACTAGTAAAGGGTATCCGGAACAACTATAATAATTGAAACAAAAAGTAAAACTTTAAAAACCGACTTCCACAAATCCTACTTGATTCTGTAACTATAACCTCCTATCCCCCCCCCACCCCTTGGGGAATAAATTTCGTCAAATCCCATCTCAGTGCTGCTAAATGTAAACCTCCTTTAGGAAGTCGTTAAAAAAAAGAAGTAGAAACATCGTCAGCGCATCACCTTGAGGAACGTGGCGCACACAAACGGCAGCTTGTTGTTGATGGGCGCGCAACAGAACACGTAGCGCGCGCGCAGCGGCAGCGGCACGTGCTGGATCATCTCCGCGAGGAACTTGAACGCGTCCGTGTTGCACATGAAGTACAGCGAGTCGTCCACCGTGCAGAGGTGCACGAATATCTCCTGCCGGGCGAGCGAACAAGTTAACTAGCGGCTCTGTGAGCTGTTGACCGAGCGAGCGGGAATTTGAGTTGTTTTTTTCATCCCCTCACCGCCCACACCGTGCTTGAAGTTTATCGGATAAACATAATAATATGTAGGTCTAAAATTATCCTCTCCATCCTAAGTTTGAGAGATCTGACGACCTCAGGTTGCGCATCTGCCTACCATGCGAGAGGTCGCGGGTTCGAATCCCGGCTGGGGACAAAAAAAAACCCCCAGGTCTTGGATGTTTACATGTTTGTGATGTCGCTGTTTCTGGTTCCCACGACACAGAGTATCCTAGTGTGAGGCCAGAAGCAATGTATGTGCCTATGTAAATGTTTATGTTATGTTTATCTCTTATTAGAGATAAGCTCGCTTTTGTACATGTTTTTTCCAATATTAAGTGTCTGTTTTATGTTTTCTGTGCAATAAAGTATAAAGTAAAGTAAGTAAGATGGAATTATTATAAAAACTAATGACCCGACTGTATTTTCTTTCAATAACACATACAAACTTATAAATGTACCTGGTTACGTACATGGAGTATAAAAGTAGCCGCACCTATAACCTTGTATACTACATTTTGCGATTTATAATACAACCTATTGACTTTTCACTAAAATTACATAGTCTGTGTCACTCTCACGGTCTCCACGAATCTAACGACACCTCATTTGTTAATATCCGTGGAGCCGTTTGGGCTGTAGCGACTTTTTTACATTATAAAACCCCATATCTCCGCCATTTTCGATCTTCGATCGGATCTAATATCCCGAGCGAAGCGAGGTATTCAAGCGCAACCAAAACCTACCATTAGACTACTAAGTGTAGCGTGTGGCAGATGATACGCATACAGCTCCATCTGTTCTGCCGTGGGGTGCAAGCCAGCCTGGGCCACGGGGTCTGGGGTCTTGGACAGGAGACCCTTGAGGGTGGCCAGGTCTTCCGCCTTGAAAGTTGTGACGTGGCCAGTCTCCCAGGCGCTGCCGTAGCGGCCGGCCCGCCCTGTGACAGATGCCGGAAATATATTAATTATTTGTCCAGTATACAGTGACGGCATGAAGGTGTAAATGAGAAAAAACACGCAAAATGAGAAACTACTTTGTTAGGGACATCATTCTGAGCAACTTTCATTATGAAACCGATTTGATCAGAGCAATTTTTTTTCCATTTCTCCATACAAATCAGCTGATCCACTCAGGCCACAATGTACTGGGAAGTAAAAGATAAAGTTGCTCTGATCAAAACTGTAAACTGTATACATAGTTAAATCCGTAATTGGCCTTATTTTAAGTTTATGTTTCCGACTAGCTGTAAGAATGGCTGTGTGATTTTTGTTCATTAATAAAATAAAAAAAAAAAAAAAAAAACGGTTTCATAATTAATGTTGCTCAGAACGATGTCCCAAACAATGTAGTATCTCATTTTGCGTTAATTCATTTACACCTTGTACAGTCCAACCTTCCAACGATCTTTTGGCGTGTGACTGACGTTTGCAGGGGGCGCCACTTCTTTCATTCCTCATTGGTCATCAAGCGTTGGTTACACCTGTCATCGCACGCCAAAAGATCGTTGAAAAGCTGTAGTTTGAGTTGACGTTTGTACATCGACTTTAAAATCAGTTAATTGACACTTCTTCTTGAGTAATAGAAAATTAGGGCAAAATATACATTTAATATCGACATTGACTGATGTCGAAAACCGTGTACTTTCTAAATACTTTTGTTCATCTCGACTGTCATTCTGTAATGTAAATCATATAATGCCCGCAATTTGGGAGGCGACACGAACTATACTAACTAAACTAATTAAAATGGTGTGTTTGAAAATGGAATCTGTGGCCACCGCGCAAGAGCTGTCGGATTTGAGGTTGTCAGTTTAGTGCCTTTAGTTCGTCTAGTTTAGTGGTTTTGACACCTCCCAAATAGCCTTCAATGTCTTCACAGCATAGAGTAACTTATATATAGGATAGGGCGTCACAGTACCACAGAAGAGATAATAGTACTCCGTACAGAACGGCCACTCCCTTCTCCGCGCCGGATTCAGATACCACACCCCACCCCTGGCGTCAAAGGATTGGTTAAAGGATCAATAGACAGGGCTGAACGCCGGACGAGTGACGACGCGTATACTTTAATATCGCTGCATTTGCCGCGCCACCAGCCCTAGCAAAGTTTACGCACACATTTGCATGTATCCAAACATCATTTTCACTTCTCATGCTCGTAAAGTTTGTCTTTATGTCGGGTATAGCCAGCATAAAATCATTCTTTATGTTCTAGAGCATAAAGTAAAATCTTCGTCTAAATCTCAGACTCTGACAAAGGTCGTCAGGTAAACAGCCACATACACCTATGCTAAGAGACGGCTGCGGAGGCACGTCCAAAAAAAAAGTTTAATGGCGGGAAGTCCTTATTTTTTCTCGGTAATTTCAATTTGCAATTATTTCATAATATTTACTTTTTTTGCAATATTTCTGTTTAATTTCCTCACAATCGAAGTGAAAAGCAGAGTGTATAACTCGTACATAAAACCCATTTTACCCTCGACATGACTCCACCCGAGCCGCACTCTGGAAAAATGGTGCGTTTTATGCCCTTGTTGTACAATCTACTATTGGTTATGTAGTAGTAATAGGTGATTATTTTACGAGCGTTCTATGGAGTGTCCGAGGTGTGACTGTACAGTAAATATATAACTTACCAGCGATTTGTAAAGCTTGCGATATACTAATAACATCCATCTCTTTGTCCCCGTCCTCATTGACAATCGGTTTTATTAACGAATAGAATATTATCCTTCGTATACTCCTGAAACCGAAATCACTACTTTAAAAAGTGGCCAAGTGCGAGTCGGACTCGCACACGAAGGCTTCCGCACCAGCGCCGTCTGCGCCTAAAACGGCAATACCTTCAATCTCGTCGTCAGTCGTCTCTTGCTATTAAGAGTTGTCAGACGCTATTGTACTGAAATAAGTCAATTTCAGTACCTTCTATTTAATTCTAAACACCCTTTTTTCGTGTATTTCAGTATTTGTTGTTGTTGCGGCAATAGAAATACAGATTATGTAAAACATTTCAACTCTCTAGCTATTACGGTTCGTGCTGTAGGACCCGATGACGGACAGACGGACGGGCGGACAGACGGGCGGACAGACGGACGGGCGGACAGACGGACAGCGGAGCCTTAGTAATAGGGTCCCGTTTGGCACCATTCGGGTACGGAACCCTAAAAAATCAGGCTCTGGATTCGCGATGAATAAATCATGCTTGGATCACTACCAACCAGTAGCACCATGGATGTTAGACGGTAAAGAAGCTTCCGTAGCATATCAGTTTACGCCGGTGTCATAGTTTGTTCTAGGTGGTCTATCGGTATTAGTATGATAATATAATATTATAGTATCTGTGATATGATAACGAAAAATCTGTAAAATATACGCCATACTTACAGGTTGATGCCAAGCCCAATAGCGTCCGTAGCCACCATCACTTTACAGGAGTTGTCTGGGTCGTTGAATTTATTCGCTTGTGCTAACTTTGTGCCGGGGGGTAAGCTTCCATATATTACTGCTACTTCGTGACCTCTGAAAATACAAAATAACTTGGATTCATTTTGTAATAATGACGAATTTGGGTATTTTTTCATAAATGGGACTAAACTAGTTTTTCGAGTTTTAAGGGTAGATGTTGTAAGATTATCAGCTATCAGATTCTTGACCATTCTAAACAACACAGTAATCTAAAATAAACCAATGAGAATTTTAGCTCGATTGAATGATTTATTTATCAAAATATACCATGTATATTGATAGCACTACTGGTATCGGCCGTATGCATAGACTGCCCAAATAAAGCGAAAGCTGTTCACAATGATCGGTACTATCATTTCCCAAAATATGTCCAGTTATTTAAAATGTCACCATCAAATTGGCTGTGCATGGCCCTGATTCTCATAACCTTGAAACTGCCAACAAATACAAAATACAATTGGATACCTGCCTCTACAGGACTGACCTCTGTTCAATGGCACGACTTACACTGTAAATGTCGTTTTTATTGAAACATACTATACAGTCGCCTGGCTTGACATTGTCGAGACTGCTCAGCGCCGTGTCCTCGACTTTTAGTTCTGTTAGCCTTTTGTATGATCGCACCTGTAACAGGACAACACAATAAAATGTAGCCCATACGGTATTATTTCCCATGTATGAATAAATCTAAGAATGCATGTCCGAGGATACCCAAAACGAGAATCGACGATATTAATCCATAGCCGGCCAAGTGCGAGTCGGACTCGCGGAGTCCCGTTTGGCACCCTTCGGGTACGGAGCCCTAACAATGGAATGCATGCATATGATTCAATTTGAAATGTCGTGTTTTCTACTTAGTTCGTCATTAAACTAAACCACCATTCTTCATTTTGATTCCGACTTGACGTCACTCCGATAGTATCCCGTCAACGTAAATTAGTACTTGGTCTTTGCAGTCGTGTCGTGTGTTCACTATCGGAGTGACGTCACGAGCGAAACATCATGGCGGCTAGCATTTACGCGCGACAATGTGTTGTCAAAGTAGCGATAGTTGCCGCCACCTGTCGGAACTTCCGATAACTAACCGAACTAAACTCAAATAAATATTATATTTTTCGTCAAAATAAGGGAAATGGATTACAGGATTTATTGTTTTTAACTCAGTACATTTCGGGCCTAGCGCTCAGCTGATCTGTATGGTGGAGTAAAAAATAAAGTTGCTCTGATCGAGTCGGTCCCACAGTGAAAGTTGTTCAGAATGATGTCCCTAACAAACCTCTTTCGGCTTGTACACCCCTTTATGTTACTGCCTGTACAGATAACAGTAAGGTGTAGTCATATTTTAGGGGGTGGTTAAGGACATCATTCTGAGCAACAACTTTCAGAAACCATTCCTCTGATCAAATTAAATATGACTACCAGTTTCTGTTACACCTGTATTTGGCTATACCTCAATCTCTTCCCCAGTGGTGTTGCAGATCTCCTCAATGAGCGAGATGGCTCCCGCTTCCCCGCACAGATGGATCTCTTCGGCCTGCAGCCCCAGGATCGCGCGCGTCCACGCCCAGCCGCGACCCTTGTCTCCTATCATCTGGATCTCGTCTATTACCGCCACTTCGTCTGGTGACAACGAGGGTTTACTTACAATGATAATTGAAACAAAAAGTAAAACTAAAATAACCGGCCAAGTAAGAGTCGGACTCGCGCACGAAGGGTTCCGTACCATTATCTATAAAAAACCGCAAAAAAAAAAAAAGTATGGGAGCCCCCCTAAATATTAATTTAATTTTAATCGCAACTTATTTTGAAATCGCCTTCGGGTACGGAACCCTAAAAACATGTACAAAGGCGAGCTTATCTCTAATAAGAGATCTCTTCCAGCAAACCTAGGATGGACAGGATTAATTAGCAGAAGATAGACCTACATATGTGCACAACAATAAATATTAAATTCTTCTTTCTTTCTATCAGTACTCACAAGCATTATTGAGCGAGGTCATCTCCACGGTGCAGGCCATGTGGGTGGAGGGCGCGAGCTCGGCCTGCGCCGGCTGGTCGGGCACTTCGGAGGAGCCCGTGAGAGAGTCGAAGAAGCTGGCGTGACGACGCTCCTCGCCGGTGATGAGGTCGCAGGGCGTGCCCTGGGCAGAGGTCAAAGCCAAAGGGGTTTGAACAGTTTTGTATGGTGCCTGGGACACTGGGGTACTTGCATACACTAAAATTTCGCTTTTTCGTTGTACACCTATGAGACATAAGTCCATCGATAAAGAATTTAATTACAAACAACAAATGTTCTTTGACAAAATTTGGTAAATAGTAGGATTTCTGAGATAATTCAGTTTGAATAATATGTAAATAAATTACTGAAAGACTTTTCTAATGGCCAGTAGTTGCTACAAGGGTAGGTACAGTGCGACATCGATGTTTTGGCATGTACCTAAAATCAACTTCCACTTCACACTTTGTTGACAGTTCTCTGTTTGTTTTGCTTATATAGTAGCGCCCCCCCTATCAAAAAATCCATGTAGCACTGTACACTTTTACCCATTTTTCTTTTGCCTAAATTATTTATAACACATACAGAAGAGCAAGAACCAGAAAAGGTACTTACCCTCTTATTTGACTTGTGGTATATCTCCGTGGCCAGCAACTTGAGAGGGCCGCAGTAGACGCCGGACTCAGCCGACAGGAACCTCTCCATGGCATGGTATGTCTTCCCAGAGTTGGTGGGGCCTGCGTGGAAGATGATCTTTCTGTTCATCGTGCGGGCTTGGGGGTACCTGGAAACAGGCAAAAATAAAGTAAATCTAGGTTTAGCCCAATTATGTCCCCACCAAGGGGCACAGGCCTAGATGACATAAGAGTTTAATAAATAAATAACTAAGTATACTTCATTTTTTATGAAAACATCATAACAAACAAACAAATACCCGCAGCGGGCAGATTTCAAAATAAGTTGACTGGCAAACAGCCGCAGCGGGCGGACTAAGATTGTAGCGAAAAAAAACATGATTTTCTTTAGAAATGTATTATTTTTAGGTGATAAACAGGTTGGTGTTGTACATATATTGTAAAAATAAAACACAAAGTTAGTAAAAAAAGTGCTTAATTTAAAACATATTTGGGTCCTTGTCATAAAAACGGAAAAAAATGTCATAAATGCTAGGTTTGACCCTGGACTAAGATTGTTGCGAAAAAAAAACATGGTTTTCTTTAGAAATGTATTATTTTTAGGTGATAAACAAGTTGGTGTTGTACATATTGTATAAATAAAACACAAAGTTAGTAAAAAAGTGCTTAATTTAAAACATATTTGGGTTCTTGTCATAAAAACGGAAAAAAAGTCATAAATGCTAGGTTTGATCTTGGACAGCTAGGCTCACAAATACATTATTGTTTTCATTCTTATACATTAAACTACCTAGCTTGTTTCATGGTGATTCTAAAAATATAGGGGGTTCCTATCCTTTTATACAATAATACGCCGTGAGCGACGTTTTAGTAGGTGCAGGAACAGCCCGCGGTGACCACCCACAGAGCCTCTGCCAGTTGAGCGGAAATTTCAAAATGCAGGCCACTACGAGAAGGGATAATTAATTTTCGATTCCCCAGGCAGGGTTTTGCTTTCACTTTTAACTAAAAATGTTACTAGTCTTGAAATGGCTAGTTATCCCAATAACATAACAAACTTACCAATTAGCAGGAGTTCTAAGATCTGATATCTTTTTCAAATCATCTAGACAGTCTAAATGTGGGAATGCGAGCCGAGCATGTCTGAGGAAATAGGGGAACAGATCGTCCACATGTCCCGCACCTGAAATGAGTTTCTCATATAGTCAGCATTTAAAATTTATGTTCATTATTTCAGACGGCAGGTAGGTTGAGTAATGAAAAAGGAAAATAAGTATTTAATAATGAAAGACCACAAGAAAGAGTTTGATGCTCCTAAAGCAGTACCTTGTAGAATCATTTGAATCAGAATCAGATGAATATTATCAAAGTTGGAATATTTAAAAATCTTAACTTAAGATGACTGATCGCATGTTTGCAAAAAAAGGAGAAAAAAAAAAAAAAAAAAACTTAAGATGATTCTGATAACAATTTTCTCACCTTGTAAAATGTCACTAATAGTAATATGTAAATCTGGAGGTAGATCGTGTTCTAAGCAATGTCTTCTGAACGACAGGAACGCCTGGTGCAAGAGGTGGTCATCCAAGCCATTCTCCGAAGAGAGCACTCGCACTTCTGGTTTCTGATAGAACTTGTTCAGCACTTTGAGTAAATCCTGCTTCTTCAACCGGCCGGTGAACTCTTCTCCGACGTTTATATCATCCGGGTTAGGTTTGACCGGCACAGGCACAAATAAAGCGGCCGGACCACGGTCGTGCTTCTTGGTTCGTCTGAAAACATAACCTATACCGCAGTGTCTTCCCTTGTTAGCGCAAAACACACTGTTCCGAAGGAATGGCGAGATACACGGTTGCATGGAGTCATTGCAGGAGATTGATAATATCCGTGTGAAACTTTTGTACATCTTCGAAACAGTAAAATAATAAATAAAATTACGAAAAATTTTGCATTGCTCCTCGTCTTTGCAGCCGCTGTCACATTTTTTGTTTTTCATGTTTTTTTAATCTTTCTTTGGTGCCACAGATAACAAAGAAGATAATCGATTTTATCTAGCACGAGCTTCCAGAGTCCCAGCTCACGCTACAAGCTTCCGTCCGTCCGTCCGGAAACTCCGAATCTGACCGTATCGATCGAAAATCTATAGATGTCGAACCCTATCCGTTCCAAAACAATAAAAATAAAATGGAAAAAGGCGGGAACCTCAAACCAAGAAAGGCGTTAATTTTCTGTTGGAAAAGTTTTAAATAGATTTTTAGTGTTAAAACGTGGATATGACTAACCTCGATAAAGACTTATTACCGACTATACTAGTGGCTCTGTGAGCTGTAGACCTCGCGAGTATGTCGGTGGGAAAGCTGAACTGCTAACACACCTAAAAAAAATAACCCAAATAATTTTCTTTCAATAACACATACAAACTTATGAATGTACCTGGTTACGTACATGCAGTATGAAAGTAGCCGCACCAATAACTTTGTAAACTACATTTCGCGATCTTTAATACAACCTATTGACTTTTTACTAAAATTATATAGTCTGTTTCACTTTCATGGTCTTTACGAATCCAACGACACCTCATTTGTTAATATCCATCGAGCCGTTTGGGTTGTAGCGATTTTTTTACATTTTAAAACCCCATATCTCCGCCATTTTGAAAAAAAATCTAAAAACTGGCTCGAGTAAAAAATTCTATTTATTTTTCCAACCTGCTCACAAAATTTCACGAGAATCGGTTCATAAATGCGACCTGTAGAGGAGAACAACCGGACATACGAAAGCATTTTTGCCCAAACCTGAAACGGAGACGCTTCGCTCGCTTCGCTCGCTCGGTCAAAAAAAGCTTACAAAAACTGGATATATTACAAAGACTTGGCTTCGGCCTTTTTGAAAAAGTTTACCCTGAAGAAGATTTACAAAGAATTGGTTCCGGCCTGGCATACAATAACGGATATGTATGACTGAATAAACAAAAGAACTGGTTTTGGCCTAAACAGAAATAGACGAATGAAGAAAGAATCACCATGAACAGGCTGTACGGCTTGATTGCCCTTGCCTATCGAAAAGGATAAAGATAGGGAAAAAAATAATGTCAAAATTGGCAAAGTGACGTGAAAAGTGGTGAACGTGAACACGACACGACTCACAAATTCTCAAATTGGTATTATTTCGATCAAAGGGACGTCTAGTGCGTTAAATTCGTTTACACATGATAGAAATTACTAAATACTCAATAACAGAACACTACATCACAGGTATTATTACTTAACCACACAAATTTCTTACAAAATGGGTAAAGCAAAAAAGGGAAAGAAGAATTTGGCCGCTGACGAAGGGTATGTCTGTCTTCTCTTTACATATGTTTCCAGATTCGAATGCCAATTTCTCTATGTGTGAATACCCGCGATATGTTTCAGGGATAGCGATGTCGAGACCACTAACATCGACAACGTAAAACCGACTCAGAATAAGGCAAAGAAGTAAGTTGCAACTTATAGGTTATTTTACCCCTCCGGTTTTTTGATGTTGAATGGGGGGCCACTATGTTTTAATTTTATTCTAATTTCAAGGACGGTAGCAGCTTCTGACGAGAGTGAGGAGGAGAAACCAAAAGCCAAATCAAAGCACAAAAAGTCTGTTGATGAAGATTTCAAGGAAGTCACAAAAAGTATCAAAAATGTTTCCCTCTCTAGTAAATCAAAGAAAAAAGGAGACAGCAGCGAAGGTATTGAAAAAAAACTTAACAACTTATATTTTACAGTGTATTATTTTCTATTTACTTCTTTATGTTTAAAGAATATACACACACATAATTGACTTGTTGCACCACAGATGAGTCAGAGGAAGAACCTGAGGCTAAACCAAAGAAAGGCAAGATGAAAAAAGAGAAGAAAAGTGCTTTCTCCCTCCTGGAGATAGAAGATGAAGATGTATCTGCCCCTGAAGCACCACCTTCCTCTGAAGATGAAGCTGACGAGAAACCTGTAAAACATCCGCAAAAAGGCAAACAAGACAAAAAGGAACCGGTTGGCAAAAAAGGTAAAAAGAACAGAAGAAAAAATGATAGTGATGACGATATTGAGAAAGTATTAGCAGAATTAGAAATGGAATATGCTGGAATCAAAAAGGAACCAACCCCGGCCCCTGAGCCTGAGGCACAGAAATCTGGGGAGGAACCTGCAGATAAACCTAAAGCAAAGAAGAAAACGAAGAAACAAGAACCAGTAGAAAATGATGAAGCAGAAGGTGAGGGTAGTGACAATGAGCATGACACAACTGTTAAAACTGCAGCCCAAAAGAAAAAAGAAAAGAAAGAAAGAGAAAAGCAGAAAAAACTAGAAGCCAAGAAGAAGGAAAACGAAGATACCAAGAAGGTGGAATCAAAACCTGAAGCCAAACCAGAGAATGTAGAAGAAAAGACTTCTGAAGATGCTAAAGCACTATCAGAAGAGAAAGAAGCAGATGGTGATGCTCCGGCTGCAGATGGCAAAAAAAAGAAGAAAGGTAAAAAGGAAGAGGCAGAAAAAGAAGACAAGGCCAAGAAGGGACCCACTAAGAAGACCATAGCTGCCATGCAAGAAGCCCTCAAGAAGGTCAAAGAAGAAGAAGAGCGCTTTGCGCGGGAAGAAGAAGAAAGGATAAAACAAGAAGAATTACGTGAGGAGCAAAGGCTAGAGGCAATCCGTCTAGAGAAAGAAAAGAAAGATCGTAAAAAGCAGAAGGAAAAGGAGAGGAAAGAAAGACTAAAGGCTGAGGGTAAACTGTTGACACCCAAACAAAAAGCAGAGAAGGCGCGAGCTCAAGCTATGTTGGAGTCATTAAAGGCCCAGGGCATAGAGATTGGATCAGCAGAAAAGAAACCGCTTCGTCCTGGCACTCGAGTGAAGCCGCAGCGACTGAAGTCCCAGTTGTCACAGGAGCCACCAGCAACACCGGCAGCTGAAGACAAGAAGGTGGAACCTGAAGCTACTGCTAATAAGAAGGTTATTAATATTTTTAATTAAATAATTGAGCTAAAAAACCTTGTTTATAAGTAAAATGAGTGGGCATCAATGGTTGACATCATGATTGCCATATCTGGCAGGTGGAGTAGACGGCGTAGTAAAAGTAAAAGGCAAGGATGCTGATGTTGATTTTGTCCATTTTGCCTTGCTGCCATCAAGCATTGTTTTAGATCTCTTAGAAACTTTAATATGTGGTTACTATTTCCCACAGGAGGATAAGTCTGGCAAGGCGCCAGCTAAGAAGGAGCCAGTCGAGGATGTCAAGGACTCCTGGGATGCAGAGTCATCAGAGGAAGAGCCGGAGCCAGAGCCAGTGCCTGAGCCAGAACCCGAACCCAAGACTACCAAAAAGAATGCCAAGAGCACACCTGAGAATGTAAGTGGAAGTTAGAGCCATTTTCATTCATTGATATAAACAGTGATAGGCTTCCTGTCAGACAAAATGGAGTATTGGATAACTGGATAAATTTACGCAAAACTGTGGTTGCCAATCCATATGGAAAATAGTGTGATGCTATTGGTTTGTCGGTTCGTCCATTGATTTGATTATCATTGTCTTCTATTCTTCTTTAAGGGGGTTAAAATAGTCTGCACGTGGCCCACATGTGCGGGGCCTTTGTTCATTTCCCCTTCTCCCGCTCTCTTAATTCAACCAACCCAACTCCTGCACCAGCAAGCTTATTGTTGTCTTTATTGGCGACCTTTTTTTTTTCAAAGTTTCTGTCCAACATACGATCAGTGGCAACACCATAAGCAGTTTCTTTATATGATTTTAGGTCGTGTTAGGCAGTCCCTTCCATTGATGGGTTGCCTAATATTGGATCATATATTGTCCCAAATATGAAATCTTTTCAGCTTCAACATTCTTTTGGAAGGGAGAGTGCCCAGTGCTGAGGCCAGCTCATTTTGATGTTTTTTGATCCTTCCCTTGTAGTTTCTTGTCATAATATTCACTTCTTTGATGATTGGCATCTGTAGGTACCTGTCATCTCTAGGTACGTGTCCTAATCCTTACATACCTACTATTAGTTATTCTGTGCTATTACACTCCACCAGGATGAAGATGAGGAGAGTTCCTCAGAGGAGGAGACCAGCTCGGACGAGGACTCCAGCTCCGAGGAGGACTCGGAGGATGATCAGATGACTGATGCGCAGAAGAAGAGGGAACAGGTCTTGAAGAGATTAGAGGTGAGGTTACACTCATTTTCATCATCATCCACACGATGAGCCACTTGTTTAAATCTGGTTTCGTTCAGGATATTTTGTTAAATTTATTTGAATGATATTTTGATGTTTTGTTATTTTGTTGAAAGTTGGCTAGTTCAGATCAGTCGGCAGACCACCTGCAAGATGACGATGTCCTCTGTGGCGCAGCGGTTGTGGCTCAGCCTACCATGCGAGAGGTACCGGGTTCAATATCCGGTTGGGGTTAAAGTAAACAAAAAAGAAAAATCCCCACGTCTTTGATGTTTATTGCATGTTTGTGATGTCGCTGTTTCTGGTTACCACGAAACAGGGTATCCTGGTGTGGGGCCAGAAGCAATATAAGTGCATGTATTTAAATAAAAATAAATATATTGCTCCCACCAGAAACGCAAAGAAGACAACGAGCGCAACAAAGCCAACAACGCTCTCCGCGCGGCAGTGGTGTGCGTGCTGGGGCACGTCGACACCGGGAAGACGAAGATCCTGGACAAGCTGCGCCGGACCAACGTGCAGGATGGCGAGGCTGGGGGCATCACGCAGCAAATCGGTGCCACTAACGTGCCGATTGAAAATATCAAGGAGCAAACGAAGCACGTTAAAGGGGTGAGTGGATTCTGTTCTGCAGGTGGAAGATTCTGAACTAACGTGCTAAATATGGCTGTCAGCTAAATAGTGCATCTTGCAACAGATTTGTGCCATGTCAAAGGGATGATTTTTTTAGCTTGAATGTGGAGTGTATTCAGTTCTAGTCTCTCTCCAGATATTGATCTCAAAAAAATTGGTCAAGTGAGGTCAGACTCGCACACGAAGGCTTCCGCACCATCGACCTTTGTGCCTAAAACGGCAATACCTTCAATGTCGTCGTCAGTCGTCTCTTGCTATTAAAAAATGTCAGGCACTATTGTATTGAAATCGACTTAATACCTACTATTTAATTCTAAACACCCTTTTTTTCGTATATTTCAGTATTTGTTGTTGTTGCGGCAATAGAAATACACTTTCTGTAAAACATTTCAACTCTCTAGAGCTATTACGGTTCGTGCTGGAGGACCCGATGACGGACAGACGCACAGCGGAGCCTTAGTAATAGGGTCCCGTTTGGCACCCGTCGGGTACGGAACCCTAAAAACAAGTACAAATGCGAGCTTATCTCTAATAGAAGATCTCTACCAGCAAACCTAATACTGTTGGGCTCACTCCCTTTATTTGCCATTGTGCTTGTATCTTTGTAACGTAGGCACAGAAGAGATAATAGTACTGACGTAGGTGTGAGTATCTATCCTAGTTGCTCCACCCACACTGACAACCTCGGCAGCAATACATATACATACAAGATGTAAATGAATTAACGCAAAATGAGAAACTGCTTTGTTAGGGACATCATTCTGAGCAACTTTCACTATGAAACCGATTTGATCAAAGCAACTTTATTTTTCACTTCTCCATACAAATCAGCCGACCCACTCAGGCCAAAATGTACTGGGAAGTGAAAAATAAAGTTGCTATTGATCAAATCGGTTTCATAATGAAAGTTGCTCAGAATGATGTCACTAACAAAGTAGTTTCTCATTTCGCGTCATAGGTACCGCCATCCACGATGACGCGTGACGACGTAGCTATTTGCATCTTTGTCTTTCAGCAGAGTGCCCCGATGAAAAAGAAAGATGCAAATAGCTACGTCACGCGTCGTCGTGGATGGCGTTACCTATAATTTATTTACACCTTGTATGTAAATGTAACGTGTGATTTGTTGCAGGTGAGCGAGATCTCGTTCTCTCTGCCGGGCCTGCTCATCATCGACACCCCAGGGCACGAGTCGTTCAGTAACCTGCGCAACCGCGGCTCCTCGCTGTGTGACATCGCCATCTTGGTAAGTGTGATGTGCACCGACCGATTTCGGTCAAGAACTGGGGCCGGATACTACAAAGCGAATCGCATGATATTGCGAGAATCATACCCCTAGTTCTGCCAGGCCCCCAATTCTCGCGCTATCGGGATCACCTACTTAGTCGAGATATCGGTTTTGATACCGCCTAAATCCGTCGAAAACGATCTCGATTTATATTTATTTCGATTGAAAACGGGCCGAGATATCTCGATTGGTCGAAAGGCTTGTCGAAAGAATATCTTTTTCTTGTTTTTGATAAAGATTTCGGTATCTCAAAATCGATATTTCGACCATGGATATGATCTCGCTAGCGCCAAAATTGCCCCACTTGATTTACATTTATTTCAATCGAAAACGGGTCGAGATATCTCGGTTGGTCGTAAGGCGGGTCGTAAGAATAGCTTTTTTGTTTTTAACCGAGTTATTCGGTATGCCGAATCGATATTTTGACCATGGAGATGATCTCGATATTGTCCCCCTGCCCTGCCTGTATATTGACCAATCCATCTCCCCAGGTAGTGGACATTATGCACGGCCTCGAACCACAGACCATCGAGTCAATAAACATGCTGAAACAGAAAAAGACACCGTTCCTAGTCGCACTGAACAAGATTGACCGACTCTACGACTGGCAGAGCGCTCAACGGAAGGATATAAGGGATATATTGAAGATTCAGCAGCCGAACACTCAGTTGGAGTTTGAGAAGAGGACGAAGGATGTGGTGCTGCAGTTCGCTGAACAGGTGGGTTTGAGTTTTGAGAGATTGATGATAGGTTGAGTTGAGGTTTTTTTTTTGGTTAGGATTTAAGTGTGTATTGAAAATTTACTGAGTACTGGAGACGACCAAGGGCTTGGTTTATGTTTCCGTCAAAACTAGCCGCATCGACGACGGTTCGGCTTAAATATATCTAATATATAGATAAGTTCCCCTTTGTATATGTTTTTCAACAATAAATTATCTGTTTATGTAATTTTAGTAGGTAGGTACTAACGAAATATAAATTTCGTACCTGGCGAGCAGCAAATAATGTATGTTACATCTCAAGAAATCGCTTAGGCCCAAATGTCCATTTCACCAAAATGTCTATGATCAAAAATGTTTACCTTATTACCATATTGACCACTTTCCCGAGAAAGTCCACATTCTAACAATGTTTACATTCCCTTGAAGATTACATTCCCATAATAACCACATTTCCAAAAAGTCCACTTTCTCACAATGTTTACATTCCCTTGAAGATTACATTCCCATAATGACCACTTTTCCAAAAAGTCCACATTCTCACAATGTTTACATTTCCTTGAAGATTACATTCCCATAATGACCACATTTCCAAAAAGTCCACTTTCTCACAATGTTTACATTCCCTTGAAGACTACATTCCCATAATTACCACTTGCCCAAAAAGTCCACATTCTCACAATGTTTTCATTCCCTTGAAGACTACTTTCTCAAATTGTATTGTAGCTCCAAATTGCAGGAAAAAGGTCTGTTCAATATAATTCAGTTTTCGGGTCGGGCCTAATCTAGGAATGAAGCCTGAAAATCAAGATTCAGCCGGTCACAACTCACCATTCGCCCCCAGGGTCTGAACGCGGCGATATTCTTCGACAACCCGGACCCGCGCACCTACGTGTCGCTCGTCCCCACGTCGGCAGTCACCGGCGAGGGCATGGGCAACTTGCTGGCTATGATCGTGCAGGCGTGCGAGGGGCCGCTGCACAAACGACTGGTCTTCTCGGATCAGCTGTTAGCGACTGTACTTGAGGTTTGTTCGGAATCCACTGCATCATCGGCGATAACCTCTATGGCGCAGCGGTTCTGGCGCTGCTTACCATGCGAGAGGTCCAGGGTTCAATTCCCGGCTGGGGATAAAGAAAAACAAAAAATAGCCGGCCAAGTGCGAGTCGGACTCGCGCACGCAGGGTTCCGTACCATTTATCTATAAAAACGGCAAAAAAACATGTCTGTTGTATGGGAGCCCCCTTTGATACTTATTATAATCTGTTTTTTAGTAAGTATTGGTTGTTATACCGGCAACAGAAATACATAATCTGTGAAAATTTCAACTGTCTAGCTATCACGGTTCATGAGATACAGCCTGGTGACAGACAGACAGACGGACAGCGGAGGCTTAGAAATAGGGTCCCGTTTGGCACCCTTCGGGTACGGAACCCTATAAAATGGGTCTGGGATGTATAAATGTTTGTAATGTAATGGTTTCCACGACACAGGGTATCCTAGTGAGGGGCCAGAAGGAATGTACATGTGCCTGTATGTTAATGTTTGTTTAGCTTGTTTCCGCCTACAGCTGGGTGTAGGCACAGTATACATATAGAACAGTAGTAAATCAGAGGCCGTTTAGGAGCGTTCGTTACCTACTTTCGCTAGATTCGCAGGGCTGTGTCACGTCTGTGGCTTGGCATACCTACCTAAAATACTAATTCTGCTTTTAAGTAGGTACCTATGCAAAGTATTTCTGTTACAGTTTAATAGACAATATTGTTTACACAAAGTAATAATATTACTTAGGTACCTATGTGTTTCTAGTTTCCCACTTCATCGAATATTTTAATACTTACCACTATACTACTCGGTTATATGTAAATAATATACCTCATTGACCTAACGCAAAACTAAAAAACCTTACTAATTATCACCCATTCACAAAATAATACTTAACTATTTGATGTTTAATTCATATCATAATGTTTCGTGTGTGCGTTTACATTTCGTTGTGGAAAGTTACTTACTTCTCGGGATCCTTTGGTACCTTTATGGAAAAAGTTATCCAACTCTGGATTTGTCCGTGTTATTAAGGTATCCATTTACACAACAGTACACACGTTTCCGAAAAGACGACGACGATGACATACTGGTGGCGGTAACGAGTGAGAGCGAGCGAACACGGCAACGGCGCGGCCCCGATTGAAGCAGTCTCCAACATTCCCGAAGGCTATGTGTGCGTGCATACCGAACACGCGCGCATGTGTGCAGCCGTGCGATGTACCTTTGTTCGATGATTATCTACTGTCTATAATAATACTGTGGTGTAGGCCTCCTTTTTGTGCAAACTTATCCGGTCTTGTGCCAATGGAATCCAGATTTTCCCCGCGGTATTAGTAAAGGTGACCCCCCCGCAGGTGAAGGCGATCTCCGGCCTCGGCACGACAATCGACGCGATCCTCATCAACGGCACGCTCCGCGAGGGCGACACGGTAATCTGCGCCGGCACCGACGGGCCGATCGTGACGCAGATCCGCTCGCTGCTGATGCCGCAGCCCATGAAGGAGCTCCGGGTCAAGGTAATGATTCAGCGGTGACAAGGTTTCAATCTGCTCTGGAGGTCAGGTCGAATGGAAGGTCAGGGTCAAGGTCAGCACATGTAAAAGCTCCGGGTCAAGGTAATGCTGACAGTGGTCACGAGGTTTCAATCTGATCTGGAGGTCAGGTCGAATGGAAGGTCAGGGTCAAGGTCAGCGCATAAAGGAGTTCTGGGTCAAGGTAATGCTGACAGTGGTCACGAGGTTTGAATCTGCTCTGGAGGTCAGGTCGAATGGAAGGTCAGAGTCAAGGTCAGCACATAAAGGAGTTCTGGGTCAAGGTAATGCTGACAGTGGTCACGAGGTTTCAATCTGCTCTGGAGGTCAGGTCGAATGGAAGGTCAGGGTCAAGGCCAACAGCGGTCAGGGAACGTGACCCATTTATTGCCATGTTTGACAACCCTACCCCCAACCCCATGACATAAATACAACGCGGCCATTTTGAATGAGAACATGGCTGACAGGCAATATCATAGCCGTGCTCGACTACGTAATTTCACTATGTTTTACTTAAATTGTCTTTTAACTCCATTCACATTCCATCACAGTTTGTCAACTTGGTTAACAAACTAACTAGATAACAAATACTATGTTGCAGAACGCGTACATCGAGCACAAGGAAGTGGTGGGCGCGCAAGGAGTCAAGATAGCGGCCAAGGAGCTGGAGAAAGCCATCGCGGGACTGAACCTGCTGGTCGCGCAGAAACCGGACGAAGTTGATATATTAAGGTAACTCTTATGTCTTATGTATTATTGGTAGTGATCGTATTTTCGGATGCATATTTACCTAAAGTTTGTTTCGCTGTATGGAAGCGGCTTCTTAATATAATTTATCTCAATAAAAGAACCCGGGTAAAAGGTATGGCAACGATATTGTGTAACTTATTGAATGCATATTTATTTAGTGTTAATATCAGATCCCTGATTCATATATGTATGTGGTATGTAAGGGTACAAGAGTGTTTAATTAAGTTAAGTGTGTGTGTGAAATTAAGTTTCCATAGGTATTTATTTAGGTATGCAGTTACAAACAAGCCTTATTGTCACTGCAATATGTGGCCGGCAACTATTGGTGTCTTTTTCTAACATGTGAGTAAGTACACCAATAGTTGCCATGTGAGTAAGTACACCAATAGTTGCCATGTGAGTAAGGACACCAATAGTTGCCATGTGAGTAAGGACACCAATAGTTGCCATGTGATTAAGGACACCAATAGTTGCCATGTGAGTAAGGTCACCAATAGTTGCCATGTGAGTAAGGACACCAATAGTTGCCATGTGAGTAAGGACACCAATAGTTGCCATGTGAGTAAGGACACCAATAATTGCCATGTGAGTAAGGACACCAATAGTTGCCATGTGAGTAAGGACACCAATAGTTGCCGGCTACATATTGCAGTAGAACCTGCCCCGTCTAGGAGCACCGTATAACAAATGTCTCTCTCAGGGAGGAGTGCGCCCGCGAGCTCAAGTCCGCTCTCTCCTCGATCAAGCTGTCAGAGCGCGGGGTGTACGTGCAGGCGTCCACGCTGGGCTCGCTCGAAGCGTTGTTGGAGTTCCTGAAGGCCAGTAAAATTCCCGTGAGTACACTAGGAGCTACATGCAGGGTAAAGGCCTGCGCCCCTCGGTGGGGACGCTAATGGGATATTTATTTACTTTACATCATGTCTCCACCCAACAGACTTCATGTTATAATGAGACAAACGGGCAGCAAGCCACATATACCTTAGGTTGTAATTCGATGTCAAAATTGTCATTAGGTTGCCATATAAAATGTATTTTTTTCTAATAGTAGATTACTATTTTGATAAACGCGGCACTTTAAAAATTAATTTATTGGTTGTCCATCAGATAAAAATGGGATTATTTGGCTGTTATTATAACAAACATACCTCTTGTTGCTAGGTCTTCTTTCCTCATCATCAGGGATCGGATCGAAGGTGTGAATTTACCTAAAGTTTGTAGTCGGACATGACAAGGAGCAGTTACAACCACTTGAGTTGAGTTGAAAAAATTACTGCACCTTTTAATTGCTGTCTGTATGAATATTTTATTTACCTCGCTTGAATGATGTAAAATACAATACTCAGTCATTTTTACGAAAAATTGAAAAATAAAAAACTTATGATTTTTTTGGGAATCAGCAGTTTGAAAATGTTTATAGTTCGGTGTTTCAAATGTAAGGAACATGTAAAACTAATAAAAACAAACTACAAACTACAAACTTTAGGTAAATTCACACCTTCGTTCCGATCCCTGCTCATCATCATCATCACATCCTATCACCTTTCAGCAGGGGTATAAGAATCAGTACTGATTTCCATTTGTTCCGATCTTTGGCCATTTGCTCCAATTTCTTTCCTGAATTCCTGATTCGAAACGAAAAATTAGAATGATGAAACTAACTATCTATGTTGTTTCCCGGCAGTACTCGGCCATCCGGATAGGACCGGTGGTGAAGCGTGACGTCATGAAGGCGTCCGCCATGTTGGAGCACGACTCTCAGTTCGCGACCATCCTCGCCTTCGACGTCAAGGTAAATTATACTCTCATCAATAGACACATTAGAACTAGATCAACGGTAATATTGTTCTATGGTAGTAGATCTAGTTTAGTTCGGCTGAGAGATATGAATACATTTCTCCAATAACCGGCCAAGTGCGAGTCGGACTCGCGCACGAAGGGTTCCGTACCATCTATAAATAATCGGTTAAGTGCGGGTCGGTATCGCACACGAAGGGTACCGTACCATCGTACAACAAATCAAAAGCACTCAAAACAATAAAAAAATAAACAAAAAGAAAATTTAAAAAGTTTATGCCTTCACGTGATTTGAACCGACGACCTCCGGATTGAGAGTACATCATACCGCACCGGCTAACCACAATCATGTGGGTTGACGCGAAATATGCTATCATATTTAAATGTGTAGTATATGTGTCTATGACATGGTTGCTATGACAATAAATAAACAGTTTCAGTCAAGATCTCCATTTTGAAATGCGTAAGTGTATCTAAACACGTCTCTTGGATCGGGGCCCCCTTTAATTTGCAATATCTGTCGTATTTCAGTATTTGTGGTTGGTGCGGCAACAGATATACACATTCTGTGAAAATTTCAGCTTTCTAGTTATTACGGTTCGTGCAGACGGACCCGGTGACAGACAGGACGGACGGACGGACGGACGGACGGACGGACGGACGGACGGACGGACGGACAGACAGCGAAGTCTCAGTAATAGGTTCCCGTTTGGCACCCTTCGGGTACGGAACCCTAAAAAAGGGGCAGACTTCTGTGTTTTCACACAGTAGCGAAGTATTCTGCAATCGCTATTCTATTCTATTCTAGCTATTCCGCTCGACAGGTCTGGCCATTGGGATTACAAAATTACAGCATCTCTAAACTCTTGGCTAGTGGCTAGCGTAGTATTTTAATAGACATCTATCTTAATGGATAGACCTATCTAGCCTCTTGCACCCACAGTTAAGTAATGACCACCTCGTGCTAACCTCATCCACTGGTGCCCAGAGTGGTCTTAAAGATGTCTTTAATCTAAACTCGGACGCGATCAAATATTATCCTGATTTCTGTGATTCTTGATTCCTCTCCCCATTCTGTCACCAGATCGAGCGCGACGCGCAAGAGATGGCGGATTCTCTCGGCGTGAAGATATTCGCGGCGGACATCATCTACCACCTGTTCGACAAGTTCACGGCGTACCGCGAGGAGTTGAAGGCGAAGAAGCGGGAGGAGTTCAAGCATGTTGCCGTGTTCCCGTGCAAGCTGAAGGTGAGTGAGGCTGATTCGTAATTTTCGTAATTTCTTTATTGTACTCACATGACAGTGAAAATAGCTTAACATAGAAAAAATATGTACAAAGGCGAGCTTATCTCTAATAAGAGATTTCTTCCAGCAAACCATGTTGGGTAGGAGACGGAGATGATAGGTAATGGGAAGAATTGCGCGTACAATAAAACTATTCTAGTAGGTACCTATAATAGGTACATAGAAATTATTATTACACATATAAGAACCTATTGCTAAGGAATAGACTACATACACTGATTCATTGAATAAGTGAATTAATGAATGAAAATAAACGGGCTTTGGAAGATTTTCCAGGGGCAATTATACACGAATAACACGAAGAGATAAGCTTGCCTTTGTTCATGCCTTTTCTGTATTGTTTGTGTTTTTTTCTGATATGTGCAATAAATATATACGAAATACGAATAAGTACAAAGGTACGTGATTTATACAGAAACACTTTATCTGTGACGGTCGACATGTGTTATCGATAAAACGAAATACTACGTGAATATATGACTAACAATGTCGACCGGCACAGAAGAGATGGAGAAGTTCTAGGCGAATCGAGGAGTTGACAGCGTAGACGAAGAAAACGGATTCTTACCGTGAGTGTATCGAATATTGAGGCCGTGTTGCACGTTTGGAAACAAATTTAAATCGGCGCGGTACCAGTGCCCGTGACATAGTAGAAACGATAAGTAATAATAATATGTAGCCAGATGACATAGCGAGGATAGCAGGAAAGCAATGGAGACCGGGTTGAATGGCGTATACATCAGGAGGCCTTACTCAACGGTGGGTTCCCTGACAGACTGATGATGATGATGAATATGTAGCCCATTAATGTCTCCACCGAGGGGCACGGGCCATACTTGGATGCGAGTAAGCCACCCACCACGTCATGATAAAATACTCAGCGAAACTTATTAGCCTAACATTGCTATTAAAAAGTGTCTTCAAATACAAATATCAATGTTGTCGACAGATAATGCCGCAGTTCGTGTTCAACTCGCGCGACCCGATCGTGGCGGGCGTGATGATTGAGGCGGGCGTACTCAAGGAGGGCACGCCCATCTGTGTGCCGAGCAAAGAGGTTGGTAGTCTTTACAGTGTAAAATAATATTTAGACAACAAAACTACATGGTCGTTACCATCTTAGCGCATAGAAATCCAAAGAAGATAGATAGATAGATAGATAGATAGATAAATTCATTTATTCACTGAAAAGGTACACACACAGACACATAATAAAAAAAAATATAGAATAAAACCTGGAATAACATAAGAAGAAAAACACAAAACAATTTACAAATAAATAATCATTTTCACTGTGGTATTGTGAATGTACCGCGACAATGAAATGGCCCTGACTCAGCAATGTCACAGACGAATCTGTGACGCTGGTATTCTTTAGGGCCAAATACGGACGAGACAACAGTATGCTCGAGTACACATTATAATATACATTAGTATTAATTAATTAATAATAAAGAAGGGCGATGCAGTACTTTACTCTTCGGTGTATTTTCTTAGACATAAGTAGATATATACAGTGTGTACAGTGTGCACAGTGTGGCACATCATTCTGAGCAACTTTCACTATGAAACCGATTTGATCAGAGCAACTTTAATTTTCACTTCTCTATACAAATCCGCTGACCGCAAATGTATGGAGCAGTGAAAAATTAAGTTGCTCTAATCAAATCGGTTTCATAGTAAAAGTTGCTCAGAATGGTCTCCCTAACAACCCCCTAAAATATGACTACACCCTGTAGTTTGCGGCCTCCTCTAAGATTCCTTGGTTCTAAGTGAACTGTGACCTCTCTATTTCGCATAGGCTTAAGTGGGTTGAAAGAGAGTGGTGACAGTTCGCGAAGAGACCAAGAAACTTGGCGCGTATTGTACAGCCATTTAACTCGGTACTGTAGAGATTGTTCCTCAGGATAGATGGATATATGAATCATAAACTTCAACGTTCTGTGCCGGTTTTAATCAGAGACTATATATCCAATTGACTGCGCCTGCGGGGGAATGCGGCTCGACAAACGTTTGTTGTATTCAACAAACGTTCGCATACGCAACCTATGTACGATGACGGGTCGCCAGACAGTTTCGCAGCGGCTGACCAATCACAGCTCTCTTACCTCGTCCCCTGCCGCCCGTAAATTGGGTTGTGTTTCAATTTCAAAGGAAAATGTATCTATGCGCTCTCCACTGGATAAGTGCTCCTTGGTTTTAATAAACCCATTATCGCACATTTTTGAAAGATTACCAAAATTACGTCGATCTTTTGTCCTTGAAAGGAAAAAATGGAATATTATAGGAACTTATATAATATAGGATCACTTCGTTGTCTACAATGCTACATTTTAGGGAATTTCAACTTCAGGTAACCCAGAAAAGTTCGATGTTCTTTCATTTTGGGGAATTTGTCTGACCTCCCAAGGACGAAAAAACATCCTAGTAGAAACCACTCAAACAAATCCTTTCAATACGGCACGGCGGCATGCACTACAAAATGTATTTCGGGTGTACTCCGAAGCTGCTCTCTTTGACCGAGTATCGGCGTTCTGTCAAATTAGGCGGCAGGTGGCAAGGCGGCGAGATCAAAGGGTAACACAAACTAAATGAATGGACTTTTAGAATTTCCCCAGCATTGCACACATCATTTTTTTTATTTCCCCATCTGCCCCCGGATTCCGGTGTACATACGAGAGGCTAACCTCTTTCTGACAATCCAACACCCGCTTTAAAAAATGCCAACATTCCTTTTCTCAAAAGTGACGAAACAAACTTCGCACCCGCGTTTATCCAGTTATCCAATACTCCATTTTGTCGTAACAGATGGTTATCCCATCGCCGCCTCAGTTAGGCTTCCCGATATTTCCATCACAGTTATGTCTTCCTCTCCATCATAACTCCATTCCTGACATTATCCAACTACCAAAGAGCTTGATGCGCCGCCGTAATACCTTCCATTCGACGGTCTATTCAAAAGCAACCGTTTACCATCCGCTGTAGGTCCATATTGCAGTTGAACAGGGTGAGATGCAGTATTGATTTTCCGGGAGGCTGTGTGCAGGTGGTGTGGGGAAGCTAAATATAGTCCAATCTGGAGCTCTGTCCGGGAAATGTAACACGGTTCGGGACGTAGGTTTTGCTACTGTAGCAAAAAGGTTGTAAGGAAACTCAAAAGTAGTTTAGTAGCTCAAATCTGCGTCTTGAAATAATTATTCTGATTCATTTTAACTGGTTCACTCTCAGAAGCACACCGGTCGAACAACCGAACAATGGAGAACAATAGATACATAAAGGGATGGGGTCCACGAAGGGGTTAAAATCAAATTACAATCGCTTTAAATGACAGCTTTTAGCGAATTACCTTGTTGATGCGAGTCAATTTGAAGTTGGCGAATAAGTTTAAAATCATCAATCAGGTTCCTTATTTTGCATTTGATGAATGGTGATACTTGTTTCATGAGGAATTAAGAAAATTAACAGGAATTAGTAGTAGACATGCCGCTCCGCTTCTAAATCTCATTGCATGAGATGACGTCGTAGAAGCAAAAGGCGCATTGGCAAAAAGTTGATACTTACGGCACTTGTCTGCGTTTTTAGGGTTCCGTAAAAGACACTCCAAAGTTTGTAGTCAAAAGTAAATACTCCTACGTCCAAACGCAATGGACTTCTACGTAGTACCACAGGGTGCTCTGCTCATCCCATACAAATAAGATACATACTTCTAAGTGGCGCTAATCTTAGCTAATCTTCGCTAATCTTCCATATATCTTAGCGCCATCTCGTGGTATTTGCAATTTTTCGATGGTGCTGCACCAAGCGATAATGGCCTCGAACTAAAGAAGCTTCCGTAGCATCTCAGTTTACGTCAGTGTCATATTTTGTTCTTGGTGGTCTATCTGTATAAGTACAGTATTATAGTATCTGTTGTGGTAGTACTATTATCTCTTCTGTGCTTCTACCTAAAGTCCAGCGTTGTCATCGCGTCCATGTCACTAAGCGGATATTGCGCTCCCGGTGTATCCAGGGGTATGATTCTCGTGCATTCGATAAACGCCCCAGGCCCAGTTCATGTGTGAACATTTAATAATCCTCGCTCGCCGAAAATTGAGTTAACAGTGGATATCGATCGTGAAGACCTCGGGGTGAAGGGGTGCATTAAGCATATTAAAATGTAGGGAGCGGCGAAACGCAATTTATCAGCGAGGCAGTGAGTGTCCGATGTGTTGTTGGACGGAAAATAATTTTAAACTGGGATGACTTTACTTTACATCTTAATAAGATTCCGAACATGCCACATACTATTTAGGATTCTGCCTGTTTGACCATGAATTTGGTTACCTTAGGATACGCGTTGGGCATTTTTATCTCTCCGAACAAGAAAAGAGAGGGAGGTCCTTCATACAGGGTGCCCCGGCTATCCCTCATGAAAGATTCCTCACGATATTTTTCTTTGTTTCTTTCGGTTTAGTGCCGATTTTTCCAACCTTAGATAACGTTTATCTGAGGCATTTGACATTTCACACGTGTAAAATAAACTTATCTGATCTGGCTGTTTATACGTCTCTTGAGAGATCTAAGTTTCTTGAAAATATCTAGAAATTACCGACTATAGGCTCATTTTCGAAACAGACTACTCGGAATTTGATTGCAATTTTCAAATGATAACTTCAAGCAAGACTTCAACGCACATTTTTCAATCGCTAGTAGATATTTAATGATGATCTCTGGAGGCCGATTCTCACCCATTAGACTCTCAATGCGTATTCGACAAAGGGGCGGGGCGGGGCGGCGCCCCTTTGTATAATTCGACTTTGCTACAGAAACGAGAATTGGCCTCCTGGAGCCCTAAACAGTACTGCCCTGCTTTTTCGTTTAAATAGTAGGAAGAAGCAGTACAGAGTAGTGATCCCCGACCGTCCCGCAGTTCGTGGAGCTGGGCATCGTGACGTCGCTGGAGCTGAACCACAAGCAGGTGGAGTCGGCGCGCAAGGGGCAGGAGGTGTGCATCAAGATCGAGCCGATACCCGGCGAGTCGCCCAAGATGTTCGGGCGGCACTTCGATGAGACCGACTTTCTGGTCAGCAAGGTGAGTGGGACAGAGAGGTCGAGGGCGGGCCCTAGCCAATCGGAACTTAGAATTTCATCCTTAACTTATTTTTAGAGGAAATAAAATAAAATAAAAAACCGGCCAAGTGCGAGTCGGACTCGCGCACGAAGGGTTTCCGTAAAAAAAGACACGTTAGTTGTATGAGAGGGAGCCCTCCTTAATATGAAATTTCTTTTGTTTTTTAGTATGTCTTCTGTGACCAATCACTACACCACATTTAGGTAGGTACCTACGAACTCCAATATTTCCTGTAAGGTTGTCGGAACATGAGAGAATTCCCGGTAATACAGAATCGCATCAGTCGCATGCACTCGCAGGTATTTCTGCATGATTTCCCGGGGTTCTGAATGGTTCCCGGAAATTATCTGCCCCAGTTTATTGGCTCTCTGCAACATCGATCCCGCCCGGCCGTTGAAGATGACGTATGAAGAAGGGTGTGCACAAACTACAATTTCACTAATTACGGACGAAATTGCTGCCTTTTAAAAGTGTAGGATTGTTGTTGGAGATGCTGAAACTTCAATAGGATTGTAATTTTACGTCATATATTTTTATAAGAATAGACTTGTGTCCTGCTAGTCAAAATAGATACTTTTTAGGTACTGTCAAAACGGCACTTTTGTTCCTGGGTTCTATGAAATAGCACTACGTGACGTCCGTCATACATAAAAATTTCACAGTGTGCGTCATACACATGTGGCGTTTGGTATCAAATGCTGTCTGTTTTTTGCACAAAATTGACTTTATAAAATACAACTGCTGGAAATATACAATTCTGAGTTTGTCAAGCCATTTTGTACATAATGCTTCAATTCAGATTAAGCCAATAAGCACCACATTGGACTAATTATAATTGAAACAAAAAGTAAACTTTAGAAAAAACCGACTTCCACAAACCCTATTTGATTAGATTGAGTTTAATACAAACTGTAACCCCTTATCCCCCCACCCTTGGGGAATTAATTTTGTCAAATCCCATCTCAGTGCTACCCCACGCTACTAAGGAACCTCTGTACAAAGTTTCATGGCTCTAGGTCCACCGGTTTAGGCTATGCGTTGCCTGCCCGTCAGCCACGCATTGTATTTGTACCTAGTATTGAGCAGATCTGGTGGCCATATGTGGTCTTCATCAGCAGTTCCGCATCACAATATTATGCTTACCATGTGCATTTGCACGAGTTATTATGAAAAACACAAAAATCACTATAGGTCTGCCTATAATATTTGAAGAGTTCCCTCAATTTCTCCAGGATCCCATCATCAGATCCTGACCTGGTGTCAATGGGACCACCCTTGAGGTATTACCTATACGCCGAAAAAAGATTTGTTCAAATCGGTTCATAATTGGCGGAGTTATCGCGTAACAAACATAGAAAAAAAAAAAAAAAAACATACGGGTCGAATTGAGAACCTCCTCCTTTTTTGAAGTCGGTTGAAAATGAAGCAGAATGTAGAAGGCGAGTTTTCCCAAATGACATTCCTGTCTTTATTGGTTTATCTAGAGTCGGCATCTGATGAAGACCTCTGTGGTTTTGCGGTTGAGGCCGTTCTCGAATCCCGAATCGAATCCCGGATGGGGAGGAAGAAATAAATGTCTGGGTGGGGATGGTTGTTGTTGTTGTTCACGTATTTGAGACGGCATCAAGGTATCCTAGTGTGGGGAAAGAAACATTGTGTGTCCCTGTATTTTAATTGAGCATACAAGTTACAGCTACACAGTCAAAATGATGTCAACATACATCTTAACACATCGTCAATAACACAGAGTATCGATCTTATGTGCTCACCTATGTGCCTATATCTGATGCTGACCTTTCAGATAGAATTTCAGCTGGATACGGTTCTCGTCGATGACAGTCAATATCTAGTTAACAATGAATGTTCGTCATGTCAAACGAAGAGAACTAGCATTTAGTGCCTCCGAAAGGGCAAAGGCAACGCAGCTTCCTACATACATTAAAATATCACTAACAAACTATTCGCGGAAACAGCCTACGCTTGTTAAAGGCTAACTCCGCTCCCGGCATTTCCATTGACTCTGCAGTAATTGCTTCCACGCGTCCTTTGATAACGGCAGCACTTTCAATTCAACATTGAACACGAGACTTTTACTCTGTAAAGGTGAAATTGTAAAACTAGCTTTTTTCAAGATCACATAAAAACACGGCCTGCAAAGAAAGGGTTTTATAAGAATCCCTTGACAAAAGGCAGGAGATAATAGAAGGGAATAATTTAAACAAAAAGTAAACTTTAGAAAAAACCGACTTTCACAAACCCTATTTGATTAGATTGAGTTTAATACAAAGTGTAACCTCTTATGCCCCCCCCCCCTTGGGGAATTAATTTTGTGAAATCCCATCTCAGTGCTACCCCACGCTACTAAGAAACTTCTGTGCAAAGTTTCATGGCTCTAGGTCTACCGGTTTAGGCTATGCGTTGCCTGCCCGTCAGCCACGCATTGTATTTGTACCTAGTATTGAGCAGTTATGGTGGCCATATGTGGTATTCATCACAATATTATGCTTACCGTGAGTAAATGCACGAGTTATTACTAAAAATACAAAAATCACTATAGGTCTGCCTATAATATTTGAAGAGTTCCCTCGATTTCTCCAGGGTCCCATCATCAGATCCTGACCTGGTGTCAATGGGACCAATGGGAAGGTAAACCCTTTCAAACAAAAAATAAATTTCCAAATCAGTCCATCGGGGCACATACATAAAATAAAAAAAAAATAAAAAAAAACATCCGGACGAATTGTAAACCTCCTCCTTTCGATTTCGAATTCATAACCACAATTTCAGTTTCTTAAAGCCTTGTTTTATAAAACTTCTGCTATCTTTTATTTTATAATATTACGTAGTAGTGAGATGACTGAGATGAAAACCACCTATAATTGTAGGTACATAGTTTTGTCTGTAGGTAGACCAGCCCATTTGAACCGGTTTCTTACAGTAATCGGTTCTTCTAAATTTCGGAAAGCGAGCTTGTGCTATAATGTTTGAGTCGCATAAATTCACATTCTGTATCTGTAAAATTAATTCCGTTTGCCCAAATTGATGCTGTGAAAGGTGTTCGCCAACATCAAACTGACGTTGACCAATAATAACGCGATTACTCAACACGAGCCTAATTTAAAAGATTATTATTTGAAGAAGGAATCGAGATATGGAAGCAATCTTTTTAAATCCTCCTGAGTCCTCAATGTAATTTAGCGCATTGTTTCGATCATTGACTTCAAACCTACAGAACCTCATTTAGCGTTTATCTCAATAAAATTATTCTTAGCCAAAGAAAACTACTCGATTGTCATAACCTAAGTGCAGACTTATCTTGCGAGCACTCTTAAACCATTTCCACTTGTATTTTTTTTATCATACATTTTCTATTTTCCGTCCGCCATTTTATTTCACAAAGGTTGCTGTCGGTTGTCTCTTTGTAAAGCTTTTTTCTGATATTGAATATTTTCGCAGCACTAGTCGCAGCCCGGTAACAGTGCTGCAAAATCATCGGGTCATATTACGAGTCCTTAACATCCTTGCAGTGAGAATGGATATTCAATAGTTGTGCACCTTTTGTAATAATAAGCACATCGGACCTTCTACCGGTGTAGAAGGTCCGATGTGCTGCATATTACAAAAGGTGCACAAGTATTATGAACGTGTTAGTCCTTGCGTATTCCGGGAACCGGAATCAATACCAAACAAGACCTTCATAGCAATATGATGTATGCTAGTCTTGGTATTTAGTTACAAACTTTTCATTACAAATCAATAGCTGCCTGACTGAATTCGAATCAAAATTGTAAGAGTTACTGTTTCCTCAAACATTAATTGTCAGTTAACTGCTTTGATTTTGTTGTTGAATGGATTTAGTACTATAATGGTCCTGGCGTGTACTCTATAATTATCTTTATGATATCACTAAATATGCTAAGACTTGTCTAATTTCCATACTGCCCAAGAAACCCATAAATCTGAACAACCGTACACTGCCAATTCACAGATCCATTTGTGTTTAAACGAATTGAACTCTTCAATGACCATTTCGAAAGAAGACCTCAGCAATACGTTTAAATCCGTACTATTTATAAGACAATTTATGTGTCAATTTGCGGCCAGAAGCCCAGAACGGAGTAGACGATTCGTTCTCGTTGAGTGTCTGGGACGCTCGGCACGATTTAGCGGCTCGTCTGTTAGAACAGCATCGATCTCTAATCAGGAGCATTGGTTGAGTGAGCTGAATTTCGGACGAGGGCTCATAAATTCAGCAACAATGTACGTAAAGGCTGTTTTATTCTTATTGCCTCTCCTCTATTCTTCAGGCTGATTTGACTGTGAGTTTGGTGTTTAGATAAGGGGAAGCTATAATATGTGCCTTCAATGTTAGTCTTCGCCTAGCGCATCGTCTCTGGTCACCCTTCTTGTCCATTCCTGAGTATTGCTGAGCCACATCTACCACTCCTGTTTTACAATCGCGTATTATTATTATTATTACTTTTGAATGAGCCCCCACCCTATTGAAGAACGAGTAGGTACCTATTATTCCCCGAATTATGACAGCCTTTTGTTCCAAATCAAAGCGCTTCTTCCCAAAAACAACTTCAAGGTTTTGGATATTACTTAGTTCACCAGTTCACCGAAGTTCGATTTTCTGCTTTAAAGTGGCTCCCAATTAGGCAATCGTTCAAACCTCGCCTAATTGGGAGTTTACCCCACGCCTTTGACCGCTGACGTGTAATGAATGGATTGAATGGTGCACCACATTGCACAAGATATCGGCTATTTTAGCATCGCTCGACAAATGGCAGTGATTGGCAAGTCTAAAATTAGACTGATATGATGATAGATAACATTCAAATGCTTTGTATTATTGTGTTTTGCTGTTCTTATAGGAGTCATTGCGAGTACATGCGTGTTTTTATTAATCGTAGCATCAGGAAAATCCATTGTGAGTTGACACGAGGATCAGATCGCTTTATTGCTGTATGGGGTTCCATATTTCTTCAAATTCAAATTCTCTTAGCAACTTTCCAAAAGCTCAACGTCATGCAAGGCCAAAAACCTTGTACTTTTATTTCTTTTAGTGTGGCTTGATGAAATAATTCAATTCAATATAGGTAGCTACTCTATTGCACAAAATAACACATTTTACAATGGAAAGTGGTGAACACATGACAAAGGCGAGCTTATCTCTATAATAAAGTGATTTCTTCCAGCAAACCTAGGATGGACATGAAATAATTGACAACAGGTAGACCTAAGTGCACAACATCAAATGAGTTAGTTAAAACAAATAATGTTAAATTATGTTTTCGTTTCCTCTAGGTCTATATTGTACTACGATTACAATATAAAGTACTTACTGTCTCTCCATAACGACTTTCAAACACACCTAACCTGACAAAAATCGTCAACGCCTTTCCTCGGCTAAGATTCGAACCTCTGACATCCCCAACGCCTAATGCTCGACAAGTCTGCCAATAAGTTTACGCCGCATAAAAACTCGCCGCCATTCATGGCTAAGTACAGCATTGTGTGAATGCAGCCGCAACCCGTAGCCCGAATCAATGGGTGCGGCGCGCGGCAACCGTTGAATGGCGCCATTGATCGCGCGACCTGGTTGCAGCGGGGGCCGGGGGGCAGGGGCCGGGGTCGCCGGAAAACAACCGTTGTGTCGAGAAAATTCTATAGATACGTTTTCCCGCTTCGCCCGAAGGACAGAGTTGTAAGGGCGCTTGGCAGCTTTGAGAGTTGGTGGAAGGTTGCTTGGAATAGCTGGTATTTCTTTTCAATGCCATGAATGCAACTACTCGATAAGAGGAAAGCTGCTTTGTGTAGTTAAGCTATGATTAATAGAGGTACTGGTGGCTCTGTCTGACTCAATACTCATAAGTGCATACTCAAAAGCGCAGTCATTTGCTATCTTCCGTCGTCTCTCAAAGTGGGCAAATCTTGAAATATCCTGTATACAAAGCGAATGAACTTATTACGCTAGATATGTATTCTCACGATGTTATCAATAGGCGCTAATAGTTGCACGCTGTGCAATGTTTGTCAGTACAACAATCTGCATTTTTGATATCTCCGTCTGGCCCACAAACAAGACCTGCGGCGATAGGTTAGCCCCCTGTCAAGCAAAATTGAGAATTGAATATCTGGCTAAACGGGGGCACAACTGCCACACCATTTGGGATAAGACGTGACGTGACTTCTTTTGGCGCACAAAGTTAACTTTAAGGATTGCCTGTTTTCTACATTCGGTAGAGATCTCGAAGGTCGTGAGATATTTTCGGAGACGTGTGACGTCATAGGTAACTTTCGATGCCCACAACACGCGCGGTAAGTGTCGTGTCCACATCTAATCACGCCCACGTGGCATTACGTGCGTCTGACGGTACCCACCGACTCCGTTCTGTCTATATTGTGGTCCCACGCACTGTTGAGAAAGTTCTCAAAGTTTGTTTTATATGGACATGCTATTAATAGATGATGTTGCAAGGGATTAGAAAATAATAATGGACCGAGACGAAACACCATTGTTTACTTTAGTAATTCATGAATTGTTAGGATGTCGATGAAAAGTTTCATTAAGCAGATTCATGCTTCACTGCTCCAATTGAGCATATCGGAATCCATTGCACTTTGCCGAGCTCACAGTCGCAAATCCCTTTGTTCCATCTCGCGGCACGTGGCATGATCTCGGCACCATTCAGCCTTCAACTACCAATACGTCCACCAAGCTGCATTGTCACAAGGGATAATAAGATCCCCGGGTCTCGTGAGCCTGCGATCTACGTCATAGCAATAAAGTTGAGGCCATCCTGGCCCCCGCCTTCTTGCACATACCACAGCTTTAATGCAGTCACGTAAAGTCTACTTTACCACGGCTTGGTGCTGAAGGTTGCTCCGAGATGTCACAAACACAGGCGAGTGGTGCCAGCAAGTGAACACACACAGCACACATCCGTCGTGACCGGGTCAAGTCCGTTCTAGAAATGCTCCATTGATATTTTCGATGCTGCTTTTCATTGATAAAACGAGGGAGCAAGGTGGTGTTGCGAAATTTATGGCGGTTGTCGATGGTGCTTATATCAAATAATTGAAACAAAAAGTAAACTTTAGAAAAAACCGACTTCCACAAACCCTATTTGATTAGATTGAGTTTAATACTAACTGTAACCCCTTATCCCCCCCTCCCTTGGGGAATTAATTTTGTCAAATGCTATATCAGTGCTACCCCACGCGACTAAGGAACCCCTGTACAAAGTTTCATGGCTCTAGGTCCACCGGTTTAGGCTATGCGTTGCCTGCCCGTCAGCCACGCATTGTATTTGTACCTAGTATTGAGCAGATCTGGTGGCCATATGTGGTCTTCATCAGCAGTTCCGCATCACAATATTATGCTTACCATGTGCATTTGCACGAGTTATTATGAAAAACACAAAAATCACTATAGGTCTGCCTATAATATTTGAAGAGTTCTCTCGATTTCTCCAGGATCCCATCATCAGATCCTGACCTGGTGTCAATGGGACCACCCTTGAGGTATTACCTATACGCCGAAAAAAGATTTGTTCAAATCGGTTCATAATTGGCGGAGCAATCGCGTAACAAACATAGAAAAAAAAAAATTAAAAAAAAATACATACGGGTCGAATTGAGAACCTCCTCCTTTTTTTGAAGTCGGTTGAAAATGATAGGATAACTTCATACTTCAAAGAACTTTTACAAGTTATTACTAATTCTACATCAATTTACCGGTCACTTTAATGATAATAGTAATATGGCATGATTCATATTACGGCCAATTACCAAAAAACAAACTGTCACCAAGCTAAAGCGCTACCTGTCAAAATAATATACCGAGAGGCATTCGCAAATCTCATGAGAGCTGCGCGGCCCACCGAATGCAATCGCCGAAATTCAGTGACATTCCGGGATTGTCTTGCAGCCCTAGCCCATTCATAATGCTGTGCTATAAATAGACGGGCGCTGTTTCCCGGAGCCAGCCCAGGCAGTAGGGGCTGCAGCGAGGTCGTGGGGCCAAGGGGCTTGTTGACCCACTTCCAGCTTATTGGCCTATTTTCCATATGACGTCATAACCCCCATTCACCCCGGAGTGCTCAATCGATGCGCCTTAAACTGGGCCATCCTGAATGAACCACTCCCGTGAATGTAACCTGCGGTTCTATTTTTAGCAGCGCTGACCCGAAGGCGGTCTTAACTTGGTCGCGATCGTCGCAGCCTCCGATCCAGTTTCGGCGGATGTGACGTAGCCCGCAATTAAGCTACGAGCCCCGGTATTAATTAAGCCGATGAGTCGATGCAATATAATTTATGTTACAATCTGACGGGCCTCTTCCGCGAAACGTTAAATATTCTCGCGTTGAACATTCATGGAAATTGATTTATGTGACAATCGTGCCCCTTTTATGGTTGGAAAATAATTGGGCTGCGTTTTTTGGTTAATTGAACTTGTCGCAGTAACAGAAGCGCTTATTATCTGTGAGCTGGACCCGGCCAACATTGATGGCAGGTAACTGCAAAGTTGCGATTTTGTTTGTCATATTGGTGAAGTGACAAAGTAGTGGCCTGTGGCTGATTACCATTGTGCTTGTCAGGTAGATTCGGTTCCGCGTACTCGCTGATGCATGATGCTCTGTCGATTCATAGAGCGTAAATTATCGATTCCATGTATTGCGAGGGATTGTCTCTATTCTTGGTGGCGCTTCAATAAGAATTGGTTGCAGAAGGTATATTGTTTACAGTAAAAATAATGTACATGTTGTGAATAACTTGCAGCTTCAAAAACTTTTAAATTAAATAATACCCATTATCTGGCTGCTTCTGGCTGTTTTTAGTCAGTTTGAGAATGTCAATGATAACTACTTTTAACTCGAAATGTTTACATTTTAGTAGCATTTCGTCCATTTCGCTTCTCGTTAGCTTCACGTCCCGCTGTAATCTTTCTACCATAACCCTTCTATTTTAAAAAGAAAACCAGAGCGTTGCATACATACATACAACATCATATTCATGCCCGGTTTCCTGGGCGCTGATTAAAGTTAACAGGTTGGTTAAATCAGCTTCAGCCAATCAGGAGCCGCTATTATTCAAAATGATGGAACGTGATTGGCCGAAACTGATTTAGCCAACCTGTTAACTTAGTCAGCGGCAGGAAACTGGGTGTTAATCAATCAAATTAATCAGCCCACAATTTACCCACTCCTGGGTACCTTTACTATTATTTACCACGCCAGCTATGGCGATGATGTCCTTCCACATCATATCCATAATGATGTTTTTATTTCCAGATCTCGCGGGCGAGTATCGACGCGTGTAAGGACTACTTCCGTGATGACCTCATCAAGACCGACTGGCAACTCATGGTGGAGCTGAAGAAGCTCTTCGAGATCCTCTAAGCCTCCAGAAACCGTCTGGTATGCCTCCAGTAGTCACTTCACTGTCAGGGCTGTCCCGTTCTCTCACCGTGTCGCTTGTTTATTGTCGTGTTCCTGGAACAAATAACCGTGTATTAGGGTTTATGAAGGACCCGGCTCCTTCTACTTTTATCGTAGATGCTGGATAATTAGGAATGATTTTGTCAACTTACACTTCCAAGTCCTCTGTTTATCAATGTCTGTCAGAATATGAAATCGCTCAAAATCCTTAGTTGCCGCAATTAAAGGTTGCTGCAAAACATTGTCCTCTGCTGTCCTTCCGTACGGCTAGGTACCTTTGTTTAAAAAGATATACGTATTCTAGACCCGATAATGTCTTGAAATCCCTACCGTGGTACGTTTTTGTTAATCACTTGCAGAATCTCGCGCAGGTTTTTATTGCAGTTCGGTTAATTACTTCTCTAGATCTGGACAATATAGGGGTACATGATAAATAAATAATAATTATGGCTGTATGTCTCGTCCGTTGAGTGATTTATTTATTATTTGTGCCGTCATCAATGTTACCATTTGAATGAAATTTCATGATGTAAGTTTTAGTATTTTATCGTACCCCTATTTTTGTTCGGAATTCCAATTTGTACAATAAGTACTTAACGGTTTATATTTGTATTTTATTTTATTACATTAACCTATACATAACATGTTTCCTGTTTATATGTTGCTACTATCAACATTAAGGTATCTTTATGTTGGAGCAAACATGGTAAGTAATGCCAAATTAGAATAATAAAACATAACGAGTAGTTACCTAATCAAAATATCTAAATGTTAGAGATTCATGTTTCAAAATCATCTGTAAATATGTATCGTAAAGTAGCGTATGGTTTGAATAATTGAGGATTATATATTGTTAATACAAACATAATGTGGTCAACATTGTAAACTCTGTGTACCTTATTATCAATGATGTCTATACTTAGTGGCAAATTTGGTATTCTCAGAAAATCTTTAGGTAGATAGGTATCAAGTTGAAGCAAAACATCATTAAAATGTAGTGATTATAGCGATTCTTGATACGTAAACAACTTATAACTTGCTACTTAAAGTAAGCGCTCAATCATATCCCTCTTCAACTCCTAGAAAACCCGAGAATTCCATATTTCAAGTATTACAGCTAAACCAGAAAAGATCCATTCCCGTTACAGGTCATGAATTATCTGGGAGTGCCTTAGTGCAATAATCGATCTCAACCGCTGACGAATGTGTTTTCTTGAGGTTTTGAGGCAATATTAGTTCAACGGAGGGCGCTTTTATTTAAATCTTATGGAAGAAAACTTTATTCATAAATCTATACTTACATATAACTGCCTGTACATGATTTTATTTTCAAAACTACTTTACCAACCTAACATTTACCGGATAATTTCATTGGTCTGACTCGAGCTGTAAAGATGTAAAGTAGGTACTTATTTATTGTGGCAAGTATTTCAATATGCTGGTCATGATAAAGTGCGTTTCGTCTATCTGTTCCCTTCGTCGTCGTTAAGCTGTTAGCAAGGAAACCAGTGTCGCTAAATAAATAAATAAACTCCCAAAATTCGATAAAAGTTCATAAACAATGCCCATAGTCTATACTTGTGTATAATTTACGTAAGTATTTCGTATTAAACAGTCTAAGGGCCATATTTCATTAGGACAAGTCGCGCAACCAGTCTCGCGCCACCAACAAAATGTATTACCCGGGTTGCGCGACCATGTGACCATAGTGTCCTAATTACATATGGCCCATACAACTGCATACATTTTGTTGGTCGCGCTACCAACAAGACACCAAAAATGAATACTGTAAAATGGGCCCTATTTCATTTGGACACCATGGTCTCACTTGACATTAAAATTAAGGGAAATTTAGTTTTCATTTTCTTGCAATATAAATTATCAGAAGTCTTGGTGTCTTTACGCGCGTCAGGGGACAGCGAATGGAACAGTTAGATGAAACGCAATATCCTTAAATGAAACACCTACTGATCGTGGAAATGTAGCTTTACAGATATTTCAGTTATTTCTCATCCAATGTAAACTGTGGTTTTCAGATAGGTACAGTCACCATCAGATTTATCCTAGCGGTGGAGGTGCTCAATTATTTCTGAGCAGCATTCAATTTCAATCAGTAAAACATCAGAACATCCAATTTGTCATAAATACAAGAACAGCCAGGGTGATCATAAAGATCTAAACATTTAAGAAAAACATACCGTAAGTTGTATGGTAATACAGTTGGTTTCATTCGACGGCGACGGTTGCAGGATGTATTTAACGCGGAAGAAGGTTATACGAAGCAACGAATTTAAACTGTATGACACCGACTTACGGTATGTTTTCCTTAAATGTTCAGATCTTTATATCACCCTGGCTGCTTTTACATTTATGATTATGACAAATTGGATGTTCTAATGTTTTTGTGATAACTGCTCAGAAATATTTGAGTACCTCCACCGCTACGATATAACTGATGGCGACTGTACCTATACAATTATGCAGGTATTTTGATAAGTAACACCTTGTGAGTAGATTATCGGGACCTACATAGTCCACACTGACGGCACGGAAGGTTGTAATTTTTAAGTAGGTCTTTTCCCTTTGTGAAATGCTTTGTATTATACTTTGTATAGACGGAATCGGACATATTCTTATATTGAGAAGATTTTATTAAATTACTGAAAATTTTACTTGTATTTAATTTTTTGGATTTCTTATAGATATAAGTTCTTTAACACATCCGTAAGAAGTCAGGCTTTGGAACAAGCTTCCCAGTGCTATCAAGGACAGTCCTTCACTCAACATTTTTTAAAAACGCTTGAAAGAACACTATCTTTCTCTACCATAACATGCTTAATTTTCTATTTATTTACGTATTATTTGATTCGTATTGTTATGTTATATGTATTTATGTACTTATTAGTAAGTAGTCTATTAATATAATATTTATCGTTGTGCTCATAATATGTAGGTCTACCTTTTAATAAATTATCCTCTCCATCCTAGTTTTGCTGGAAGAGATCTCTTTTTAGAGATAAGCTCGCCTTTGTACATGTTTTCCCAATATTAAGGTCTGTAATTGACCGAGCGAGCGAAGCGTCTCCGTTTCAGGTTTGGGCAAAAATGCTTTCGTATGTCCGGTTGTTCTCCTCTACAGGTCGCATTTATGAACCGATTCTCGTGAAATTTTGTGAGCAGGTTGGAAAAATAAATAGAATTTTTTACTCGAGCCAGTTTTTTGATTTTTTTCAAAATGGCGGAGAAAAAAAATCGCTACAACCCAAACGGCTCGATGGATATTAACAAATGAGGTGTCGTTGGATTCGTAAAGACCATGAGAGTGAAACAGATGAGCGAGCGAAGCGAGCGAAGCGTCTCCGTTTCAGGTTTGGGCAAAAATGCTTTTGTATGTCCGGTTGTTCTCCTCTACAGGTCACATTTATGAACCGATTCTCGTGAAATTTTGTGAGCAGGTTGAAAAAATAAATAGATTTTTTTACTCGAGCCAGTTTTTTGATTTTTTTCAAAATGGCGGAGATATGGGGTTTTAAAATGTAAAAAAATCGCTACAACCCAAACGGCTCGATGGATATTAACAAATGAGGTGTCGTTGGATTTGTAAAGACTATAAGAGTGAAACAGATTATATAATTTTAGTAAAAAGTCAATAGGTTGTATAAAAGATCGCGAAATGTAGTTTACAAAGTTATTGGTGCGGCTACTTTCATACTGCATGTACGTAACCAGGTACATTCATAAGTTTGTATGTGTTATTGAAAGAAAATTATTTGGGTTATTTTTTTATGTGTGTTAGCAGTTCAGCTTTCCCACCGACATACTCGCGAGGTCTACGGCTCACAGAGCCACTAGTATGTTTTTTCTGTGCAATAAAGTATAAAGTATAACTACAACTATTCCATACAAATTAATAAGACCTAAGCTTGGCGTGGTAGAGAAGAGGCCTATATAATACCCAGCAGAGGGTGGGTGTGGGCTGATTGACGATGGTGAAGCTATATAAGTATCCTGTTCCAGATAGCGACATACTTTCAGTTGAAAAATGGTAGAGCGTCATAAATTGATCGTTACATACTACGTATAGGCTAGTGTTGCCGCTCGATAGTGCCCTATCGATAGCCTATCAATAGACTATCGATTGTTGACGTCACAACGATAGTATCGATACTATCGATAGTATCGATAGTATCGATAGCTCTTTTTTAGCAATACTATTGATGAGCAACAATACTATCGATAGTATCGATAGTATCGATCGTTGAAAAATAATAAACTATCGATAGTATCGATACTATCGATAGTATTGTTGCTTATCAATAGTATTGCTAAAAAAGAGCTATCGATAGTATCGATACTATCGATAGGCCTATCGATTGTATAGATGATTTTGGCGTTTTACTATCGATAGTAAAACTATCGATAGTTCGGCAACACTAGTATAGGCACAGATTACTAAATAGTTAGGTACTACGTAAGTATAGGTGTCGCCATCCACGATGACGCGTGTCGTAACTATTTGCATATTTGTCTTTCAGCAGAGTGCCCCGATGAAAGAGAAAGATGCAAATAGCTACGTCACGCGTCGTCGTGGATGGCGGCACCTATACTATTGGTCCGTATAGTTGTCCTTAATTAAGATGGTGACTAAATAGTCTTGAGTCAACAGTTGCTTGCAGCTGCCATTAAGTCATACGCAGAATTACGAGTAAGTGCGTGCTGTCGGTCGGTGTTTCGTTGTTCGCAAAACCTTAATTAAATCATGCGGTATCATCGCTTTAAGTAAAGATTTAGGCTAGGAAAATGGTAGGATTTCAATTCAGTTCAGTTTTTTTTTATTGACCATAAAATCATACAGATTGCTTAGTCAACAACGTCAATACAATATTAATATTTTTGTGTACTACCGCCCCACAGTGTTTTATGAACCCTGTTTTTGTGTCATCCAGTTTTTTTGTCAAAATCGAATAGTTTTCATCATTTTAAACGCTTTAGTGAAACTCCGAAATTTTTATGCCTTCTAGTTTATTTTTAAAAAAATCGTAAAGTTTCACTTTATCCGGGTGCCGAAAATCACAAAAAAAATATAAAAAATCAAGTATGCGATATAATTGAATTTCTATAGCTTACTTAGAATACACATATTGAGACGTAAATTCAAGCAAAATTTCGAACATCAAATCTTAATAGATGACGAAATATTAATATTTTCCTCACTTTTCATTTTTATTTTTTATTTCCCGCATAACCCCGTATTAGAAAAAGATATTCAGTACATAAATAGTTCATGTACACTTCTATCATCATGATTAAAACTAGCATCTAATACCGCGTTATGCAGAAGTTATCATTAAATGTTTATTTATTTCAGGGTTGTCACTCACAATCCGGAAAAAAATAAACAGTTAACCGGATATAAAACCAGTACCTGATAAATACAATTTTAAATGTCCCAGGTATTATTATTATTATACATATGATCACAGTTGATCTAAATTAAGTATAATTAACAAATGTCATTTAGGTGGGTACATGATGATTGGAAGTACGTAATCATTAAATAACATAATGTCTTATTTTTGCTCTATAGGAAAATCGGTAATACTTACAGACTTAAATTTTGGTGGCATTAAAGACCTTATTTTATAGTATAATAATAAATATTAACTCCTACACTGGCACAAAGTGGCACAAAGGCACCGGTCGAACAATTTAACAATGGAGAACAAAATACATGTGTCTATGTGTCGGCCAGGGGGAAACCGTTCAAGCGCTTGTTGAACTCACGGAAAGAGGGTTCTGTACTTACATTTTTTTTAAACGAAATTGGCGCGGCGGCCATCTTGAATTGCGAAATGGACGTTGCGGTTGTCAAAACACGCGTATTGACTTTTTGAAGGATATTTTGGAAAAAAAATAATTAAATGTTAAATATTTTTGGAGAAAATTGAAAAAATTGACGAATTTTTCGTTTTTTTTTATAAATATTTTTTTTTGCTATTTTTATATTTTTATTTTATAGATTTCAGAAATTGTACGAATATATTTTTTTTTCTTTTTACGAAAAATTGAAAAATAAAAAAGTTATGATTTTTTTGGGAATCAGCAGCTTGAAAATGTTTATAGTTCGGTGTTTCAAATGTAAAGAACATGTAAAACTAATAAAAATAACCGGCCAAGTGCGAATCGAACTCGTGCACGAAGGGTTCCTTCCTATTATTTATAATAAAACGCAAAAAAATAAACAAAACACTATTATTATTTTTTTAGTATTTGTTGTTATAGCAGCAACAGAAATACATCATCTGTGAAAATTTCAACTGTCTAGCTACCACGGTTCATGAGATACAGCCGGTTGACAGACAGACAGACAGACGGACGGACGGACAGCGAAGTCTCAGTAAAAGGGTCCCGTTTGACACCTTTCGGGTTCGGAACTCTAACAAAAATTAACTGGTCAAACAAAAAAAAAACGAAATTAAACCGGTTAAATTCAAACCGGTTCAACTCAAGTGGTTGTAACAGCTCCTTGTTATGTCCGACTACAAACTTTAGGTAAATACACACCTTCGATCCGATCCCTGCTTACTACCTACCTACTTACTTTTTCCTTTGAACATTTTGAAAGCATCTAAACGAGTAAGCACTTTTGCTCCCGACGAACCACTTGCAAAAACATCTCCTCGCATATTGACAGACAGTCCCGGAGGCTGAAGACTGCTGACTATGGCGCTATCCACAACTTCACAAAATGCCTCTCGCTGACCAACATGAGGGTTGGCGCCCTCATGCCCTCCTAACATTAAGTCATCCAGTCGGAGCCCGGATGGACATCCCTCAGCAGGGCGGGTCAGGTCCTGCTGAGGCAAGGTGGCATTATGGGTCTGTAACGGCTCCATAATGCCTCACCCCCGTTTCTCCACGTTCTTTGTATTGACATGGGGTTTTAGCCTAAGCTTAACGAGGCTGGACCTCTTCCCATGCCACATATAACGTATCATTGAAAAATATGTACGTATATAACGAGTTTCAACGTCGAAATAGGTACGATAACGCCGAAAATAGCTAAAAGAAGACCAATCACAGATAAAAGAGCATGTGTTGTATACAATTTAGGTGTTCATATTCAATCACTGGCCATTATGAGAGCTAGACGTAAGTAGAATTAACAGTTTTCAGAATTCGATCCATGTTAGACATTTCATTACAGACACCCGGTTATAAATTATGAATTTATGAGAAGTGACAACCCTAGTTCAGAAAAATCCGGATAAAATTAGATTTGACAATAACTTCTGCATAACGCGGTATAAGATGCTAGTTTTAATCATGATGATAGAAGTGTACATAAACTATTTATGTACTGAATATCTTTTTCTAATACGGGTTTATGCGGGAAATAAAAAATAAAAATGAAAAGTGAGGAAAATATTAATATTTCGTCATCTATTAAGATTTGATGTTCGAAATTTTGCTTGAATTTACGTCTCAATATGTGTATTCTAAGTAAGCTATAGAAATTCAATTATATCGCATACTTGTTTTTTTATATTTTTTTTGTGATTTTCGGCACCCGGATAAAGTGAAACTTTACGATTTTTTTAAAAATAAACTAGAAGGCATAAAAATTTCGGAGTTTCACTAAAGCGTCTAAAATGATGAAAACTATTCGATTTTGACAAAAAAACTGGATGACACAAAAACAGGGTTCATAAAACACTGTGCGCCCGTTCGGAAGTTTTGGGCTTAGGGATGACGCAAATAAGGGCAAGAAACTCCCCCAGAGCTCTTAAAATATGTAAGGGCCTTAACAATACTATTCTAATAGCCGATTCCACCAACAGTCCCCATCTATTAGGGGACAGTTAATTTACTTTTAGGGGTCACTTAGCGGTTGTTTCACTCTGACCTAAGTTTAAAGGTCATCTAGGCTACTAAAGGACCCCCTAAATATAAGAAGCCGGTATCTGATACAATCGATAGACGGTTAAGAAAAAGAGCTAAGCGTCCCCTAACTGCTGGTGAAATCAGGCATTTAAGTCACTTTGATTATGCCGGGATATTCCTAGAATTTCTATGGATACTTTACTTCCAGGATTTCTGGATATTATGCTTTCCAGATAATTTCGCCCATAAAGTGTTTTTTTTATGAAAATGGCGAAAAATCATAACACAAATCAGTAAAGTGCAGCAGGTACTTAGGGCCGCCACATACAGTCGGTTTTCCAATCCGGAATTCCGTAACGGAATCAACCCGAACGCAGTAAACTCATACAAATCTATGGATCTACCACAATACATACGAAATTATTCCGATTCGGGATTTTTGCGGATTCATATGGGGATTGAATCCCGTTTCAGAATTCCGAATCGGAAAAATTCCGGCTGTATGTGGCTGGCCTTACTACTATACAATAAAATGGACGAAATAACGCACAAAATATGTATTAATTGCAGTTGCACTTCACTTTAGGGTCTAACACCTACCTACCCTTACCTTACCTACTAGACCCAACCCCTGCTTCTATTTCGACAAAAAACATACCGCATAGTATCTACTAAGTACTTAAATATAAAATTATTTTGTCGGCAGCTGCAGTTCAAATGTTATGTCAATTACTCATGATCCATCTAGGTGTGTTGGTCTCGCCTAGTTTATCATCACTCCATCAATAATGGTATTATGTTTCACGGGAAAGGCCAGTTCGCCTCACACCATACCGAGAAAAACACCAATACACGCTCGCTGGGTGGAGCCACAAGCCTACTATAGGTACTCATCAACTTCCCGATATCTATTTCTTTAAGACGCAAATTGTGCAATATCCCCTTAACGCCAGTTCCAGACACCACATTTCTCAAAAATTTAGTTACATAACCTTCAAATTGAGGTTCTAGAAGTCTATGTAGGCTGTTTTAGTAACTAGATTATGGTTTTTGGAGGTTGTTTCGGATGCATTTTGGTTGAGTAACCAGGGTGACGCGGTGTGCGTGGGCGAGGGGGTGTAGTTTTCAGGGTCTAGGTCACGCCCTGAGCCGCAGGGCGCAGGCGCGGGCTCCCGAGCTGCCGTCCTGCCGGGTTCCGTCCAAACGGTTCCGGCCTTCCCCGCGGATGCAGCTGCCTGTCTAAAGTCTCCAGGTCAAAAACAGTGTTTGTGAAGTGTGCTGCTGTCAGTTGTTTAGTGTCTGTGAAGTGTGAAACTGAATTTCGGTGCCATCAGGAAGTTGTCTTCGAGGTAGGTTTTTGCATTTGTTTACTTATGTAATTTTTTTAAATAAGTGTGTTATTTTTATAGACTTATCAGGTACGTAATAAATCAATAATCTGAGAAAGTAATGTAGTTTTTTCTCTAGGGTGTCTCTTCTTAAGGGTGTATAAATTTGTCAACGGAGGACCTTATTCAGGACATCGATGAGGGGTTTAGTTAGGCCTAAAAAATACCGTCGGTCCGGCCGGCCGCCTGTAATATAAGTTTTGAACTTTGTGTTGAAATTAGGTATTATTTCAGAATACTTATTGCATAATTCCTCTAAATAAAGCACGGGATTCAGCGAAGGCGGGAGTTGAATCAATCCATGTACTTATGTAGATAGGTAGGTAGGTATATACATACACACCTACTTGTTAGTTAAAACAATAGGTATTATCGATTAGAACCAACTTTGTGGAAAAAAGGAAGCGATAGATTTTTTTATTTTTTTTTATTTTTATTTTATTTGGGACATCAACAGCACATAGACAAACAAATTACAAAGAGCAGAGATACAGAATGAAAGCCAATAACAGATATCCACAAAAAATACAAGAAATAAATTAAGATCGAGAAACTTAAACAGATAGACAGGTGGACAAATATTAAATGAGTATTCTTATATGAACGTGTGTTCATGGACAATTTTGTTTAGAATAATGTTTATAGATAGGTATCTATCTACTAACAACAGAAAACAGTACCTATTTCGTATTATAACGTAAACGTAAGTAGGTAATGTGTTCCCTTTCCTAATAATAAAGTTAAACGATAAGCAATAATAAAATCACGATCACTTGAAATTGCAGCATAAATGAATGGAATACCCATACGTGTCAATATCAATTACTCGTAGATAAGAGTCATGGATTAAAATTTTCCTTATTGACAAGTGGAGGAAGAGATGGAGTGATGAGTTGGGTCTATGGGATAAAGAGTGGAAGGAAGGAGACCGCTCAGGATCGAATAGAGTGGAAGAGGGGGAGAAATAGAAATAGAAAGAAATAGAAATTGTTTATTTTGCCTAAAAAAAACAATACTGAGGAAAGCGAATGCGTAAGTAGGTATATAAGGCAAAAAAGGGTACAGTCTCAGCGTTTGCTACAAGCTAGCACAGTGCTAGCTTGCAGCGCTGGTTTTCAGACAGTCCCTGACTAAAATTAAGAAAACTAAAACTGGAGAGAGGCTTTTGCCTAACAGTGGGACATGACAAGCTCTTAATTAATAATAATTATTATTGACAAGTCTTGCTAAGTTGTAAATTGATGAGCCGAGACGAATAGCTTGCATCTTGTGGTGATTGAACCTTAAACCTAGGTACCTACTCGTAACAGTTGAAAATCATGAATGGTATAGGTACTTGTATTGTATCATGGGAAATTCCGTCAGTCACGAGAATAGAGGTCATTGCTATCAATTGTAACGTTGTAGCGTGCGATTCGTTAGTTCGCAGTAAAAACTTATCGTCGTAAACAACCGCTCATTCGGAGTACGTACCTAGTTAACCATTCTTCATTTACAACCGATGATATCATCGAACTCTCGAATAAAATAAAAATTCGCGGAAATTCAGATTAGGCGACATCTCATCTGAAGCGAGGCGGTGACGTTTTCAGTAGATTTTTCCGGCACACGTGGTAGCGTCGGCCATTCATGCGCGCGAGTGAATGAGGTGCGCTTGCGCAGCGCACGCAGCAGGCTGAAAGCAGTCGCCCGTCGCAGGTCCGCGCGCACGTCGCGCCCGCCCGGCGCTCGCGTCGATGCGAGTGACGCGAGCCAAGCAAACCAAACCCACCGCCATCGCGTCACCAGACGTCTTTCAGCTGCGACCTTTCCACCTTGAACCGGCTTCCGCCCATCAGTAGGTATCGTCTTAATTTATCTTGATGAATGAATCCCGTCACGAGTCTGTAATTGCACGCATACATGGCATGATGTTGACGCGGCCGCATCAAGCGATCAAAAATATCATTCAATATTGAGTCAAGTAAATAAAAATGAAATTGAACGCTGTTACCACGCGACTAGCGTAGCGAGTATGGCATTCGCCAGCGGTGTCCCGTTGCATGTACTGGCTAGGATCATTCCGCAAGCCGGCCGGTTCACCGAGTGCATACATCTACACCGACACCGTACACCGCTGATTTAATACAGGAAGGAGCGGCTGTCTTGCACGCCACTCGCCTCGATTAGTGTTATCGTCAATCGGCCAAAACGACTAGCTTGAACAGCGACCGGATATTCTGACTCCGGCTCCACTAATAAACTAAGCCGTTATCTCTCCACTCTTAGAAGCTGACAAGGCTTTTAAAAACTCGGTTTATCAATGGCGCCAGTCTGAGTTGTTCTTTATGGCGATAAAAATGGGGAAAAAATACTTCGATTGCAGAAAGATTCCTGTCCTTTGGATTGGAACCACTACAGGAAATTGCATTCCACTTTCTGCTCTAATGCCAGACGATTTTAGTTTTTTACACATATTCTCATATTGATTCACAGTGAACCAAGGTAGAGTAGTAGATAGCTTTTTATATGATATGCATTAAGCTATGCTGGCTGACTGATGCAATGTTGTTCATATAAAGTGGGTTCTTTGTACATATAGTGCCGCCATTTTTCGTGAAACTCAAATTATTGGTTGTGAACTGGACACACGTATCGACACGTTTTCCCATGCGGGGTGGTAGATACAAGTTTAATCTAGGTACCTAGCCAATGAGGGCTAATTGGGAGGTATCAAAACTACTAAACTAAAGGAACTATAGGCACTAAACTGACAACCTCAAATCCGACAGCTCTTGCGCGGTGGCCACAGATTCCATTTTCAAACACACCATTTTAATTAGTTTAGTTAGTATAGTTCGTGTCACCTCCCAAATAGCTGGCACTAACTCTACATGTAGCGCTCACGTTGAGGAAGTGAGACGTATCCCAGGATCAAGTGGTCGTCTATAGTCTCTGCCTGCCCCTCTTCCGGGAAAAAGGCGTGAGCATAGTATGTAGCGCTCATTAATCTCATTATACTCGTTTTCGCGTCACCCTCCGTAGGCGCGGGCGCAGGCGATGAGGCGCGGACGCGCGACGCGACCTCGTCCAGATAAATCTATCAATGAACACGATAAGGGGGCCGAGTAGCGGAGGAAGTTTGCCTCCCGCTCCGAATACTAGGTATACAGATACAGGCCACAATCGCCTCAGTGTGTATGTACATTATTTGCCATTCCTAAAGTAAATTATCGACATACCTACTGTACCTACAGTCGAGTTCATTAATATACTAGATGAAAACCCGGCTTCGCTCGGGCTCGGGTAAAATGTGAATGTGGGTACAAAATGAATGTAGATATTTCTGTAGTTATCGGTTCTCAAGGAATATTAAAGGCAAAGCAAGGCATAGATTCGTTTAGCATCGTTCATTGTGTTTAATAAATATTGTAAATTAAAACTACAAATGTTTTTACTTAAACAACTTTAATTTAAAATCAACCTTAAAATAAACGAACTTTAATTAACAAAACAAATAGTTTTTAAGGTTTACTGTCGGTAAACCTCTCTGTTATAAAGCTCCCAGTCTTTTTATTTACTTTGGAAGGTAAGTATGGTTAATTACACAATAAAGAACAACATTTTTACTACAACAACAACATTAGAACAACATTATCATACAATTTATCTATACAGGGTAACATTTAATTAGCTGACCATATTTTGGGGAATGATAGTTCCCATCATTATGAACAACTTTCCCCAAGGAACGTATGGTCGCAAAAAACAATTTTTTTGGGTCTCCCATAGTAACTTGAATTCAGCTGATCGGGGCAATGTACTGGAAGACGAAAAATTTTTTTCATTTGCGACTATATGTTTCATGGGGAAAGTTGTTCATAATGATGGGTACTACCATTCCCCAAAATATGGTCAGCTAATTAAATGTCACCCTATTTAGTGGCATTTTTAGAACCATTAAACTGATGATACAACGTGGTTAATCAGGGGTCAAGTTACATTTCCAGCAAGGTAGGTATTTAAACGATCAATTATTTGTATCCGTTCAGTATTTGGCTATGTATTATTATTTGTTTATTGAAACCCTTACCGAGTATGATGCTGTCACATTCGACACATCGACTGCACCATTGCCATTGTTTGCAGTTTCTCGCAAATATTTTGATTTTACAGAAATTGCATGCCACTGGAAGTAAATAAGTACTTATTGAGTCTTACTTACAATACACAGAAGAAAACATACAACCAAATTCACACAGTTACTTACCATCTTTACGAAGAGCCCTTCGTTGCATCCATTTTCCACAATTGAGGCAATGTTTGCCAAATGCAAGGAGATTCGGCTGCAAATGCAAAATGTTATGAAATACCACGCTGAAAGAATGCGATCTTGCCTGGCACAAATGAAATACTTACGATTTTCGGCATAATATTATGTTTCTTGCACTCAATTCAATTTTTCACTTTTTCACTGGCTTCCTCAATGATTCTGGCTTCTGCCAACAGAAATGTGATTACTTTCTCTGTGACAGAAATGAATGGCACGGTATTTTGTCTGTGAACTATGAAAACCGGCATTTTCTTCTATTAAAGCTACATCCACACTATCGTTCCGCACGTTTTTGTTGGGATACCATGCTTAAAACGACCATTATAGCTACATCCACATTTCCTTCGGCATGTTTTTGTTGGGAAACTATGCCTAAAACTACCATTAAGCTACATCTACACTATGTACTAATCGTATACAGAAAAGGAACATGAATGCAACCGCAAATAAACGCAGTTTACCGGTTTCTAACCCTAGAAGACATGTGTGAAGAGACCATTGTCTATGGCTCTAAGTTACGTGGCCAATATGGCGCCTGCGATTTGTCTATTCAGTAACATTAGAATTTAACAAAATACTCGACAATCCGAATTTTGCGGATATATGTTGTCGACTCGAAATCTATATTTTTTTATGTTTTATTATTCAGGTAAGGTTTTGATTGAGTCTACCGTACCCCTCGACGGAATTATTAATATAGATGATCAAAACCAAGGCTTCAATTCATCAATAAAACATAGTTACATACACACGTGAATCTGCTCAGATATTTATGTAACATTCCATATATTTGAAGCCTTGGTTTTTCTCATATAACTGAACTCTACTGAACGGTCGCCTGCGTCTAAAAGTATACGGGCAGTTAATGGGGATACTGTCGATACAAATTATCGATAGGTATTCTAACTAAAGTTTCTGAATGTTTCAAGCAAATCAAACAAAAGGATGTTGTAACATGTTTTTATTCTCGTTAAATCGATTCACAGCCCAAATCACCATCATCAAAGTCTGATTCGGACTCGCTGGAGCAGTCTTGTAGATTTATAATCAGTTCCTGGGTAGATTGGTCGAATCGTACGTCACGCTCCCAATCTTCATCCATAATTTTTCTTGTTCTGTCGATGTCTTCTAAATTCTATTACTTAGATGTTCCGAGTCAAGATCGATAACTTGTCTTACGATAAGTGTAGCGCGTCACTATTTGCCAATAAAGTATGTTAATTGTCTCTATACATTTTACTCTATGCAGTTTGTGATGCCATCTCTGTTAAATGTAGCCTCGTCCATCCACAAAATTTTCTTAAAAAATTCGGGGTTAACTTTGTCATTCATACAAACACTATGATAAACAAACTTACAACACAAACATCCGGTCTTATAATTACTTGCTACTACGGAACCCTTCACGGGCGAGTCCGACTCGCACTTGGCCACTTTTTTCGGTATATTTTTGTTACTAGCAGCACATCGTCTCTTTCAGCATCACAAATCAGTCAACTTAACTACTAATTACCATTCCATTCCAAAGTTATATATTTTTTGCATGTGGTGCCCAAATTGTCAATATTAAAATGCTTACCTTATAAAAATAAATTGAGGGGGGAAGTTTTTTTTTTAATTTTTTCTCGATGAATTTTGATGTTCTTCATCCCAGATCGCTATGTGCACATTATGAAGACTCACACTGTATAATGAAATCCTTGCTACAGATAGCTCCACTTTTTGTCTCAAATTGTAATGTCTTGAATATATGGCCTCCACGACACAGGTTTCACCTAGTGTGGAAATCATAAGTACTTACCCTTATGTTAAACGCTTTTTAGTAAATAAAGGATTTTGTATTTTTTTTTTTGTTCAGCTAGCGTGCACGTGCAACACCATATTGATCGAGAGCTAACTACCCACTGTACTTCGATTCCACCTAATTGGTGCGATATGTTGCAACGAACAACTACAGCTATTACCTATAAACTATCATAGAACGTCTTCTAGATGTTTACGAGTAACCTGACATACATTCCCGTATGCAAAGAGCGGTGTAGGCGTAGGATGCAACACTATGTATGGCGAGCGAACCGTACCGGCTGGGCATAAACAAATCGTTATTCTTAATTTGAGAATATGGCAACGCTGCGACCACTAATTGACTTGGTAGGCGTGACTAAGTGGACACGCGAAGGACATAATACCTTTTTGCGCGAGTGACCCATTAGAGCTAATGTAGAGCCTCAACTCAAAAGCATTGAGCTCAATCAGTGGATGCACTTATTTAGCCGGTGGTGTATCAGTTCATTTAAGCAATTAGTGTTGATGAAGGCATCATTCAGCTTGGCACTGTCAGATAGAACTACAATTCTCAGATATAGTTAATACGAGGTTTAAATGAATTAACGCAAAATGAGAAACTACTTTGTTAGGGACATCATTCTGAAAAAAAAACAGCTGACCCAATTAGGCCAAAATGAAAGGGAAGTGAAAAATAAAGTTTGTCTGATCAAATCGGTTTCATAATGAAAGTGGCTCAGAATGATGTCCCTAATAAAGCAGTGTCATTTTACGTTAATTCATTTTAAGTACACCTTGTATTGGTTGGTTACAGTCATCGTGCAGAATCATCAAATGTCACGTGTAACAATGAGTGCTATTTCCAATAGCAGCATGAGTCCTGACAAAAAGGACTAAGGACATCCCATGTCATTGATATGACACCCAATATTCAGCTGATTACACAAGCAATCCCGCTATCATAACTCAGTATTTATGCCAAGCCGTATCACCGACTTTCGCATGCAACTAACGAGCTGTATAAGGCGTTCGCCATATTGAAAATGTTGCATAACTGTTAGGTATTGGTGTGAACCGCTTTCCACCTGCCTGTGGTGCGCAGGCGGTGGATGTGGGCTAAGAATTTGGCTCCAATGGCCTGACTCAGGTAAATCAGGGCCGAGTGCATCGTTACGAAACTTAGCGACAAACCTTGCTATACGTAGGTGTTCACAATACAAGTTGCGGTTGGTTCGGCCCACTGTTAGTGTCCATAATTTATTAAATAGGTACTACTACCTTACCTACCTAAGTCTATAATCCGATTTGTATGCATCAGTAGACATTACATAGATAAACTTATAATCAATTGGTACGCTGAATTTTTAAATGAAGACCTACGACCTGTCTGTCTATTCAGATGTAACCTGCAGAAGGTAACTAGGTAGATAAAGCTAGCTGGTAGCGTGGTCTTCGATGTACTAAGTACTTTATGTCATTGTAAGTATTAGGTACCTATCTTAACTTGCACAATTTCTTGTTTTTCAAATGAAGTCTGAACTCGTAAATTTAGCTAAATACGTGTTACTTACTTATATAGGTACGCCATAGAGCAGTATTTCAATTCATTCGTTAGAAAATAATTATAATATTGCGTCAATTTACGAGTTTACAGCAAAATGCCTTGTCAGATAATAAAATATCCTTCATTCAGTACCTAGGTATTCCAAAGATGCTTCTAGGCAGATAATGCCTTAGGTACCGGTTTATTGTGCGACAGTTATTGTAATTACCGGTATATTAAACATCAATGCTTGTGCAATGGCGTCAGTGGGCGGGGCGACATTCTCTGAATAGGTTAGGTTAGGTGGGCACCGCCGAGTGTGGGAGAAGAACATTGAGCGCCGGGCGCCCGCGCCCGCGCAACTGAGCCTGCCTTGCAACGCACGGCGCACCATCCTTACGGATCGAATTGCTTTTAGGAGGCAATATCTTGAAATTATTGTCGCAATCGCTCAATTCGGACGATGTTGCAGCAGCCGGTAATTCTGAAAAACACGCAGCTTTATGCATTGCTATCTTAGCTAGATATTTCAAGAAAGCATGCTGCATTTATTTTGGTCTTCTTGTGAGTTTCACGCGCGTTTACTGGGTAGGTAAGTTCAACATGTTCCTAGGTACTATGTGAGAGAGAATCTATGTTTTTCAATGGGCCTGCTAAAGATACCTCTTCGCCTAGATGAGGTTTTATTTATTTATTCAGAAACCTTGTTAACTTGGTGTCCTTATCACTGCGATAAAACTGCCAAGGTCCCAAAACCTCCAAACCTGACAAAAGTAGATCTGAAAAAAAAAGGATTTATTTATGGGATTATTGTAGTATCCACCCATCTTCCCAAAACCTTGGTGATGTAACCGTCTATGGATTTGGAGAATAAACTTAACCCTTTATGAATTCCACAAATACGAATACTTAATAAGTAGAGGAAAGTAATCAAATATGGAATATCATTTTGTTTTTGGGAAATAAAAAAAACGTTACGTAAATTATATAACAGTTTAATGTTTTAAGTAATCAGTCATATATCTGGACACGTTCGAACCAGAGTGGGTCAATCTAGCTCTGACTAGAGATGTGTGGGCTCGAAATGGGGAGGCCTTTGCCCAGCAGTGGGACACATTTTATGCTATTAAAAAAAAAGTCATATATTTGTACGTAAGTATTTAATAGCCTTTTGTCAATTAGGTATATTAATTTTCAATATGAAATCGATCAGAAAAAAAAAACAATATTAGATAGGTGTACCAAATATGGAATGGGTATCCATCCATATATGGAATATCAGCATAGGTCATCTTAATAAATAACAAAAATAGACACAAACATCAATGAGATCAAATAAACCTTAATTAAACCTAGTCATTGCTATCTATAAATGAGAGAAGCTTAATTCACTCACAAAAGTCACAGACCCAAGATTCAAACTCTGGACCTAGACCTTTTTTTTTCTGGACGAATTTTGTAGCTTCCGCCATTTTCTCTTCATCCCAGGTCTTCGTTTCTTGGGCGGTTGTGAAGGCAGCATCATAAAAACAAACCTAATATAATTTTAAATTATCCATGTTGTATAGGTCCATATTTGGATTTTCACACGTGTTCAAACTGCTATCAATATTTTTTCAAGACATAATATTTTAACCATAAAATAAAAGGTCACAAAATGTTGAAATAGGTACACATAATACCGATATAACAAATATACACGCACTTATCTACACAGACATAATAACCGATATAATACTCATTTACGACATGAAATGTTTCTGCCTGACGACAAACAAAACGCATCTGCCTCGCACTTGACGTTCGCGCAACTGACACGATAGCTTGAGTGCGGTAATAAAAAGAGTGAATGAAATAGAAGATGGTCGTGTGTTCAAGGTTATATTTTTGGAGTAATCGACAGATTCCATATTCGGATACTATTCCATATTTGGTTACTTTACATATACTTTATCACATATACTTTATTGCACAAAATAATACATTTTACAATGGAAAGTGGACAACACATGACAAAGGCGAGCTTATCTCTCTTACTTTCCTCTATGCATCTGTATAATATAAAGCAGAGTACATGCTGTACTTACTTAAGTTTTATTATGTTACGGTTTTAGTTGGCAGGGGCTCTTGGTCATGGACAGTACCTACCTTACCTACCATAGTAAGTGGAGCTTACTTCTATCAATGGCTGGGAATAACCAAAGGCAGATAAACCAAAGACCTAAAATACAAAATTCATTTTTTTTTATTTTATCAACAAAAATCCACAGCCATGCTTACATGTAATCTTAAAAAATAATCTTAAAATGAGGCCAATTAAGGATTTCATTATGTAAACAACCTATGCAATCGAAAAGAAGAGAGAAGAAATATTCGTAAGAAATATTATTTTTTTTGGTGTAGAACAGACAAGAGTGCTTTTATAGAGCTGATAAGAAGAAGAAGAGTATGAATTGAAGAAACTACCAAAGTGTAAAAAAAACATAAGAAGGAATTGAAACGGTTCTACAACCAATGACTTACATGCTAAAGCTGCAAAGTTATTACTCACTGCGGTCGATAAATAATACCAATACGCCTGATAAGGGTTAAACTCCAGACAGTTTTTGCACTGATGTTTGCACTTCCAAACTGACCTAAATCCGTTTATCGAGAATAGGTATTTAACCAAGGATGCCAGACACCATAATGTAAATACTGCGCCGCTAATTTTATAACGTTCAACCCACAACCACATGCATGCAGTTAGTCGCCGCTCCTTGCGCGTTAATCTGCCAGAGTAATTATTATTTACTCTATGTCCACTACTCTGTATGTAACCCACACTTGAAATAGCGTCTCGACAGCGTTGCGGACAGACAGACAGAGTCGAGATACGAAACCGTTTCAATACGGAAATGTACGCGGGGCAGACTCATCGATGTAATCCAGATAAACACGGGCACCTCCGTATTCGCCAGTTCGCCACAGATAAACAAGTATAATTTTAATTTTTGCTTTCACTTTTTCAGTGGTTTTTTCATTGATGACATTTGCATTTAATCACTTTGGTTTTTCTTCTCAGTGGTTCATTCCAAAGGTCCCTATTTACTGTTCTTCTCTATCTTTTATTGACCGAGCGAGCGAAGCGTCTCCGTTTCAGGATTGGCCAAAAATGCTTTCGTATGTTTGTTTGTTTTCCTGTTCTCCTCTACAGGGCGCATTTCTCAACCGATTCGCGTGAAATTTTGTGAGAAGATTGAACAATTAAATAGTTTTTTTTTGTCGAGCCAGCTTTTGGATTTTTTTCAAAATGGCAGAGATATGGGGTTTTAAAATGTAAAAAAATCGCTACAACCCAAACGGCTCGATGGATATTAACAAATGAGGTGTCATTGGATTCGTAAAGACCATGACAGTGAAACAGACTATATACCTAATTTTAGTAAAAAGTCAATAGGTTGTATTTTAGATCGCAAAATGTAGTTTACAAAGTTATTGGCGCGGCTACTTTCATACTGCATGTACGTAAGCAGGTACATTCATAAGTTTGTATGTGTTATTGAAAGAAAATTATTTGGGTTATTTTTTTGATGTGTGTTAGCAGTTCAGCTTTCCCACCGACATACTCGCCAGGTCTACAGCTCACAGAGCCACTAGTATATGTACCTGCTTCAGCTTTTTCGCATCATTTAAATGCAATTCATGCAACTAAATTGACCTTGACGATGATGATGTGCTGATTTTCTTTGACATGCATGTAAGTAAATGCTCACTGACAATGACAAGACAATGTAAAATAAAAAGTTTTGGACCCCTGAGGATTACCATTCGATAACTTGCACGTGAATTTTTATTTTAATATGAACGCCTTTTTAGGGTTCCGTAGAGAAACAAGGAACCCTTATAGTTTCGTCAAGTCTGTCTGTCTGTCCGTCTGTCCGTCCGTCCGTATGTCGCAGCAACTTTATTCCGAAACTATTAGGACTACACAGTTGATACTTGGTATGTAGATGTATTCAGTGAACCGCTTTACGTTTCCATACAACAATGCATAGGTACATGGACTGAAACCAAAAAATATATATTTTTCATCAAAACTACATGTGTCTTAAAAAGGTAGGTAGGTAGGTAGGTAGGTAGGTAGGTAGGTAGGTAGGTAGGTAGGTCTTGAAAAATTACGTTGAGGTTCCTGAAACCATTTTTCCTCAAAGTAATTCGTTAAAGAGACAGACCCTTCCAAAGTGGAAAAAATGCCCCCCCCCCCCCTCTAACTTTTAAAGTAATCTCAATCAATACACACTTTCAACGAAAATTGGTTTAAACAAAATAAAATAGGTAAGCCGTTTTTAAGATATAAAATAGGAGGAGGATCTTATTAACTGGTTCGCCGACACATCTTATACACATAAATTAATAGTTCGCCATTGTTCGGTCGTTCGAGTGGTGTGCTTCTGAGAGATAAGGGGTTAAATCTTCGGCAAACGCCATAGCGGTGGCCAATTTTTGGAAAAATATAATTTAATTTGCAACAATTTACAATTTAACTTTTCCACACGATAAGAAGAAGAAGAAGATATTATAAAACATTAAAAACCGCAAAGATAACTTTACAAACACTATGAAAAACAAAGTAATTATTTGCTGGTGAAGAATGATAGTTATATTTAGGCTAGGTGTATCAATTGTATTATGTATGATGTAGTGCTACTACGGAACCCTTCATGGGCGAGTCCAACTCGCACTTGGACACTTTATTATCCATTAATAAGTTCCCAGTGAAGGTATTTTTCGAATTTGTTCTTGAACATTCTTGAAACTATTTTGGTATGGTGCAGCATACTTCAGACAAAATAAACGTAAGTAGGTAGTTTAGTTTTTTTGATGTTCTAAATTAAGGACAGAATCAATCAGGAGTAGGAGGAAGGCCCTAGTCGTTTCGGCACATCCTGTCTACGTAGGTATGCGACTAAACGCGGTTCGCTCAAGAAGGACCCGATCCGGTTTGGCCGCGGAGTCATCCTCCGGGAATGCGCGTCCGATGATGGGTGCGATTCCTGTAAGTGCGTTTATAAATCATCATTTCCAGTTTCCCGCGTGCCGAGCCGTGGCGAATTGGGATCGGAAATGTTGCTGATAGCGGCGGGCCTTTTTGTTATGGAGTGGCAGACGTTATTCTACTTCTTCAGCATATTTTTGTCCACCACCGTTGGAAAATTTCTCCCAAAATCGCCTACTAAGCCTATCTGCTGGCCGTCCCTAAGCCTGTCAGTGAGCTTTATTTTGAAATTAGGTAGATAGAGTTATTTTTTCTCAAGGTATTGCATAGCTGATACAAAAAAAACACGCGATAATTAAAATTTGTCGGGTTCCCTGTAAAAGTGTTTTTAAATGTTTTTACGATACGATACGCGGAATCGTTTATTTGAGATTCCGACTCAAAAACTGACAGGTTTTTAATTCAAGTGGAACCCCCATCAATAAATTTCTTTTACCTACGATGGAATCCATCGGTTTGATGATTCTGACAATATTAGGTTTCAGAAATTACACGACAAGTATGTACCTAGAACCTATTAGGTAGTATGATGATATGAGAACAATCAACGTCAATTTACAGTTTGCTTTTGACGTTTTGGAAGAATTTCAACTGACCGTTTCAGAATACAAGCTCTAAAAGTATTCTTAGATTAGTTTACCGTATCAGCGATAGATGGCGCAAGTTGTATCAACGAACGCCAGCAGACATAGTATCTTTATTTACTGGTCCTTCGAAATCTTTGAACTTCGGTACCATATTATTGCTTTTATTAATTTATTACAGATTAATAACGGAAAAAAGTAAGCACGTATCATGTGACGGTCACTTGGCCTTACAGATGTCGCTACTTGTAACATTTTGAAGTACTTAAAAACAAATTAATGTTTACGGTTCTTTCAACTAGTTTCAACAATAAACACTCTCAGGTGCGGAGCTGAGTAGCAGCACTACAGGACAATTAAACTTTCAGACAACTCTCTTAAATTGAACTTCATCAAGCATACCAATTAGGTAGGTACAGTGCGACATAAAAGAGTAAAAATTAAATGATGGCAACATTTACAGACTACTGCGTGTTTTCTACAAAGCCATATTTGTTTTGTCAATCAAAGCACGCAATAGTTCTTTAATATGTCATTTATGTTGCCATTATTTATTTTTTACTCTTTTTTGTCGCACTGTAATTAATTTACGTTCCAGGCCAAGAGACATCTAATGTCTTCGACAACAGTTTGTCACCACCAGAGAAAGGATTGATTGATACTAAAATATAGAGTTCCAATATTTCGGTGTGGCAGGGCGCGAGGTCGTCGACCGCACTCTTCGGTGTTGGTTGGTGCGTGCTATTTCGAGGCAGAGGCGAGCGAGCGCCGGCGAGCGTGCCCGACTCCGGCCGAGCGCGCGACGCGCCGCGCACGCGTAAACAAACAACATGGCCGAACTGTCATTCACTAATTCATTCATAAACGATCATTGTATTTGACAAACCGACTCATTACGTGTCAAGAAACAATGTTATTTAAATGCAGATTACATTAGAGGTACAAGCTGAAATGTATCATGCTGAGGATGGATTAGTAGTTGCAATTCCAGAAATAAATGCTGGTCCTACGACACACGACGCGTGCTGTTCGATGAAAACATCAAAGGCTAATAAAAGATCTTGATAGTTGAAATAAAGTCAAGTGAATCAAGACTGGATTAGATAAAACATCTTACCTGTTTTATAATTTTTAAGAATATACTTAAGTTGTTTTTAGAATACCAATCCATTCTTTATTTGTTTCTCATCTCAGCATGAGATGACAATGTGCGAGACCGCCCGTAGTTCACACAATTCAATACATAGTTTTAATAACTGCCAGACTGTCTGCCTGCACTTTATCCTCTTTGGGGTAGGTAGTTAGGTACTCTACTTTAGGTGACCCCATATGGCTCATGCTCATGGCAATCCAGCCCCCTACACGAATGGAGGCTCCTGCGCACCGACCCTCATCTTTGTTATAATTAATTTGTTCGAAATTATTATTTTAAATAATTAATTATTTTAATAAATGTAATTATTCTCATCTATTTTATTTTTGACATTTTATTTTATATTGGACATTGTAGTCTGGCAATAAACAATTATTATTATATACTTAAGAGTGCATTAAATTAAAACACACACTTAAAACATGAAGCTTACTAACAATTCGAATCCTAAAAAATAATTTAAACGCTTGATGGAATTTTATTTTCTTCATCGTTCTATTGTATCGCTTAGGTACTGGAAGCATAGAGAGCATTGTTTCATACTTGACATCTGTAGTACACATCTGTAGCGCATATTCCAAAAGGGCCTTTTGTTTCTACCCTGTCCATGTGCTGTCTTGTGCTTGCAGACGGAATGTGCGTTTTTGTCCCGTTTTTTGCTCAACCGAAAGTCAAAAAAACGTAACAGACTCATTGTGTCCAGTCACAGAGTCAAATTCTCAAAACTGACAAGCGTTTTACTGGCCACTTGAAATGAAGTAAGTAGCTCAATTTATGTAGGTATTCTGATTCTATTGTCATACTCACAGACTCTAAAATATACGTACGTGTAAGTATAGTAATTAGAGATTGTTAACTTCAGAGAAGCTCTCATTTCTAAACAAATATAGTACTTGTTGTGCTGGTTGCGTTGCAGACTGAACGTATTTTATATGTATAGAAGATGAATCCATCTTATATAGGTAGATACATATATAAAATATCTTGACTTGACAAAGAACTTCGAACATTTTTGTACGGTGCCTGGGATACTGGGTACTTGCATACTTACTCTAAAATTTCGCTTTTTGGTGTACGCCTTTAAAACATATGTTCATAGATAGAGAATTTTATTATAAACAACGAATGTTCTTTATATTGTCGTAAATAGTAGAGCGTTTCTGAGATAAGATGTCAAAAGCGTTTAAAAATATTACTAAATTACATATTCAGACTGAATTCTCAGAAACGCTACTATTTACGACAATTTCTCTATCGATTGACATAATTGTTTTATAGGCGTACACCGAAAAAGCGTAATTTTAGGGAATTTCTACTGTAGATATCCCAGAAAGGTTCGATGTTCTTGGGCGTTATATTACTCTCTTATGCTTCCTTAATAATGTATGTACTTGTATGTGTGTACTTTGTCCAAATTGTACACATAGTGCGCAGTATCGAAGCGCATGAGAACGTGGTGCTTGAAGTGTTGCCAACTCCCATCTCAGACGATCTGAGGCTTCCTGTTTACCCGCTGTCTGTCCCGTATTGCGCCTCATCGCAGGCTAGCTGGCTAAATAACGAAAGCTCATAGATACGTCAAGGTACCGCGAATCACTTCTTGGAAAACAAACTACCTACTTACTTATATGTACATATCTATAGAAATTCTGAATTAGACATACCAACTCGTTCCCTGTCTTATATGAATTTGCTATAAGATTCCATACCTGAAAAGGGAAAAGGAGCTAGGCATAGGATCAGTTTGTTGTCCGTATGTTTCTCAAGAATACGTACCTACCTAGTAGTTATCAAGTTCAAATAATATCAGTTACAAAGGTCTGTGGTCCCATAATTAAAGTTGAGAAAAAAAATATCTTACATATAATATGGTATAGGTAGAAGCAAGTTCTAAATTATATATTAACTGTCGATTTTGGCTCTCGGTGGGTGACATGACGTATTGTATGTATCTATATTTCACGTTACCCACCAGCCACTCTACCCACTCTGAGGTGAAGCAAGGTAGATGTAGATTAAATTAACTTAACATCATCCAAGCTCAGGAAAGAGGTTTTACTGCTGTCCACAGAGTCCGTGGAAGTTGGCCTTTCCAACACAATATAATAATAATATTTTTTTTATTTCAGATCACAAGGTTCCATATTACATAACATTAAAATGATAAAATTCAATTAAAATTAGGTCATACAAAATTCGATTCAAATTAGATGAAATTAAATTAAATCAAATAAATCCAAATAAATAAAATGCAATGCATGGTTATTTAGAAAACGTTCCTTTTTCAAATCACATGAAGTACCACTGCATAGTTATGTGATGACGTCATGATCCACATGCTTAATAGGCATGTGGCGTTATGGTTCAGAAGTGACATTATAAAGTTGATTTGATCAAATGGGTTTCATAGTAAAAGTTGTTCACAATGATGTCCCTAACAAATCCCTAAAATATGACTGCACCTTTCAGTTAAAACCTGTATAAGTGTTTTATTTACCTCGCTTGAATGATGTAAAGTAGAATGCTTACCTCTGGTTGAATGTAGCTATTTCACCCTCGAACTATATTCGTCTAAATATCTCGGGTTTCCTCAACTTTCGTCGATCCGTTAGCGCCCTTTGCGAGCTGTTCTCGCAGGGACGCCTATTTGAATCTTCGTCCGAAATAGCTCTCTTACGCCCCTTGTCTAACAATGTTGACGGCACGAAATTAAAGATAAAGATATATTATTTGTTTGAATGTGGGTTACAGTTACAGGGTTGTTATTAAATTATGTTCTTGCTACACTCTACCTTAAAGGCGTACAAATATTAATTTAAATTTAATTTAATTTAAAATACATGTCCGATCCATTAATAAATACTGCAAATACTAAGAGTTATAATATAATAAACAAACAGTACCTAATTTTAAACAATATTTCAGTCACCGTTGAGAAAATCCTGTAAGCTGTAGTAGGCTTTGTTAAGCAAATGTAACTAATTAATTAATTCTTTGAGCTTTGATTTATAAATCTGTTTTTTTTTTTCTGTCATGCCTAGGTTTTCTGGAAGAAATCTTTTTTTAGAGATAAGCTCGCTTTTGTACATACCTTTTTGTAAATGTTACGTGTTTTTATGTTTTTGTGCAATAAAGTATAAATGAAATGAAATGATTCTATTTCTGTAATAATTTTCGGTATAGTAAGTATTATAAATATTTGGTATCATCCCAAATACACTTTTCTGAAATAGTGCGGTTGAGTGCCACGTGAAGCTTAACTTAATATTTCTTTTTGACTTTATTTTGTCAAAGTTATCCCAATTATTTTTTACATAAACGGCCATTTAGAGTTTATAGTTTATTTTTTTAATGTGGCTGACATGCTTCTATTGATTTCAAATCACATATCGCCCTTATACATCTCTTTTGTGCTAAAAGCTCTGTCTTTAACCGTTGAGTTGCCCCAAAATATAACGACGTATTTGAGAGTCGAAGCCACATAAACATGATATGTTGATAGCAAGGCAGTGACTCCAGCACCTTAGCGAGAATAAATAGTGCATTGATGAGAATTGTCTCAACTTTGTGCAGACATTATCAATGTGTTTTCCATGTCAAGTGGCAGTCGATCGTTAAACCTAATTTTGTGTCATTTCATTAATTTCCTTAATTATTTTTGTACCATAGTGGATGTCAATTTTATTTGTTATTTTATTGTAATTGTTTTGAAATCTCATTATATTATGTAGTTTTATTAAAATTAATTATAAGATTATTTTTTCCGAGCCATTCAATGATATTTTCTAGGAAATTATTTATGTTAGATTTATAATTGATAACTGGAAAGCACATGTCATACATAAGCACAAATATATCATGAAATTCATTAGGTATATGCAACTTTGGCATCAGAGCTGGTTAGTCTCAGAAAAACTCAGATAGATTGATAAGACACTCTTTAAATTTGTCCAGGATATATTTATGGTACCTAATCACGTTTTTCCGCAAACCAATATTCAAGCGATTCAACCAATTCAATATTTTCTCACCGGGCATTCCAATAACCTGTCCAGTATGATCTGAGAGCGCTCACTCTATTATTCGGCCTTTACATCCTCTTATAATGTTTTGAATGAAATTGTCAAGACAAGTTTCATCAACTTCAAATGAAAAATAAATGTAGAAAACTAGAAAAGAATGACGGAGACCTCCTTTTTTTTCTACGTCAGGCTCAGCGGGTAGCAGCACGAAACGAATGAGGTACAAGCTCTAGCTCGTGACTTCCAGTTCTCCGGAAGATAATGTCCTTGTGTTCAGCAAGATAGATTTCTAAGAGCGAGTTTTACCAACAAAGAATTACTTTTTGCTCGAGAGTATCTTCTAATTTTTCATAGAATGACCTCATTTTGAACTGTCATTGTCATAAAAATTATCCCCGGGATAGTTATTTTCGCATATATTTTTATTGGTAAAATCCAGCCTAAGTCAACTTGATTGACCGGTATTGTAAACTACCCGCCAGCATGCAAGATTCTATTTAGAAATCGAATCAATTCTTCAAACTTGCACCAATAAATTATTTTGTAACGGTCCATCATTGAAGTGTTGGAAACCATGTTCTAACCACTTCTTAAGTGAATTTAAATTGATTATATATTTTAGGAAAGCTGGTATTAAACACTATCACTTTAGTGCTAAATGTTTTTTTAGGCTTCGAAGCAACAAAATATATTCCGTGATGGTTGCAGAATTTTTGACCATGCCAATTGCGCATTATTCATAAATAACCACAGACTTGGAAATATGTAACTTACCCGCATCGTCTAGTTTGACAGATTTGTTGAAGCTTTAGTAATGCAAATAGAGGCAATGAATAGCGATCGATGTTCTCAGTAAGTAACTTATTTGACATTGCGACAAGTCCTGGGGTATAATTCTCGCGCAATCGGTACACGATATATACACCTATATCGAGTGATTTGTATGGGAATCACTCGATATAGTTATCGATATCTGTATAACGAATGCGCGAGAATCATACCCCTGCCTGTGGTATCTCGAGTGCTCAGACAGAGCTTCTATTTTTTACCAAGTTTGGGCTTCTCAATTCGACAGTTCCGTGTAAGACGTGGCCTTGGTGTTGTTGATCAAACATGTTGTCTCGATGTGTCGCACCGACGACGCAGATAAGTTCAGATAACACATCGTCTCAACGAAGTAAGAAGGTGAACACAAAGTAGCCTGCTTGTATCTTATAAAACAGATAGAAGGTACCGCCCATCTCTCTAAGAAATTGTGGTCTGGTAAAATGACAATCAATTGATCTACCATTTTTTGGTTACAATTTTTTGTTCAAACGAACATTGCTATCCGTGATAGATAACTGATAAATAGGTAGGTAGGAGTTGAGCGAATGAAGCAAGTCTCAGAAATGTGTGCTCTCTACCACACTCGTACAAGGGATAGGCTTAACGGAGGACGCAATTATGATGATTAAATGAAACTGGTTCTTCGTAAACTGCTCTGAGATGTGTTCTAATATAACCGAGCGCACCACTCCTAGATTGAGAGACTCTCTAAACGTGAAGAAGCCGATGATTATAGATTATTCCTTGCCTGTCCCCATCCTTGACAAACTGATGTTTGTTCGTTGAAGCACTAAACCGGTAGGTACCAAATTACTTATTAGCAAAATGGTAGACGAAGACATGTATGTATTTTTTTTGTATGAAATCATCTGGAACAGTACCTCCCAGGGATTAGGACATATTTTTAAAAGAAAAATTAAAGGTGGTAAGTAAGCAAGCCAGGGTAGATCGAGTAAACTATAACAGTGTAAACATAAGAAGCGGTTGCTTCAAAGGGATATAAATATCTGGCGCCGCCGCCCCGCCTGCGACAGACACCATACGGATATCTTCACCCCGACAGCCCAACCATAAGTTTAAACGAAATATTAGCAGATTATATTTTTTTATTCAGTCTAAACAATACATAAGTCAGCACACAGCAAAATCAGATGCCAATAACATCAAACGAGTAGGATATGAACTCGAAACCACCGTATCTGGTTTCATCGTAAAGCTCAATACAGTCAGCAGTAGTATAAAATCAAGAATAGTTTATAGATCCAACAAGTTGGCTTAGCTGTTCAGGTGGGAAAAATTGGTACTACGGACTTGTCATTCGCCATCAAAGGGAATAAGTACTATACTATGTCCGCTATTATGAGGACTACTATGACACTAGCGACCGCTATCAACTGAACAGCTAAGTTGGTGTGGCACTGTAAGATGATGAGCTTGCCGAAAATATAAGAAGTCAGATCGCGGTGCTGACAGTCAATGCGGAATCGACTGGCGGGCATACAGCCCTAGGCGGAAATCGCCTCTAAAATAACAATCTACCCACTTGCGGCCACTAAGCGGCCACTTCCAGCGACCGCTCTGCGTCTGTCCTGCTGCTGCGGAGTACTACTTGTGAGAGTCGTCGTCTAAAATCCAGTACCATAACTAACCACGATTGTTGAGTGGCAAAACCAGCACCACATGTGTGAAAGTCTACGCTGGACTCTTTCTATGTGGGATGGTGATGAGATGAATCTCTTTTCAACCGACTTCCCAAAGGTTTACCGGATGTTTTTTTAAACAATTACAGTAACAGGTAGGGTAAGTAGCTTTACTCTTGGCCAACCAAAGCAAAAATGTCAAGAATCCAAAGGGCTAGTGCTGCTATTTATCCAGGTGACCTGGTTTTGCATTCGTCTACGTGTAGTCAGATATCTCGAAACTAAGATTTTCTCTTAGGATGGACTAAATGGGCTGTGGAAATGCCGATTTTTTGGTTATCTACTTATCATGCACCTACAGTGAGCCAGGAAGAACAAAATTTTACAGCGAATTTCACAAATACGCCGTTGTGATTATTATTATTATTATTATTAATCATTTATTTCCAGACATATAATCCAATAAATCCAATACAAACATTAGATTACTTACTTATAAGTAAAATAGAAATAAAATGTCAATGATAAAGAAAATAGATGATAAGTGTTGCTTTTTGTTACTAATTATCTAGCAATAAGTGCAATTTGGTAAATAATTACTGTAAGCCTTATTGTTTTTTTTTTATTTAATTTTTTTGACATGTAACATACTGTTATGAATAAATGATTATGATTATTATGATTATTATTATTGTAAACTATTAAATAAATAAATAAATAAAATAATCTTAAACCCAAAATATGTGTCAACTTAAAAAACATAAAATAAAAATATAAAAAATAACTACAGTAAGTCATCGCATCTTGTGGCCTGTCAAGTCAAAATAGATACTTTTTATGAACTGTCAAAACAGAACTTTTGTTCCTGAGTTCTATGAAATAACAAGAGAATGACGTCCATGTAAAAGTGCCATCAAATGCTGTCTTTTTTTTTGGACAAAATTGACTGTATAAAATATATCTGCTGGAAATATACAATTCTGAGAATGTCAAGCCATTTTGTACATAATGCTTCAACTTAAGACTTGTTCCTAGGTTTATTGGATTACCTTGGCCACAAGCCTAATGATGACTTGGTTTAGGTTTAAAGAACTTTATTCTCATAAGAAATTACATTTTACTTAAAATGAGATACTTATGCTTAAAAATACATAGGTAGATTATTTTACTTCAATCTGGTAAGCGACACAATATTAAGGAACATGTCCTGGTGGACCAAAGTAATCATGGTTGCATTGAGGTCCTAGGACTCACACAGATCGTAGATATTTTTCAGATGAAAACGTAACTTATTTGATCAACTCGATTTGCGCCATAAAACGATATCCATATTTCGATTTAACTTAAAGATTTATTCAGAAGCTGTTAGAGTTCACAAAAGATAACAAATCTAAATATTGGTCATTATTTGTACATGATAACTGCGAGTTGGTACGACAAGATAGCGTAATCACCATAACTTGACTTCTGACTGGATAGAGCAGGAAGCCTGGAAATTGCATCAAGTGGAAATAAGCAGCAATCTCTACAATTATGTACCTACCACCCGTCACATAGGTAGAACGCCCCAGGAAACAGAGGAGTTCTTTAACGATGCAATAAATACACATCACTTCATTTTTTTCGAAGTATTTAGTTGTAATGATGAGTCGATTACAAAATAACACATTAATAATGTACAGGTTCTTTCGTTAGCGACTTCGCTCTAGCTAGGGTGAAGTTTTAACTAACGAGGTAGAGTCACTTCTTGATCAAATACACCCAGTATTTGGCAGATTCATTTCAGTAGGACTTTAAAATAAGCAGCCAAGTGCGAATCGGACTCACGCACGAAGGGTTCCGTACCATTATCTATAAAAAACCGCAAAAAAATCACGTTAGTAGTTAAAATTAAATTTATTTTGTTTTTTAGTATTTGTTGTTATAGCGGCAATAGAAATACATTGGGGCCAATTCTCTAGGGCACACACACTAAAATTACTTGACAATATTAGCTCCGACGCTCTTACGCGGTTGCCATAGATTTCATTTTCGAACTGACTTTTGAATTAGTTCATCAGTACATTAAAATAATTCAAAAGTAAGATTGAAAATGGAATCTATGGCGACCTCATAAGAGCTGTCGGACTTAATATTGTCAACTAATTTTAGTAAGTGTAACCTAGAGAATCGGCCACATTATCTGTGAAAATTTCAACTGTCTAGCTACCACGGTTCATGAGATACAGCCTGGTGACAGACGGACGGACGGACGGACGGACAGACAGACAGCGAAGTCTCAGTAATAGGGTACGGAACCCTAAAAAGCGCCAGTAATTAGGACTAAGTACCTACTTTACATGTACCGATGAGCATTACGCACTCCATTCCCATAGGGGGTGGCATTTTGTCTGAACTTACTTTATAACGTAAGTACACGTAAGTATTATAAATTGAATCATGTAGAAAGCATCTGAACTTTTTAAATCGGGTCGATATTTTGCCGAAAACGATCAAGTTAAGAGTTTCAGTGTACATGTTCGGGCGGGCACTATCTTACTCCTTATCATTATTACCGAGAGTCTCATGCGTAATGGATGATATCTGTTCTAAAGTAGGTACGGTCTCTTGCCCGTTTCCGGTGGTTGTTTACAAAAAAGTGTACATAAGTAGGTACACGAACTCGTCCGAAACAGCCTTACGAACCGGCCGGTCGAGATACTTGCCGCGATTAAAAATCGTTACAACTTCCGTTCGACTCGGAGTCTCAGAGCTGGGCTCGAGATAAAAAAGATAAAATAAGAAAAATAACATAAAGATCGATACAGCGGAACGGTGCTACCTGTTTTTTCTCGGAGAGTCGAAGCCTGCGGCCGCCCCACTCGATGTGGCCTCTATGTTGCACGAGCACGACACACTCCAGCCGCTTCGAGAGTCCAACGAACGCTTAGGTACCTACAACTACATACAACCAACCTATAACTAGCATTAGCAACCACCTATCATTTTACATACTCTGTCGATCGCCACAACTCGTCAATTTTTGTGAAGATTGCTGCTATATTTTTTATTGGGATGCAGGTTCAAATTATTTAAAGAAATCGTGCCAGCAGTAATAGCATCCTCAATAAACCAGTACAAAAAATCTTTGGCATGGTTTGACACCGAGAGTAATTCAAAAGTTATCTCTGACTTAAATCGTTGAAATATTACCTTTCAAGATCAAAACAGGAATAAGTACATAATTCGTTTGGAAATTGTTTTGAAATAAAAAGATGCTCGTAATAACCTATTCCGTGTAAGATTTATAATGCTAAATGATAGCGCCGCAGCGCCGAGGTGAATTAGCATCACATGATGTCACGTATCCGGCTCGGTCTACCTAGAGGGGCTATAAATCGAACGGGTTAGATATTTTACTTCTCAGCAACCGGTAATGGAAGATATCAGATTAATAAAATATGTCGATGAGACGAGATGCACGGCAATTTCACGAGTGCTGCGCTGCGCCCCGCGATCATTCCGAGTGTTCGGACACGGTGCGGATGGTGCGGTGGTGTGCGCGCGCGCCGCTGTGAGCCTGCCGAGCTCGGGCACATCGAGTCTGGGTAACTATGCGGCGTAACTCCGGTAGCCGCAGCGGGTCTGCGGGCTGCGCGGGCCAGGGGGGGCGAGGCGGCATCCGGTTTTGCTTGCGCGTGAGCTCACAGCTCCACTATACAGACGAGCTGTATCTCTGTAGTGGTGGCTGCGGAGTCGATCGATCAATGAGCTGGACATTCGTTCGGCCCCAACTCTCTTGCCTGCATTGCATACGACTCATTGATTACGTTATGAACTCGGAATCGTTTATTCATTCATCATGGATAATTTTATATTAAATGAACATTATTCTTGTTCATATTATACATGTTGACCTTCGTAAGCAGCCGTTACGCGCATGTGTTTATTCAGTCTTATCTAGCTTGATACGTACGTAACGTAGCCATTGCTCCTTCCACTCGAAGTCGATCGCTTCCTATACATATTCTATTCCTATTATCTAGGTAAGTACTTTATAACATTACAACTTTACAAGACTCTACATCTACCATATTTACACCAGTAATGTATGACTTTCGAATTTTGAGGTATTCACTTTATTTGTTTCAGGTGCTTTATTTTGAGAACCCGCATATAATGTAGGTAAGTAAGCGATTTGCATTTTTGGATTTACTTACATCTTCCACATTAGCAAAAATACTAACATAGGTACTTAGTTTTCTGCAATATAATTGAATGAATCAAAGTTGAAACAGCACATGAACCGCAAAATAAATAAAGCAACAGTATATCTACAACCAACGATCAAAATACTACAATTACAATCAAAGAAAATCGTTAGGTTACAGTATATTTCTGTAGACGATACCAACGCTAATGAAGGAAGCAATTAGATAGTACCAAAACAGATTTATCGTCTACTTATCTTAAAACAATTAAACGGTTTATTACAACAATTAATTAAGAATCAAGCTGAGATGTTAGATTACTGTGTAAAATATGCATAGTTTGTCACCAGTTTTGCTTTAGAAGCATTTGTGGTCAGATAACAGTGACTGACTTGATAGAACGATTCTTTAAACCTACTTTTGATAAGAGTTGTTTACTATGCGGAAAACCCGGGTTATCGCTAAAATCGGATGGTTCTACTAATGCTTGTAACTCACTTTAAAGTACTTGTAACTTCAAACCTTCACGTTTATAATATAAAAGCCGTAGAGGATGGCCGGCTGGATAGACGATGTGGAGGCTTTAAGGAAAGAGTGCGAATACACTATGAGAAGAAAAACAAATACGAATCAAAGCAACTAACTAAACTTGAAAAATAGAGGGTAGATTACAAAATGATTTTGCTCTGAACATTCAAGCGGATGCTCCTGGAATATTATCTCTTTAATACTAGAAAATCCTATTGCAGTGCCTACTGGTATAAAACATGATACTTGCGTGCAATGGTTCATTAATATGCAAGATGCTGTATACCTCATAAATGGCTCAATTTATCGGTCTGTCAGAAGAATCTTTGATAAATTCGACTTTGGATAAATAAATACATTGCTGTTTTGAAGGAAACAAGGCAACAATTTAAAAGACAGACATCGGATAAGCAAAGGCAGTGGACTTAGATGAAACTAGTTTTGTGGTGTTAAATAGTACAGGTGTGGGATGCTAAGCTGCGGTGGGCTCGGAATTTGCTTTGACGCGTGCGCGATCGCAGGCATGCGTGGGCGCAGCGGGCCCGTTCGCCCACGGAGCCGCACCTAGCCGACACGCCGCCGCCGATGGCGTAAATCACTACTCCTCCCTAAGACGTTACCATACCAGCTAGGCAGTTACCATAAACCCACATAATCAAACGTCCTAAACTAAACGTTAAAACATAATTTGCAGCAACATACCTCAATCGTCACGTAACGAGAAGATAGCAAGGAATCTATAAGGAATAAGCAATCCACTCCAAATATGGATTAGAAAAGATAAAGTGGGAACATGTGGGCGAGAAGACCAGTAGGTAGATACCATAACTAGGCAGTGTTAGTGCCATGAACTGAACAACAAAGTTGCATTCAAAAACGACGCTTGCCTGGGGGAGGCAGTCGCTCACGTCCGAAGGAATTACTTGGAACCCACAGCCCTTCACGTCCTCCCTGGATAGTGCTAACGAGCGACAAATCATCATCATCATCATAATCATCAAATCATCTCAAGACATTATAATTTCCAGGTTCTCAAAAGAGAACCTGACCACTTGACACTGGCAAAATTAACCTCAAAAGAGGTTAGGACGCCATTAATAAAAAGAAGAAGAAGACGCTTGCCTGGCATTCTGTCTTTTAATGTGGCTGAGGCTGGAGATGGCGATGTAGATGATTGCATAAAAGACATTGCTTTAACTAAATTGTTACAAAAGAGACTCTAGGTACTTCTGGAAGAAATCTGATGCAAGTCATAGCAACAACAGGAACGACGATCCAAATATCCAAACCAAGAAGGTGTATGAAAGTGGATAAAATTATAAGTTAGGAAAACGATTACCCAGCCTGCCAGTTGTGGGTAGAGGCTCTTGAAGGAAATCAGCTCATTTCCAATGAATCAGTTAAAAGTGTGGGAAACAGGCAAGCTTTCGCAAAAATTATGTATTTTGCGTGCTTGTGGTGCGCAACCGAAGGAGGCAACACTATTATCAGATAAATTATTCTAATGATAGGTTCGATCCGAAGGCAACCACAATGAATGCTACCTAAACTACTAAGATGAACAATTTATGGAAATTACTCGAAATTTCAAAGAAAGTATTAAGTTCAAGAATGAGATCATTTGGTATCATGTCGTAGTAGGAGCAGGTTCCTTTGGAATCAGACAGTACTAAACTAAGTCAGATTATCTAGTTTCAAATCCAAAAATCTACTATGTACTTACATTTCTTAACAAAAAGGACCCATTACCTACTCAAAATCGTATAGAAGACTAAGACAAGTCTTACACAGTATAATGTTCACAATCACAATCTTTATTTTCTCTCTAACCAAGTTATGAGGCTTGGCAGGCACAAAAAATATTCTTAGCCGTTTAGAAAACCGCCTTTCCTGTTGTGGTGCCACAAAGTAGAATGTTCAACGGCGCCGGAATGCCAGTTGAGCTGTATCGGTAATGAGCAGCGAAGTCATTGGCCCGATAAAGCATGGACTCTCTGAGTTCCACTCGTCTGTCATTGCTACTTTTGCTTTTGGTCCGAACCATTTTAATATACCATGGAGCAAATCTTGTTTAGAAGCGTAGGTATATCCTACAGCACACGTCATCTCGTTGGTATTTCGAATTGTTTTGAGGATTGGAAAGAACAGAATGAAAAAATTAAATTAAGTACTTTACGAATAGGTACTTACATCAAATGTTTTTTCTGTGTTGCTATGCTAACAAAGATGGATTATTTTTTTCAAACATTATTTCAACAAAGATAGGTGTTGTGAATTCATAATCCAGCGTCTTGCGTCATAGCCTCAAATATCTCATCTTACATCAAAGTGTCTGGCAATATTTCAATAAGAATGAGAGTGCGGTAATTCTTTAAGCGGGATGGGCTGATTCGATAGTGACGGCTTCCTGAATACATGGCGGGTCGTAATAACAGTAACGGATGGACTTAGCGCTGGCACGTCACCGGGAGTGCGGAGGAGGGCCGGCCGGCGGCGGCGGGCGGCGGCGGCGGCGGTCGGACGGCCTCATGGAAGGTCGACCGCCTCCCCGCCCCGCGCCGCTCCTCACCACCCGCCCGCGCCGCCCTACCAACCGCTACGTGGAATTGCTGTAATTGCCTTCAATTAAAACAAGAAGAATCCACACCATCATCGGTATGCATGACATCGAACCGCGGCAGCAATTTTATCTCGAACTAGCTATCGGCTAGTTGCCCAGGCTCACGTATGTGCCTATCTACTGTTTAGATGTCTAGTTAATGCAGGGTGAACTTATTTTTGTGTCAGTCTTATGCATAGTCTTCTATTAGTAAATGACTTGCAGCAAAATAGATGTAGAGTTCGCGTAATAAATGCAAACTTGTTGTAGTGATGTGCGTCATACACATCCAAAGTACTTATTAGGTACATTTAGACACATTTTTCGAGTACCTACTGTAAACGATTGGATGAGGGAAAATGTGAATACTATATTCACAACGACTCACTATAACACTCAAAAGAAGCTCAATAGAAGCTGCGGTGTGGATTGAACCACATGAACAAAACACGCTTCAAAATTTAGAGTACGAATGATTCAGACTGCCATCTAATCAATTGAGCAAATGTAAGGTACATACAAATAGCAAACGAATTGAAGCCGCTTTGAGAATAGACATGCTACGTCTAAGGTCACCGACGATTATATTCCATGAATGGAACGGAGCGTGCGCGACAATCCTCCATTCAACAAAACCCTTCATTCTCTGATGTCGGCATTACGTAACACACAGTTTATATATTGACCAGTTAATGAAAACACTGCTGTTGGTATGTACGACGAGCGTCGTTTATCTCTGCTGTTATATAAGTGCCTATCATCAGCTGAAACAAATCAAGTTACTCTGCGCGCTATCTGTCTGTCTCCGGTGCCTACTGCTCATACTCTGCGCAGACCTATACAGAAAACTTATTATTATACTATCGTGTGTTCATTATGTTATTACAGCTCAACTATCACAGGAAGAGGAGGAATGACTATCTATTGTCTGTGTCCTGCAGAAAAACGGAAGAGCATTACCTATGATTATTTGACAGCTGGCAATGGCAGTCACTGATATTAGTGAATTCATATTACGTACCTACCTACCTCACATTGTGTAGCACTTATATGATCGAGAATTTATTATACATACTTACCTACACTTTATCGCAAGGTCTCTAGCCGAGTCTAGTAGGTATATCTGTGTGAATGGAATGAACAGAGAACATACAAAGTTCTCATTCACGTTTCGTTTTATCTGTGGCAAACATCCGGTATTATTTTTCATTGCGACCGAGCCGTTAGTACTATAGAAGTCGATTACTCACATGAATAACAAACAGAATACATACATAACTATTGCGATAGTAAGCTAAGGCAAACATCTGGTAAATGACTTGTTTACAGGCGCCAAAAGATTGTATCATGTACTATCTAAAACGTTCCGAGTATGTTGAGATAAGACAGAAGTCCAAAAGATTATTGCTTTCATATTCGAGTTATTTAAGTTAGAAGTTATTGACTTGACTATTGTTAACTTGACTTTTATGCACAAGGTGCTTTTATATGTATTAGGTAGATTTTTTTGAATAGCTGTGACAAAGAGAAAGAGAAGACACTACTTAGGAGCAGTGGCAAAGGAATATCCGTGCCGAACCTGTAAATGAAACCGAAACCCTTGATTAATAGGAACCAAACCTAACCCAAAGGAGAAAACTATCAAGAAACAGCCGAGGTGCCCGATTTACAAGAGACTGTCCTCGATAAAGAAATCTAAACTCTTTTGAAATATGTTGTTAAGTAAACGCGCAGGGCGATGGACTTCACAGAAGTAGGTATTGTCCGTTTTATTAAGTTTTTCTTCGGCTGTATCTCAGTAGCGAAAACAGGCGCTGGCGCAGGCGGATGGAAAGTGCGGGCGGACACGAAGGCGGCTTCCGACTCGGCCGCCGCCACACCGCCTCCAGAATAATAAACGAAACCTGATTTCCATGGAGTGGGCAGCACTTATTGACGCCAACTTGAACGCTATACCACAAGTTGCGGCTATAATTATACGTGTAGAAACTGTTATTAATAGGGAAAACACTTTTTGAAACGCCAATTTGAAATGGGCACTGTTGGGTGGCTTGGTGGTCATGTGGTACTCATGTGAGTTGAGTTACCAGATTATATAACTTTATGTTTGTTTTTTTTTCTTTCCATGACCACCATATACCAATATCATAACATTTCATATTCTCTCATTTCATAAATGCTTGGTGTTGTATCATTCATTGCAACACGATGACGAGCAGCTTTTGGTTGATCGCACTTCCATGAAAACTAATTTTTGTCATAATATTTTCTGCAAGTTTAGATGTTCCAGAAGTCTCTCGTCGCAGCATTCTGCGAAAATCTTTCCATTTGCGGAATTACCGCTATCAAGTGTCGTTTTATCGTACTTTGACCACCCATTGTTGTCTCCAATGTGTAACAAACAACCATAGTCTCAAATATAGTCGGAACTCATAACTTTCAATGGTCTTAATTGTGTATTATCTGATCACTTCTCTGTTTGCTTCAGATGATTACCAAGTATAGAGCGTAACAATACACTTTGATGTTGTTAAGTTTTTGCTGCACATCAGACAGATGTAAATCGACAAAGAACAGTCGGATCAGTTGTATTTTTAAGGTTTCGGCGATAAAACGCTAAATGGGTCCAGTTTTTGACAACGTATTTGGTCATTTGCCCTTTTCATAATTTTATTAATTCTCCAAATATTTGATGTTATATCTTCCAGCAAATATTGCAATGCAATAGGCATAAAGGGCTTGTAAAGCTCTTGGCATACCTACCGTCCGCCACCTTGAATAAATCATAAATTCGCCGCCACTCATGAAACTAGTGTCAATCGATAGTAAAACGCATTAGAAACACAAATTATTCTTTGTCAAATTCCCGTAACATGTATACTTTCGGAGGTAGACGAGGTGCAAAAAATCGATGAGCCCTGGAAGGAAACTGCGTAGACAGTGTATAAATCCGATTAACAGTCTAAATGCTTTGAACTAGTTCTCAAATTCAAATCATTTTTATATTACGTTTGTATGGGAAATTCACGCGGTCGCAGCCCCCTTAAATCCTTAAGATAGCTAATTTTGCTTGAAGGAAACATAGTTTTATTTTTAAAAAAAATGACATAACTGCATTCAAGGATTTTCTAAAAATTGCTAGTCTCATCTGGGAATCGAAGCAGCTAAAAATTCAAAAAATAAACACTCGCTATTCTTTTTAAACAAGTTGATGCAGTAAATAATAAAGATAACATACCTCCAAGAAACATCAGGTCTAAGACTCGAGTGTTTATTTTTTAATTTTTAGTTGGTTCGATTTCTGGGTGAGGCATGCAATTTTTTGAAAATCCTTGAATGCAGTCACGTTTTTTTTATAAAACAATGTTTCCTTCAAGCAAAATCAGCTATCTTAAGGATTTAAGGTAGTTTCCCTCCAGGGCCCATAGATTTTTTCCACCTCGTCTAGCTCCGGAAGTATACATGTTACGGGAATTTGACAAAGAATAATTTGTATTTCTAATGCGTTTTACTATTGATTGACACTAGTTTCATGAGTGGCGGCGAATTTATGATTTTTTCAAGGTGGTGGATGGTAGTTAATTATGCCAAGCTCCATACTAAAATGTTACATACTCTTCCTCGATACCCTTAAGACGGCGCCCTAGGCAAAAACAGCCTTTAGCAAAACACAAATCGCTCGGTATGATGAGTATTATTGCCGTACGTTTTTTCACTAGCTTGTTTATCACAGCGCTTGTGTCACCGTGACATTGCTTTCCCGTATACGTAATTTTGTTAATTTTGCTCGATAGAAAAGTCTCCTGAAGTTGCCAGAAAATCTGTCTGACACAATGTTTTAGTTTACAATTTCGCACCGCACCTGAATTTGTGTTCGTGTTATTTATCTAATCATTATTAAAATGGCACAGTATGTTCCTCAGTTAGACTTGCTTAGCTTGGCTTCAACCTTTTTTTTTATTGAATTTCCTCTAAAAATAAGTACGGATGAAATTCTAAGTTCTAATTGCCTAGGGCCCGCCCTTAAAACTTCAGTTAAGCAAATCTATCAATTCCAAGCTTAGCTATATTGTCCTAGGTACTAAATGTCATGGCACTACACTACTTGCAATGAGCAAAGCATTCTCCGGGACTTTCAACATTACCACATTCAAACTCTGGTAAGAGCAAAACATCAAGGGACAGTTCCCAACTGCAGTCGTTCGGATGCATCCTAACAAAAGATTTTAAGGCGAATGAACAGACTCAGGTAGAGGACGAATTTTTTGTTCCATACATTCTGTTGTTCCATTCACTGCTTGCTACATTGACCGCTCGGTTCTTTGTTCTAATCTCGTACATAATTTATTTCTTGCATTGGCTTTCACATGAAGATGTTGGCCCATTCATCACATTTATGATTTTGTAATTTTGAATATGCTGTACACATAGACACATACTTGGGTACAAAACGTGATGATTTGTTGACCGACGATGTCTTTCAAATGATTGTTTTACCAGGTTTGATGGGAGAAAATCAGATGATAGTTGCCTTCGTTGCCGCTACACCACCGTGCCGCTATGTTTTGAAGCGATTATGATCGTCCTTGGCACAAAGATTCCGCGCGCATTACAAGACCATTGTCATACAACCTTGACAAATTCAGAGTTCCGACAATCATGCATGAACATATCGTCGATTGTGGGAAGGTTTTATCGACTGTATTATAGAATGAATGTAAATGTCCAACTGCAAGTGCTGAGTGTAGGCAGTTATCCTGCGTAAAAGGAATAGTTACTAGGTTAGGATTAGGAATGTTCGTCCTTGGAGTATTAGAAAGCCGTCGCAGGCAGGAGGACAACAGTGGGCGGCATCTCGGTGACGGCTGGCGGGACTCTCGCCGACCGGAAACCCAATTCCCGGATGCGGCCGCGCGGGGGGATCGTGCCGGAAGCTCGGTAAACGAGCACATCCGCCACCGCCGCCCGCGCCGCAAAATTTGGCACCGCTCGCGCTCGCAGCTCGCTTCCGGCCCGCGTCCCCCGCGACCCCCGCGCGACGTCGCTCGCCGCCCGCTAGCGCCGAGCGGCCGTGTACGCGGTTCATTCAGGCCGGCAGTATGGCCGCCGCCTTTCATTCATAAAAAGGCGAGGCGCGGGCGGTGCGCGGCTAGGCGGAGGAAGGGGGCCGCGCGCCCGCCACCCGCGCCCGCGGCCGACGCCAGTGCGGAATGTACGAGCGAACGGAGCGGTCGTTTCGCCGGAGCGTAGCGCCAACGCTCCCCGTTTTCGTTTAAAATGTGTATAAGAATAAGTGCAGTGAACCCGCACGAGTTCGGAACGGATACAAAAAACGTCGTCGTCGAGATTCGGAGTAGAAATCAACGAAGAACTTCAGCGAGGAAGTGAGTAGCGGCCATATTGCAGTGATAACCGCGCCGCGGCGGGCGGACGAGAATCGAGGCCGGTGCGTGGGCCGCCCCCCGCCCGCGCCAGGTGCCTGCCGCGCGCGACCGGGCTCCGGCACGGTCCGGGCCCGGCTCGACCCGCGGGTGCAAACACATCGACGTCACGAACCGACCCCGTGAATTTGCGCGGTAGATCTCATATTTGGTAGATCTGCAGTAGATATTTTAAAGTGGCTCAGTGCATCTCCCGGTTTCGGTTCGGTGCAGCGCGAAAGCCACCGGTTGGCCGCCGAGGAGCGCAGTGATGTGTATGTGGGGCCGATCGGCCCGAGTGTCCTTGTGATCCGATGTGTGTAGGAGAAGTTTAAACTTGGAATGTAAATGTTGTCGTAAGTAAATGGCATGGCATGTCTGGCACTCATATGTACCGAGTCCGCCAAATCTTTAGGAGGAGACTGCACGAAACTCAGCAGTTGTTAGGGTGAGATATTTAAGAATTGAGAGGTTTTGGTATTATGAATGGCGAGCAAACAAGTGTACCGCGCCTGCCACGCCGCCTGGCGACCGAGCCGGCCGGCGACGGCACACACGTGCAACGCTCGACGCCAGAACGTTCCAAGCTAACG